>OY293305.1:1046029-1646029 GCA_958502075.1 Orchestes rusci
CTCATGGAAAAATCCATCAACATAATTTTTTTGAATAATTGCGATACATTGTTGGCTTAGGAACATAAGAGGCCCTCAAAATCCGTCATAAAATATCCAGGACCGTATTTAAAAAAACAAAGTTGATGATGGCTGCTCATAGACGAAACGTCGGTTCTTCAATTTAATAACGCTATCTTGTAAAGGGCAAAAAGTGGCACTGAAGAAATTCCATTCATTTCAAAATATCTCTTCAAATGTGGTCAGAAAAAAATGAAAACAATTTTGAAAAATTTTGGTTTTTTTTGGATAATTTCGGACTTAGTCGGAATTTCTTGGCATTCAAAACGGCATTTTGTTAAGCATCAAAATACGCAACTTTGCCTTCATTTAACCGACCTTGTATCTCTCACAGTTTCCAAGATCCCCATGATAGACATTCTTATCTTGGACACACTGTATATCTCAAAACTGAGTAGAATAAATGAGTTCGACTGAATAACAAAAAAGTTTATGAATAACTTGTACTTTTGCATGCGCGTAATTTCAAAGTTCCTGCAATCGATTAATATTTTCGATGCGTCGCGACGCTTTACTCTTGGTAGGCGTCGAATTTTTTTAACTGTGAAAAATAAATACTCGACCCCATACATTGACTACTTTTTACAGAAATCAAATATTCCTATTCGTTTCCGAGATATTGACGTGGGGAGTTTTAAGTGAAAAACCCTGTATACAGGGTGTTTCCCAACCTCTGTGACAAAATGAAAGGGGTGATTCTTCGCTTAATTTCAAGACGAAAATGTAGTATAACTTTTTTTCGAATTTCGCTTTGTTTCCAAAATACAGGGTGTTTAATTTTTTTTTTTTGATTAGTTTTTTATTTTTAATTAATTTATCTTTTACTCGATTTTGTTGAAGTTTGGTAACGGTATTTATAGTGATAACGGGCTCATTTTGCCATGAACAAATAAAAATTATCGAATACAGTGGCGTCCCGAGCGGCACTCCAACCAATATTATTGGGAAAAAAATGTACGCCACTGACTTTTTGTGTCATTTTCATTTTTTTCTCAGGTTATTCAACTAAAAACGCAACTTTTTGATCTCTTGAATTTTTATCGTATCTTGCCTAATTTTTGAGATAAAAAATTAAATCTAGTTGAGTGAGTTTTGACGCAAAAAGTAATTTTATCGCTGATGTTGAATTTTCTAACAAATACAGCAATCAATTATAATCATTTTGATGGAGAATTCAAAAACACTAAGTAAATAAAAAAAAATATATAAAAATAAATAATAATAATAAAAAAAATTAAACACCCTGTATTTTGGAAACAAAGCGAAATTCGAAAAAAAGTTATACCACATTTTCGTTTAAAAATTAAGCGAAGAATCACCCCTTTCATTTTGTCACAGAGGTTATGAAACACCCTGTATATAGAGTGAACGAATAACGAAAAAAGTTGATAATAATAATTGTTGAAAATTGACAAAATGATTGCTCAAATCCAATGAAAAATTATCAGGAACATATATTTGTAAGAAAATTAAAAAAATCGCAGTTTTTGAGTTATTACTTTTTTACAAAAATTGACAACCTCAAAAAAATCACCGGAATCATGTGAAGCGGCACATCATTTGAGGCTTGTTTGAGCCCCAAAATCCCAATTTGGCAACATTTTCCGTATACAAGGTGTTTCAAGTGAGCTAACCCGATTTCTTCAATACAGGGTGTGGGAAAATGTGGGATATATCTCGGATTCAGATAAAACATTGAAAAATAAGATGACAAGTTCCCGTAAACTTTTTTCTTAGAGCTCCTCTCTACGGAGGACGCCACTGGAAATCAATTTTTTTTTGTTTACTTTTTAACCACCTAATATAATTTCATGAAAATTTAATATGATAAACAGTGAACATTACCTCTTGAAATACTGCCCTTAAAACATAATTAGCTTGTAAAAGGTACTCTTGTTCATTATCGATAAAACGATTCATTTTCGCGAAAAAAACATATTTTTTTATTGAAAAAAAAACCTCGAAAAAAGCCATGACGAAATTATTTGAAAAAAATGTGAACTAATGTTTTTTCAAACCAATTTTCTTGAAAATTTCGAGAAATATATAGGTTTGATTTTTTAAAAAAAATTTCGTCAAGGACAGCACTGCATTCTATTTACGATAGTTTTTTCAATAAAAATATGTTTTTTTCTCGAAAACGGTTGATTTTATCGATAATGAACAAGAGTACCTTTTTTGTAGCCTAAAGTTCAGGCTATCTAAGTTTATTTTTTTCAAGTCTTTATCATACAGGGTGTTGAAAATTTAAGCATCAAAATGTACGACCTAGTCCGCCTCTGGTAAACCAAACAAGCTAATTATGTTTAAAGGGCAGTATTCTAACAGATAATGTTTACTGTTTATCATGATAAATTTTCATCAAATTATATTGAATGGTTAAAAAGTTATTCAAGAAAAATTGATTTCCAGTGGCGTCCTTTTGGGGCCTGAATCTCCGTAGAGAGAGCCTTTAGGAAAAAAGTTAACGGGAACTTGTCACCTTATTCTCCAATGTTTTACCTGAATCCGAAAGATCTCCCACATTTTCCCGGACACCCTGTATAATGAGTTGATTATCAATGAATAATAAATCAGTATAGCTGAAATACATCTGACAGTGGAATTTTGACATTATTCATTTGATTCAAAATTTCGAAAAATTGACAGTTTATGAGATATTTTCAAATAAAAATTGACAATCTCCCAAAAAAAATTATCAGAACAATATGAAGCGGCACATCATTTAGGTCGTGTTTTAGCTCAGAAACCTAAATTTTGCATTATTTTCCATATACAGGGTGTTTCAACTCAACTGGTGGCCTGGTTTTTTATCTACAGGGTGTTAAATGTTTAAGAAAATATCGGATTTGCTTAATTAGCACTACCTAGATAGTGCTATTAGCTCCAGTGACGTCCAAAGGGACAGTTTCACCAATAAAATTGACAAAAAAATGTGGCCACTGACTTTTTATGACTTTTTAGATAGAGCAGCTAAAAATACAAGTTTTTTGGCTCTTGATGTCTTTTTGTATTTTTCTTCGTTTATGAAAAAAAATCAAAACCCTTTGAAGAATTTCGAAAAATTTGTTAAAATAAAGTGGTTTTTATTTTTTTTTCTCGAAAACGAAGAAAGATACAAAAAAATGTGAAGAGACAGAAAAGTTGTATTTTTAGCTGCTTCATATGAAAAAAAATCAGTTTTTTCATAAAAACACACTGGCGCACATTTTTCCTCGATATTATTCTTGAAACTGCCCCTCGGGACGTCACTGGAATTTACAATTACCATCTAGTTGGTAGTAACTTAGCGATTTGTGACAATGAAAAACAAATACAACTTTCTTGTCTCGTGATAATTTTTCGTATCTTTCTTGGTTTTCGAGGAAAAAAATTAAAAAAAAGATTGTCAAAATTAAAGTGGTTTTTATTCTTTTTCTCGAAAACAAAGAACGATACGAAAAATTATCAGGAGACAGAAAAGTTGTATTTTTAGCTGCTTCATCTGATAAATATATATTTTTTTTATAAAAACACAGTGACGCACATTTTTCCTCGATATGATTCTTGAAACTGCCCCTCGGGACGCCACTGGAATTCACAATCACCATCTAGTTGGTAGTAACTTAGCGATTTGTGACAATGAAAAGCAAATACAACTTTTTTGTCTCTTGATAATTTTTCGTATCTTTCTTGGTTTTCGAGGAAAAAAGAAAAAAAAAGATTGTTAAAATAAAGTGTTTTTTTTTCTCGAAAACGAAGAAAGATTCGAAAAAATATAAGTAGACAGAAAAGTTGTATTTTTAGCTGATTCATCTGATAAATATATATTTTTTTTTATAAAAATACAGTGGCGCACATTTTTCCTCGATATTATTCTTGAAACTGCCCCTCGGGACGCCACTGGAATTCACAATTACCATCTAGTTGGTAGTAACTTAGCGACTTCTGACAATGTAAAACAAATACAACTTTTTTGTCTCTTGATAATTTTTCGTATCTTTCTTGGTTTTCGAGGAAAAAAATGAAAAAAAAGATTGTTAAAATAAAGTGTTTTTTTTTCGAAAACGAAAAAAGATACGAAAAAATATTAAGACAGAAAAGTTGTATTTTTAGCTGCTTCATCTGATAAATATATATTTTTTTTTATAAAAACACAGTGGTGCACATTTTTCCTCGATATTATTCTTGAAACTGCCCCTCGGGACGTCACTGGAATTCACAATTACCATCTAGTTGGTAGTAACTTAGCGATTTGTGACAATGAAAAACAAATACAACTTTCTTGTCTCGTGATAATTTTTCGTATCTTTCTTGGTTTTCGAGGAAAAAAATTAAAAAAAAGATTGTCAAAATTAAGTGGTTTTTATTCTTTTTCTCGAAAACAAAGAACGATACGAAAAATTATCAAGAGACAGAAAAGTTGTATTTTTAGCTGCTTCATCTGATAAATATATATTTTTTTTATAAAAACACAGTGGCGCACATTTTTCCTCGATATTATTCTTGAAACTGCCCCTCGGGACGCCACTGGAATTCACAATTACCATCTAGTTGGTAGTAACTTAGCGACTTCTGACAATGTAAAACAAATACAACTTTTTTGTCTCTTGATAATTTTTCGTATCTTTCTTGGTTTTCGAGGAAAAAAATGAAAAAAAAGATTGTTAAAATAAAGTGTTTTTTTTTCGAAAACGAAAAAAGATACGAAAAAATATTAAGACAGAAAAGTTGTATTTTTAGCTGCTTCATCTGATAAATATATATTTTTTTTTATAAAAACACAGTGGTGCACATTTTTCCTCGATATTATTCTTGAAACTGCCCCTCGGGACGTCACTGGAATTCACAATTACCATCTAGTTGGTAGTAACTTAGCGATTTGTGACAATGAAAAACAAATACAACTTTCTTGTCTCGTGATAATTTTTCGTATCTTTCTTGGTTTTCGAGGAAAAAAATTAAAAAAAAGATTGTCAAAATTAAGTGGTTTTTATTCTTTTTCTCGAAAACAAAGAACGATACGAAAAATTATCAAGAGACAGAAAAGTTGTATTTTTAGCTGCTTCATCTGATAAATATATATTTTTTTTATAAAAACACAGTGGCGCACATTTTTCCTCGATATTATTCTTGAAACTGCCCCTCGGGACGCCACTGGAATTCACAATTACCATCTAGTTGGTAGTAACTTAGCGACTTCAGACAATGTAAAACAAATACAACTTTTTTGTCTCTTGATAATTTTTCGTATCTTTCTTGGTTTTCGAGGAAAAAAATGAAAAAAAAGATTGTTAAAATAAAGTGTTTTTTTTTCGAAAACGAAAAAAGATACGAAAAAATATTAAGACAGAAAAGTTGTATTTTTAGCTGCTTCATCTGATAAATATATATTTTTTTTTATAAAAACACAGTGGTGCACATTTTTCCTCGATATTATTCTTGAAACTGCCCCTCGGGACGTCACTGGAATTCACAATTACCATCTAGTTGGTAGTAACTTAGCGATTTGTGACAATGAAAAACAAATACAACTTTCTTGTCTCGTGATAATTTTTCGTATCTTTCTTGGTTTTCGAGGAAAAAAATTAAAAAAAAGATTGTCAAAATTAAGTGGTTTTTATTCTTTTTCTCGAAAACAAAGAACGATACGAAAAATTATCAAGAGACAGAAAAGTTGTATTTTTAGCTGCTTCATCTGATAAATATATATTTTTTTTTATAAAAACACAGTGGTGCACATTTTTCCTCGATATTATTCTTGAAACTGCCCCTCGGGACGTCACTGGAATTCACAATTACCATCTAGTTGGTAGTAACTTAGCGACTTGTGACAATGAAAAACAAATACAACATTTTTGTCCCCTGATAATTTTTTGTATCTTTCTTCGTTTTCGAGGAAAAAAATCAAAACCACTTCACTGCATGTCGAAAAATTGTTAAAATAAAGTGGTTTATATTTTTCCCCCTCGAAAACGAAGAAAGATACGGAAAAATATCAAGAGGCAAAAAAGTTGTATTTTTACCTGCTATGCTTCAACTAAAACAGGTTTAAAATTTCCAAAAAAAAGTCTGAGCATGGTTCATATTTTTCGTCAATATTATTCGCGAACCTGTGCCCTTTGCATGGGACGCCACTGGAACCTATATTTATCATCTAGTTAGTGTTAATTTAGCGTCAAACAAAAATTTAACAAAGAGATATTAATAATAAAATTAGTTAATTTTCGAGTTTGAATCCAGAAATCCAAATTTGACGTTACTTATCATGTATACAAAGTGTTCCAACTATGAGCCTCATTTTAATCTTTAAAATTGAACAGCAGCTCAAGTCAGTTCACCTTGGAACTCGAAATGACGTCATACGCATATTGAGGTTAGATGTTCACTGTCATGTGTCATTTGAATCGTCTATAGATGGAGACAGACTGTTCGAACTGGTTATTAATAATGGAACAAAATACTACAAACTGCAAAATTTTAACTAGACAAGCATATATCCCACGCAACAAAGTGATTTACAATTGAAAAACATCCTGTACACATTTGAACACACAACATGCTAAATATACCTTCTTACCAGCAATGAAATACACGGAGTATACCAGTAAATTACATGAAATATGATTATTAGGCTGCAACTACCGACATTTTCAGCCGTTTTTTATGACCCACTACTAACTATAAATTATTCTGCAATTTTCTCTACTAATAGTCTACTGCAAAATTGAATAAAAACCAGTCGAGTGAAAATGAGGGTCGTCTTCTTTCTTTGCCCAATTGACCGGATAATTATTTATCAGCACTATAATGAGAGTCGCAAAAGTAGTTTATCCTGTTTGTTTCCAGAAATTCCTGCTGCAGTCGTAAACTCTGATTATTCTTTATGCCAGGGGGGGAGAGCAGAGCGAGCTTCAATAATAGCCCAAGTTTTTTTTTACCCCAAGGCGTGCATTCCTGCAATTGCCATTGGAAAGCATTGGGGAGGAGATTTCCTGCGGTTTTTCTTTTGTAGGGGGTGGAAGTTATTGTTATTGAGCGAGATGTGGGTTTTGGGGATTTAAATAACTGTGTGGCGGTTTGGTTAGGATTGTTTTTGATTTAATTTTTTAAACGATTTTCTTTTTAGAAAAAATAATCTGGAAAGTTCAGTGGTCCATGATAATGTTTAGTAGTTTTTGAGATTGTAATTGTTTTATGAGCTAAGATTTTTTTTGTGTTATTTTTTTCCATTGATTTCTATAATATGGAAAATTACTTAAAAAATCCAACTTCTATCTCTGATAGTTTCTGAGACAATAATGTTTTCAAGATGAATTTTGAATATTTTTCAACTTTTAAGTGATTTTCCTCAAAATCTTCCCATCAAAATATATCAGTTTTCCATTGATTTTCATGTAAAATCATCTGGAAAATCCATTGGTGATAAAATCAGACTTCTATCTCTAATATTTTTTAAGATAATACTGTTTTTATGAGCAAGCTTTATTTTTTTGAGAAATTGTCTCACTCATTTTTTATGCGTTTTTTTTTAAGGTTTCCCATTTAATATTAAAAGTTTTCCCATCAATTTTCATGGAAAATCATCTGAAAAATCCGTTGGTGCAAAAACCAGTCTTCTATCTCTAATATTTTTTAAGGTAATCATGTTTTTATGCAGCAAGCTTTATTTTTTGGAGAACTTGGCTCACTCATTTTTTATGCGTTTTTTTTTAGGTTTCCCATTTAATATTAAAAGTTTTCCCATCAATTTTCATGGAAAATCATCTGAAAAATCCGTTGGTGCAAAAACCAGTCTTCTATCTCTAATATTTTTTAAGCTAATCATGTTTTTATGTAGCAAGCTTGATTTTTTGGAGAAATTGGCTCACTCTTTTTGTATGCGTTTTTTTTTAAGGTTTCCCATTTAATATTAAAAGTTTTCCCATCAATTTTCATGGAAAATCATCTGAAAAATCCGTTGGTGCAAAAACCAGTCTTCTATCTCTAATATTTTTTAAGCTAACCACTAAGTGGGACTTGAGAAAATTTGAAAGTGGCACAATAAAAACGAAATATGCAGCACGCATGAATGAAATTCTAGAACACCAAAGCGAAATGGAGAAGAATATACAGGAAGAATGGCAACAAATCGAAAAATGCATAAATATGGTGGCAGGTGAAATTATAGGAGCAAGGAGAAAGGCTGACAAACAATGGTTCAATGAAGACTGCCGAGAAAGCATAACAAAGAAAGCAGAAGCTAGGTTGAAATGGTTAAATGGTAAAAGAGAGCAAGACAAACAAAGATATGACAAGCTTAGGAAGGAGTCAAAAAAAGTAATAAGAGAAGCCAAGAGAACATGGATACAAAACGAAATACATAAAATAGAAAGAGAAAGTCGCAACTCAAATACAAAACGATTCTATAAAAGGATCAGTGAACAAAACAAAAACTATAAAGGAAAATCAATAGGCATAAAAAACAAGCACGGAAAAGTAGCCGAAAGCGAAGAGGAGTATAAAGAAGTGTGGAAACAATACTTTACAGAATTACTTTACGAAACCCCCCCAAACCACATAGAGACGCTATCTGAAAATGAAGAAAATTACGTAGCAAACACAAACGACTCAGATGACATCCCAAGTAGAGAAGAAATAGAGAACGTTATCAACAAAATTAAAAACGGCAAAGCGCCAGGTAGAGACGGAATCAACATAGAACTTATAAAGTATAGTGGTGAATCTTTACAAAAGAAGATATTCCAACTTATAAAGAGGGTTTGGACAGAAGAGACAATGCCAAGCGAGTGGGAGATGGGACAAGTCGTAACTATACATAAGAAAGGCGACCAGCAGATATGCAGTAACTATAGAGGATTGACCTTGCTAAACACGGCATACAAAGTACTGTCAACAATAATTCAAAACAGACTGGTGGACAAAACAAGGCTCTTAATTGGACAGTATCAATGTGGATTCATGAAGGGCAGATCAACGACTGACGCAATACACACCCTCAAACAAATAATAGAAAAGGCTCATGATTATAAATTATATACTGAGCTAATTTTCGTAGATTTTAAACAAGCTTTTGATTCGCTGAACAGAGACAAGGTACTGGAAGTCTTGGAGAAAATGGGAGTACAAGGAAAACTGAAAAGATTAATACAGATGACAATGACCAATACAAGAATTAGCATAAGAACACAAAAAGGAAACACAGAGGACTTCGAAATTAATAAGGGAGTGAAGCAGGGAGACACACTATCGACCACACTGTTTAATATAGCTCTGGAGTATGTGGTCAGAAAAATAAACAAAGGAACGTTGAGAACAAGAGAAGGACAAATAATAGCGTATGCCGATGACATAGTCATCATTTCAAAGAACCGTAAAACATCAGAGAACCTGTTAGAAGAAATTGTGAGGCAAGGAGAAAAGATGGGACTGAAGATAAACACAGAAAAAACAAAAATGATGATAATGGATAAAGCAGTAGGAAGTAAAAATGATAAAATCAAAATAGGCAACCTCAAACTAGAAGAAGTGGATAGATTCAAATATTTGGGGGTGACTATCACCAATAATGGAGATAAAGGAGCAGAGATAAAGGAGAGAATAAGGAACACAAACAGGGTATATCAAGCAAACAAGAAGTTATTAACAAATAAAACACTGGGCAAGAAAACGAAAATGAGGATATACAGGACGATAATACTACCTACAATGATGTACGCTGCGGAGACGATAACAATGACTAAGAAACAGGAAGAAGAGCTAAGAGTACAAGAGAGAAAGATAATGAGAGCAATACTAGGACCTGTTAGGACGGAAAATGGTGAGTTCAAAATAAGGACGAACAGAGAAATATTGGAGGAACTAGAAGGGGAAGACGTGATAAAGAGGATTAAAAGACAAAGAATTAGATGGCTGGGACATGTGTGGAGAGCTGGAAGCAGATCTACAATATATAGCATGGTGGAATGGCAACCTAGTGCAAGAAGAAGGAGGGGAAGACCAAGATCAAGCTGGATGAGAGAGGTACAAGCTGACCTAAGCAGGGCCGGAGTACGTAACTGGCAGAAGAAGACAGGGGACAGAGATATATGGAGACAGATATGTGAAAGTGTTTGAATTAGAGACTGGGGACTGATCTACCCCTATTTAAATAGATCTAGAAAGCTTTTTGCGGCGATACCCCGCCTGGGGTTTTTAAGCCATTATATATATAATCATGTTTTTATGTAGCAAGCTTGATTTTTTGGAGAAATTGGCTCACTCTTTTTGTATGCGTTTTTTTTTAAGGTTTCCCATTTAATATTAAAAGTTTTCCCATCAATTTTCATGGAAAATCATCTGAAAAATCCGTTGGTGCAAAAACCAGTCTTCTATCTCTAATATTTTTCAAGGTAATCATGTTTTTATGTAGCAAGCTTGATTTTTTGGAGAAATTGGCTCACTCATTTTTTATGCGTTTTTTTTAAGGTTTCCCATTTAATATTAAAAGTCTTCCCATCAATTTTCATGGAAATCATCTGAAAAATCCGTTGGTGTAAAAACCAGTCTTCTATCTCTAATATTTTTTAAGGTAATCATGTTTTTATGTAGCAAGCTTGATTTTTTGGAGAAATTGGCTCACTCTTTTTGTATGCGTTTTTTTTTAAGGTTTCCCATTTAATATTAAAAGTTTTCCCATCAATTTTCATGGTAAATCATCTGAAAAATCCGTTGGTGCAAAAACCAGTCTTCTATCTCTAATATTTTTTAAGGTAATCATGTTTTTATGTAGCAAGCTTGATTTTTTGGAGAAATTGGCTCACTCTTTTTGTATGCGTTTTTTTTTAAGGTTTCCCATTTAATATTAAAAGTTTTCCCATCAATTTTCATGGTAAATCATCTGAAAAATCCGTTGGTGCAAAAACCAGTCTTCTATCTCTAATATTTTTTAAGGTAATCATGTTTTTATGTAGCAAGCTTGATTTTTTGGAGAAATTGGCTCACTCATTTTTTATGCGTTTTTTTTAAGGTTTTCCATTTAATATTAAAAGTTTTTCCATCAATCTTCATGGAAAATCATCTGAAAAATCCGTTGGTGCAAAAACCAGTCTTCTATCTCTAATATTTTTTAAGGTAATCATGTTTTTATGTAGCAAGCTTGATTTTTTGGAGAAATTGGCTCACTCATTTTTTATGCGTTTTTTTAAAGGTTTCCCATTTAATATTAAAAGTTTTCCCATCAATTGTCATGGAAAATCATCTGAAAAATCCGTTGGTGCCAAAACCAGTCTTCCATCTCTAATATTTTTTAAGGTTATCATGTTTTTATGTAGCAAGCTTGATTTTTTGGAGAAATTGGCTCACTCATTTTTTATGCGTTTTTTTAAAGGTTTCCCATTTAATATTCAAAGTTTTCCCATCAATTTTCATGGAAAATCATCTGAAAAATCCGTTGGTGCAAAAACCAGTCTTCTATCTCTAATATTTTCCAAGATAATAATGTTTTTATGAAGCAAGCTTGATTTTTTGGAGAAATTGGCTCACTCATTTTTTATGCGTTTTTTTTTTTAATTTTCCATTTAATATTAAAAGTTTTCCCATCAATTTTCATGGAAAATCATCTGAAAAATCCGTTGGTGCAAAAACCAGTCTTCTATCTCTAATATTTTTTAAGGTAATCATGTTTTTATGTAGCAAGCTTGATTTTTGGAGAAATTGGCTCACTCATTTTTTATGCGTTTTTTTAAAGGTTTCCCATTTAATATTCAAAGTTTTCCCATCAATTTTCATGGAAAATCATCTGAAAAATCCGTTGGTGCCAAAACCAGTCTTCCATCTCTAATATTTTTTAAGGTTATCATGTTTTTATGTAGCAAGCTTGATTTTTTGGAGAAATTGGCTCACTCATTTTTTATGCGTTTTTTTAAAGGTTTCCCATTTAATATTCAAAGTTTTCCCATCAATTTTCATGGAAAATCATCTGAAAAATCCGTTGGTGCAAAAACCAGTCTTCTATCTCTAATATTTTCCAAGATAATAATGTTTTTATGAAGCAAGCTTGATTTTTTGGAGAAATTGGCTCACTCATTTTTTATGCGTTTTTTTTTTTAATTTTCCATTTAATATTAAAAGTTTTCCCATCAATTTTCATGGAAAATCATCTGAAAAATCCGTTGGTGCAAAAACCAGTCTTCTATCTCTAATATTTTTTAAGCTAATCATGTTTTTATGTAGCAAGCTTGATTTTTGGAGAAATTGGCTCACTCATTTTTTATGCGTTTTTTTAAAGGTTTCCCATTTAATATTCAAAGTTTTCCCATCAATTTTCATGGAAAATCATCTGAAAAATCCGTTGGTGCCAAAACCAGTCTTCCATCTCTAATATTTTTTAAGGTTATCATGTTTTTATGTAGCAAGCTTGATTTTTTGGAGAAATTGGCTCACTCATTTTTTATGCGTTTTTTTAAAGGTTTCCCATTTAATATTCAAAGTTTTCCCATCAATTTTCATGGAAAATCATCTGAAAAATCCGTTGGTGCAAAAACCAGTCTTCTATCTCTAATATTTTCCAAGATAATAATGTTTTTATGAAGCAAGCTTGATTTTTTGGAGAAATTGGCTCACTCATTTTTTATGCGTTTTTTTTTTTAATTTTCCATTTAATATTAAAAGTTTTCCCATCAATTTTCATGGAAAATCATCTGAAAAATCCGTTGGTGCAAAAACCAGTCTTCTATCTCTAATATTTTTTAAGGTAATCATGTTTTTATGTAGCAAGCTTGATTTTTTGGAGAAATTGGCTCACTCATTTTTCATGCGTTTTTTTTTAAGGTTTCCCATTTAATATTAAAAGTCTTCCCATCAATTTTCATGGAAAATCATCTGAAAAATCCGTTGGTGCAAAAACCAGTCTTCTATCTCTAATATTTTCCAAGATAATAATGTTTTTATGAAGCAAGCTTGATTTTTTGGAGAAATTGGCTCACTCATTTTTTATGCGTTTTTTTTTTTAATTTTCCATTTAATATTAAAAGTTTTCCCATCAATTTTCATGGAAAATCATCTGAAAAATCCGTTGGTGCAAAAACCAGTCTTCTATCTCTAATATTTTTTAAGGTAATCATGTTTTTATGTAGCAAGCTTGATTTTTTGGAGAAATTGGCTCACTCATTTTTCATGCGTTTTTTTTTAAGGTTTCCCATTTAATATTAAAAGTCTTCCCATCAATTTTCATGGAAAATCATCTGAAAAATCCGTTGGTGCAAAAACCAGTCTTCTATCTCTAATATTTTCCAAGATAATAATGTTTTTATGAAGCAAGCTTGATTTTTTGGAGAAATTGGCTCACTCATTTTTTATGCGTTTTTTTTTTTAATTTTCCATTTAATATTAAAAGTTTTCCCATCAATTTTCATGGAAAATCATCTGAAAAATCCGTTGGTGCAAAAACCAGTCTTCTATCTCTAATATTTTTTAAGGTAATCATGTTTTTATGTAGCAAGCTTGATTTTTTGGAGAAATTGGCTCACTCATTTTTCATGCGTTTTTTTTTAAGGTTTCCCATTTAATATTAAAAGTCTTCCCATCAATTTTCATGGAAAATCATCTGAAAAATCCGTTGGTGCAAAAACCAGTCTTCTATCTCTAATATTTTCCAAGATAATAATGTTTTTATGAAGCAAGCTTGATTTTTTGGAGAAATTGGCTCACTCATTTTTTATGCGTTTTTTTTTTTAATTTTCCATTTAATATTAAAAGTTTTCCCATCAATTTTCATGGAAAATCATCTGAAAAATCCGTTGGTGCAAAAACCAGTCTTCTATCTCTAATATTTTTTAAGCTAATCATGTTTTTATGTAGCAAGCTTGATTTTTGGAGAAATTGGCTCACTCATTTTTTATGCGTTTTTTTAAAGGTTTCCCATTTAATATTCAAAGTTTTCCCATCAATTTTCATGGAAAATCATCTGAAAAATCCGTTGGTGCCAAAACCAGTCTTCCATCTCTAATATTTTTTAAGGTTATCATGTTTTTATGTAGCAAGCTTGATTTTTTGGAGAAATTGGCTCACTCATTTTTTATGCGTTTTTTTAAAGGTTTCCCATTTAATATTCAAAGTTTTCCCATCAATTTTCATGGAAAATCATCTGAAAAATCCGTTGGTGCAAAAACCAGTCTTCTATCTCTAATATTTTCCAAGATAATAATGTTTTTATGAAGCAAGCTTGATTTTTTGGAGAAATTGGCTCACTCATTTTTTATGCGTTTTTTTTTTTAATTTTCCATTTAATATTAAAAGTTTTCCCATCAATTTTCATGGAAAATCATCTGAAAAATCCGTTGGTGCAAAAACCAGTCTTCTATCTCTAATATTTTTTAAGGTAATCATGTTTTTATGTAGCAAGCTTGATTTTTTGGAGAAATTGGCTCACTCATTTTTTATGCGTTTTTTTAAAGGTTTCCCATTTAATATTAAAAGTCTTCCCATCAATTTTCATGGAAAATCATCTGAAAAATCCGTTTGTTCAAAAACCAGTCTTCTATCTCTAATATTTTTCAAGGTAATCATGTTTTTATGTAGCAAGCTTGATTTTCTGGAGAAATTGGCTCACTCATTTTTTATGCGTTTTTTTTAAGGTTTCCCATTTAATATTAAAAGTTTTCCCATCAATTTTCATGGAAAATCATCTGAAAAATCCGTTGGTGCCAAAACCAGTCTTCCATCTCTAATATTTTTTAAGGTAATAATATTTTTATGACCGTGCAAGCTTTATTTTTTTGTGGAAATAATCTTACTCATCTTTCATGCGATTTTCCTCAAAACCTTCCCAATTTTTCCATTGATTTCCATGGAAAATTGTCTGAAAAATCCACTGGTGCAAAAATCAAACTTTCTTTCCTAGTAGTTTCACGAGATCAATTTCTTCACGGGCTAGCAGGAAAAATTGTCTTACCAATCTTCAATGAAATTTTTTAAAAATTTTCATATTTCACTATAATTGATTTCCGTATAAAAAAGTTATTTTTTTGTAGAAACTCTAATCCATGCACCTTTCAAAATTTCAACCTCGAGATTTGTCTGTTACACACTCAGCATCAAAAAAAATCTTGCAACAATAGACCAAAAAAAAAATAATCTCATCACAAACTAACTAAGAACGTTTTTGTTATCTACATTAATGGGCGATCCATGCAGAGCCAGGAATGGGAAAAATAAATGAACCAAAACCAGTGGCGGCTCCACACCAATAATGGTTATTTATTTGATGTTTGTGACTCAAACAAAATGAGATCCAAATAAAATCGGATTAAACCAAATAAAAAAACCGTCCCTAGTGTGTATTCAAATAGCGCACGTTGGCGCCCTTACATCGGGCGATTTCCCGAATACTTCCGACAAATTTCCACAGCAAAAATGCATTTGACTGGAGCGCCGGATGCATACACACATGGGCTGGGACAGACTGGGAGAACTTTGACTATGTAACGGAGTAGAAGATACTATAGAGGCGCCGGAGGTTTGTGTTGATAGATAACGATATTTTTCCACTTCTGTGGTACTCTGGGCTTTATAAAAATAGTGTAAATGCACCGTTATTTGAAATAAAATTGTTATAAGGATTTTCTTTTAAAAATCACGGTGTCGCTTCAATCCAGGACTCTGGTCAAATTTGATTTGAATGAAAAACTAATTCATGCGCCTTAAACCTTGAAACTGGCAACACCGCAATCCTTAAGCCGTATTAAAATTCCCACTTTATTATAATTGGCCGGCATGGCCGCGTTGCATGCTAATAATCTCAATAAAGTCCTTATTTAGTGACAGCTGATAGCTTTTGGCTTTGGCTTTCTATGCCAAATCCTCTTCTTCGGAACAGGTCCATTATAAAGCGCAGATGGCGATTGCAACTTTGTTGTTGTAAAAAGCAGAGTTTATTTGTCGTTGCCTCTGATACCTGCATACGTAAATAAAATATTCAATTTTATTGGAATTACCCTCTTGCTTGCTTGGCTTGGTTGCTAGTTTCTTATCTTTTTTACGATGGCGATATTATTACAAAATGGAGAGTCCACTTAGCTGGTACGGATTACAGCAAGCAAACTTGTTTTATTCAAAATTGTAATAGATTTTTTTTAGGTTTTATCAATCAATTTTATTGATTGATACATTCAAATAAAAATAGCTTCCACGGCAACATCGCACTATGACCCCATTGACAATCTGTCACGTGCAAATGACGTAAAGCAATGTTGCCGTTGCCACGCCAATGTCCTAATTCTGAATAATTACAATAGCAATAATTACCATCAGTTATGTATGTCACTGAAAAAGACGAAAACGAATGCACAAATTGGAAATGTTTTATGCATTAAATCGAGCTTTCACAGGAGAATAATAGGTTTTCACAATCGACAAGCCATGTACTAATTAAACATCAAAAGAAGCGACTGATTGAGAATTCACAAGTAACAGTAATCAAGCTCGTAAAATTGTTTTGGAAAAAAAAGTGCACTTGGTAATAATTAAATCTCATTCGGCATTGCAATCAAGATTAAAAAAATCATGCAGTCGGTATTTTTTGAAGTGCTTTTTTTGGCTGGCAGATTTGACGGACGTGATTAAAAAAATTGGCTAGTGAAACATGGGATGAATAATTAATGTTGCTAAAAAAATTCAATTATTGTTCCTACCATTATAAGAGTAGATTTGGCAACATAGGTCTTATGACTCTCATCCTTATCATAAAAGGCAATAATAGGGCAATAGAGGTTCACAAAGATTTTAATTTTTTTGTTAAAAACAAATTCAAAATTCATTAAACACAATACAAAAGTCCAGAAAATTAAAAAATCAAGTTTTCAAAAACACTTGGTAAAAAGTCAAATGGACTGTAACTTACTGAATAATTTCCACTAAAAAAACAACATTTTAAATAACAACAAAGTAACTAAATTTAGAGGAAAAGGTCAAATGGAACTTGAACTGGTTTAAAAACTTAAAAAACAGACAAACCATTTTTTTTAATAGTCAGAATAGACTACAATCTCCCAAAACTTTTAAACATGTTTAAAAAATTAACTGAAAGTCAAATAAAACTGTTTTAAATAAAATAAAAACGCAGAAATTTAGTTTTCGGATTTATTTAAAGTAAACTACAACTAAAAATATCACAAGTTACCTAAAAAAAACTTAATTATGAGTTTCCAATAAATTAGATTTAAAATTTTCACAAACTGATATGACAAATTTAAAATGAACTGGAAGTAGTGAAGAAAAAATATTCACAAATAATGATAAGTCTAACAAAAAGATTTTGAATCAAATATTAAAAACATTATTTACGAAGGAAAATATAAAATTCACAATATATATATTATTATCAAATTAAATATTATTAAAAATATAAAAACAAGATTTTAAGACACTTTTTATACTAGCACACAAAATAAAAATAAATTAAAACAAAAAAGGGATCACAGCAAAACGTTAAATCGTTTAAAAATAATAAAGAATCTAAAAATAAATAAATAAAGTCAAAAAATAGGTAAGAAAATGTATCTATATTAATATGAATCTCGAAATATTGCAAGCAGTGAAAAAGTTTACAAATTACAAAGAAAAGTCACAAAAAATGCTATAAAAAGTGTTTAAACCGATTAAAAATAATTTAAATAAAATTGAACTTTTTGAAGAAAACTAATTATTTTTTGTTCTTTTGACTATGGAGCTTCGATTGACCGTTCGGGAGATATTTGAGAAAAACTAAAAATTATATATTTTTCCGAAAACTCGCATTTAACGGAAAACGTCAGGAGATACTTTTTGTAGGGAACTTCAAAATCCAAAAATTTTGTTTTTTTTTACTTTTTTTCCCCGATTGAGTACAACTAACTTAATTAAATTAATACTCGAAAAATATAAAAAGTATGTATATAATTTTTAATTAACCGTAATCAGTAAATAAAATTTTACATTCAGATAAATGCTATAGATTAGCAGTTTTGAAAACCTTTCAAATGAGCTGAAAGTACAAAAGTTTGCAATTTAAAAAAATAAATTGAAAAAACTGTTTCAAAAAGTAACGTAAAAATTTAGATAAACTGAGGGCAGTAGAAAAGTTAACAATTTATAGAGAAAAATACAAAATGGTCATTAAATGTGTTTATAGTACAAAAATAACCAAATTTATAAACAAAAAGCTGCTATTTAAAGTAAAACATAAAATAATAACTAGATAAAAAGCTTGTAATTCACAAAAATAAGTTTAGAGAACTCAAAAACTGCTTAAAAAAAAAGATAATTTTTTTAAGGCAGTACAAATTTGTAAAAATCAGTTCAAAGTACTTACTAGTATAACTAAATTAAAAATTAGCGATTTATAGTAAAAAACATACAATTTCAATTAGACCAACTAAAAACTAGTTATACGCAAGTACAATCAATAACTAAATTGAAAGTTACCATGCATGTGACTAAATTAAAAATAAGCAATTTATAAACAAAAAACTGCTATTTGAAGTAAAACATTCCAAAATCTGTTGAATAAGTTAACAATTTCTGAAGAAACATTTAAAATTCCCACAAAATGCTATAAAAAATGTTTAAAATTGAAAATGAGCTATATAAGTACAAATAATAACTAAATTAAAATATTAAAACCGAAAACAAAAGTTCAGAATACCCAAAAAAGTCGTATAATAACTACCTATAGAAAAAAAGCTTGCAAATGAAAATTTTTAAAAGTGGGTTCAAAGTACGAATAACTAAATTAAAAATCAGCAATATATAGTAAAAAACATACAATTTCAATTAAATCAACTAAAAACTATTTATGTTTACAAGTACAATCAATAACTAAATTAAAAGTTAAGGCATAACTCAAACTAAGCCGAACAAAAGTTCAGAATACCCAAAAAAGTCAGATAAAATGGTTTAAAACGAGCTAGAAACAAATAACTAAATAAAAAGCTTACCATTTATAAGAACAAGTTCAAAAAACTGCCTTAATTTTTAAAAATGAGGTCAAAGTACCCAGTAACTAAATTAAAAATAAGCAATTTATAAACAAAAAACCGCTATTTGAAGTAGAGTAGAACATTTCAAAAACTGTTAAATAAGTTTACAATTTCTGAAGAAACATTTAAAGTTCCCACAAAATGCTATGGAAAATGATTAAAATTGAAAATGAGCTATATAAGTACAAATAATAACTAAATTGAAATATTATAACCCAAAATAAAAGTTCAGAATACCCAAAACAAGTCGTATAAAATGGTTTAAAACAAGCTGGAAGCAAATAACTATAGAAAGAAAGCTTGCAAATCAAATTATTTAAAAGTGGGTTCAAAGTACGAATAACTTAATCAAAAATTAGCAATTTACAGTAAAAAACATACAATTTCAATTAAATCAACTAAAAACTATTTATGTTTACAAGTACAATCAATAACTAAATTAAAAGTTAAGGCATAACCCAAACTAAGCCAAACAAAAGTTCAGGATACCTACCTAAAAAAGTCAGCAAAAATGGTTTAAAAAGAGCTAGACACAAATAACTAAATAAAAAGCTTACCATTTATAAAAACATGTTCAAAAAACTGCCATTATTTGGTAAAATGAGTTCAAAGTACCAGTAACTAAATTGAAAATAAGCAATTTATAAAGAAAAAACCGCTATTTGAAGTAGAACATTTAAAAATCTGGAAAATGATTAAAATTGAAAATGAGCTATATAAGTACAAATATTAACTAAATTAAAATATTATAACCCAAAACAAAAGTTCAGAATATCCAAAACAAGTCGTATAAAATGGTTTAAAATGAGCTGATGGAAGCAAATAACTATAGAAAAAAAGGTTGCAAATTAAAAAAATTAAGAGTGGGTTCAAAGGACGAATAACTAAATTAAAAATTAGCAATTCACAGTAAAAAACATACAATTTCAATTAAATCAGCTAACAACTATTTATGTTTACAAGTACAATCAATAACTAAATTAACAGTTGAGGCATAACCCAAACTAACCCAAAAAAGTCAGATAAAATGGTTTAAAACGAGCTAGAAACAAATAACTAAATAAAAAGCTTACCATTTATAAAAACAAGTTCAAATAACTGCCTTAATTTGTGAAAATGAGTTCAAAGTACCAGTAACTAAATTAAAAATAAGCAATTTATAAACAAAAAACCGCTATTTGAAGTAGAGTAGAACATTTCAAAATCTGTTAAATAAGTTAACAATTTACGAAGAAACATTTAAATTCAAAAAAAAGCTATGGAAAATGTTTAAAACCAAAAATGAAATATATAAGTACACATAATAACTAAATTAAAATATTTAACCCAAAACAAAAGTTCAGAATACCCAAAAAAGTCGTATAAAATGGTTTAAAACGAGCTGGAAGCAAATAACTGTAGATAAAATTAATTAGATTACAAAAAAAAGTTTAGCTTTAAAAAATAAAATACATTTTTGAATAAACTTAATAGAACATTAAGAAAATAAAATTCCCAAAAAATGCCATGGAAAATGTTTAAAATTAAAAATTAGCTCTATAAGTACAAATAATAACTAAATTAAAATATCATACCCCAAACAAAAGTTCAAAATACCCAAAAAAAGTCGTATTAAATAGTTTTTGAATGATTCAAAATGAACTGGGAGTACAACTAGGTAACTAAATAGAAAATTTAATAAGTTCTAGAAACTAAAAAAAGAAAAATGTTTGAAGTTTGTAGGAATTAGTTAAAATACATATAATGGTTAACAATGTATAAACAATAGTTTAGATCACTTAAAAAACTGCTATATGTACAAAATAGAACTAAAAAATTAACTGATAACTAAATTTAAAGTCTACAATGCACAAACAAAAGTTCCAAAAAGGGTATAAAACTCGAAATTAATTAAAATAAGCTGAAAGTACAAAAAACTAAATAAAAAAAGTACAATTAAAAAGTCTTCAGGTTTTAAAACTGAATGCCTGTCAGTTATATGAGCAGCAGCAAAATTCCATCAGCAAGACGAGAAAATGAATGAAAATCATCCATCATTATCCGTCAGCAAACAACTATTATTACCGATGACCAAGCCCAACAATGTATCAAAATAAATATTTTAACGCCGACGTCTTAGTTTGAGCGGCATTATGGTTTAATGTTTAACGCCTCGTATATGCATTCTGTTCCGGATTACGTCATTTGTTATGCACACTTTCAGGGTATTTATTTTGGAAAAAATCCCCTTCAATTCCATTCCAATCACACATAAAAGATTTTGCGAAAAAGCTTATTTCCGCAGAGTTATCAGAGTGTTGACGGCCGGAAATTCTCTCTCGTAAATCCGACTCTTTCTCGACCCTTTGAAACGTAATCCGGCTATTTCGTATTCTGGAATTGTTTTCGCAGAGACCCGTTTGCAGATAAAGGCTAAGCCACTTTTGAAAATGTCACAAAAGCATTTAAAAATCCTCGTGCACTTAATCAAATCGACTTTTTTATTTGGCTCGGCCCAAAACTATTTGTCAAAATTAAATTGAGTGATCGCGACGGTCGTAAAAGTGCTCTAGCCCCTGAAAACAAGACAATCCAATCTTGACAAATATAGAGATAAGGGCATGGAAGATTGAATATATTCGGGGATATGTTGAAAATTGTTTTTCTTGTTTCAGGCTGATTTTCCACGTTTGCTGTTGAATCCAATGCTTCAAGCTGTTCGGGGACGTGGAACGTGGTCTCAATCCCTTCGAGTTGTCAAATAGGTATTTATTTTTTTTATTTCCAAACCTGAAACCAGTTTGAGATTAGTAAATGAAACCGGTATATGTTAGCAAAGAATCACTAAAAGCTACAGACTAGTTAATCATCGCAAGCCATTGGCGCATTGATTACTGAAAATTTGAAATGATAAATGGTTTTTTATTAGTACGTACCGTACCATTTATGAACCCAATCCAACTTATCGTTTTGAAAATATTGATGGGTGTGCTAAGAATATAGAACAACTGAGATCTAAAGGGCAAATTTAATGATTCCTAACTGATAAGGATTAATAATAAGACCTAACCGATTGATTGATTACTTTGGGTTTGAATGGATGTATATAGTTTTTTATTAGTCCATAGCATTTATGAGTAGTCTGTTCAAAAATGCTGTCAGACATTTTTTGCCGTATCTTTCTTGAAAATGATGATAAAGGGTTGATTCTAAAGTCAAATTGTCAGCAATAGAATCAGCTTCAACAGGAATATACCAAAACACCTCCATAATTGTCTAGAAAATGTACAGGGTGTCGTAAAGTTAGATTTGAACCACGTCCTAGACATTTTCTATCGTTACTTTCTTGAAAGTGATCATAGATGATTGATTCAAACGTCAAATGGTTAGCAATAGAATCAGCTTCAAAGGAAATATACCAAAACTCGTCTATAACTCCCTTGAAAATATACAGGGCGTCGCAAATTAGAGATTTTAAGTTCCAACAAAATTAACTGCCAAGACATTTTCTATCGTAACTTTCTTAAAAATGATGATAGAGGGTTGATTTAATTGTTAAATTTTCAGCGATAGAATCAGCTTCAACAGGAATATACCATAACACCTCCATAATTGTCTAGAAAATGTACAGGGTGTCGTAAAGTTAGATTTGAACCACGTCCTAGACATTTTCTATCGTAACTTTCTTGAAAGTGATCATAGATGATTGATTCTAACGTCAATTTGTTAGCAATAGAATCAGCTTCAACGGAAATATACCAAAACTCCTCTATAACTCCCTTGAAAATATACAGGGCGTCGCAAATTAGAGATTTTAAGTTCCAACAAAATTAACTGCCAAGACATTTTCTATCGTAACTTTCTTAAAAATGATGATAGAGGGTGGATTCAATTGTTAAATTTTCAGCGATAGAATCAGCTTCAACAGGAATATACCATAACACCTCCATAATTGTCTAGAAAATGTACATGGTGTCGTAAAGTTAGATTTGAACCACGTCCTAGACATTTTCTATCGTAACTTTCTTGAAAGTGATCATAGATGATTGATTCAAACGTCAATTTGTTAGCAATAGAATCAGCTTCAACGGAAATATACCAAAACTCGTCTATAACTCCCTTGAAAATATACAGGGCGTCGCAAATTAGAGATTTTAAGTTCCAACAAAATTAACTGCCAAGACATTTTCTATCGTAACTTTCTTAAAAATGATGATAGAGGGTTGATTTAATTGTTAAATTGTCAGCAATAGAATCAGCTTCAACAGGAATATACCAAAACACCTCCATAATTGTCTAGAAAATGTACAGGGTGTCGTAAAGTTAGATTTGAACCACGTCCTAGACATTTTCTATCGTAACTTTCTTGAAAGTGATCATAGATGATTGATTCAAACGTCAATTTGTTAGCAATAGAATCAGCTTCAACGGAAATATACCAAAACTCCTCTATAACTCCCTTGAAAATATACAGGGCGTCGCAAATTAGAGATTTTAAGTTCCAACAAAATTAACTGCCAAGACATTTTCTATCGTAACTTTCTTAAAAATGATGATAGAGGGTTGATTTAATTGTTAAATTGTCAGCAATAGAATCAGCTTCAACAGGAATATACCAAAACACCTCCATAATTGTCTAGAAAATGTACAGGGTGTCGTAAAGTTAGATTTGAACCACGTCCTAGACATTTTCTATCGTAACTTTCTTGAAAGTGATCATAGATGATTGATTCAATCGTCAAATTGTTAGCAATAGAATCAGCTTCAACGGAAATATACCAAAACTCCTCTATAACTCCCTTGAAAATATACAGGGCGTCGCAAATTAGAGATTTTAAGTTCCAACAAAATTAACTGCCAAGACATTTTCTATCGTAACTTTCTTAAAAATGATGATAGAGAGTTGATTCGACTATTGAATTGTCAGCAATAGAATCAGCTTCAAAGGAAATATACCAAAACTCCTCTATAACTCCCTTGAAAATATACAGGGCGTCGCAAAGTATAGATTTTAAGTTCCAACAAAATTAACTGCCAAGACATTTTCTATCGTAACTTTCTTAAAAATGATGATAGAGAGTTGATTCGATTGTTGAATTGTCAGCAATAGAATCAGCTTCAAAGGAAATATACCAAGTGTCGTCCATAATTCCCTTGAAAATATACAGGGCGTCAAAAAGTAAAGATTTTAAATTTCAACAAAATTAACTGCCTAGACCTTTTCTATCGTAACTTTCCTAAAAATGATGATAGAGAGTTGATTCGACTGTTGAATTGTCAGCAATAGAATCAGCTTCAAAGAAAATATACCAAAACTCCTCTATAACTCCCTTGAAAATATACAGGGCGTCGCAAATTAGAGATTTTAAGTTCCAACAAGATTAACTGCCTAGACATTTTCTATCGTAACTTTCTTAAAAATGATGATAGAGAGTTGATTCGACTATTGAATTGTCAGCAATAGAATCAGCTTCAAAGGAAATATACCAAAACTCCTCTATAACTCCCTTGAAAATATACAGGGCGTCGCAAATTAGAGATTTTAAGTTCCAACAAGATTAACTGCCTAGACATTTTCTATCGTAACTTTCTTAAAAATGATGATAGAGAGTTGATTCGACTGTTGAATTGTCAGCAATAGAATCAGCTTCAAAGGAAATATACCAAGTGTCGTCCATAATTCCCTTGAAAATATACAGGGCGTCAAAAAGTAAAGATTTTAAATTTCAACAAAATTAACTGCCTAGACCTTTTCTATCGTAACTTTCTTAAAAATGATGATAGAGAGTTGATTCGACTATTGAATTGTCAGCAATAGAATCAGCTTCAAAGGAAATATACCAAAACTTCTCTATAACTCCCTTGAAAATATACAGGGCGTCGCAAATTAGAGATTTTAAGTTCCAACAAGATTAACTGCCTAGACATTTTCTATCGTAACTTTCTTAAAAATGATGATAGAGAGTTGATTCGACTGTTGAATTGTCAGCAATAGAATCAGCTTCAAAGGAAATATACCAAAACTCCTCTATAACTCCCTTGAAAATATACAGGGCGTCGCAAATCAGAGATTTTAAGTTCTAACAAAATTAACTGCCAAGACATTTTCTATCGTAACTTTCTTAAAAATGATGATAGAGAGTTGATTCGACTGTTGAATTGTCAGCAATAGAATCGGCTTCAAAGGAAATATACCAAAACTCCTCTATAACTCCCTTGAAAATATACAGGGCGTCGCAAATTAGAGATTTTAAGTTCCAACAAGATTAACTGCCTAGACATTTTCTATCGTAACTTTCTTAAAAATGATGATAGAGAGTTGATTCGACTATTGAATTGTCAGCAATAGAATCAGCTTCAAAGGAAATATACCAAAACTCCTCTATAACTCCCTTGAAAATATACAGGGCGTCGCAAATTAGAGATTTTAAGTTCCAACAAGATTAACTGCCTAGACATTTTCTATCGTAACTTTCTTAAAAATGATGATAGAGAGTTGATTCGATTGTTGAATTGTCAGCAATAGAATCAGCTTCAAAGGAAATATACCAAGTGTCGTCCATAATTCCCTTGAAAATATACAGGGCGTCAAAAAGTAAAGATTTTAAATTTCAACAAAATTAACTGCCTAGACCTTTTCTATCGTAACTTTCCTAAAAATGATGATAGAGAGTTGATTCGACTGTTGAATTGTCAGCAATAGAATCAGCTTCAAAGAAAATATACCAAAACTCCTCTATAACTCCCTTGAAAATATACAGGGCGTCGCAAATTAGAGATTTTAAGTTCCAACAAGATTAACTGCCTAGACATTTTCTATCGTAACTTTCTTAAAAATGATGATAGAGAGTTGATTCGACTATTGAATTGTCAGCAATAGAATCAGCTTCAAAGGAAATATACCAAAACTCCTCTATAACTCCCTTGAAAATATACAGGGCGTCGCAAATTAGAGATTTTAAGTTCCAACAAGATTAACTGCCTAGACATTTTCTATCGTAACTTTCTTAAAAATGATGATAGAGAGTTGATTCGACTGTTGAATTGTCAGCAATAGAATCAGCTTCAAAGGAAATATACCAAGTGTCGTCCATAATTCCCTTGAAAATATACAGGGCGTCAAAAAGTAAAGATTTTAAATTTCAACAAAATTAACTGCCTAGACCTTTTCTATCGTAACTTTCTTAAAAATGATGATAGAGAGTTGATTCGACTATTGAATTGTCAGCAATAGAATCAGCTTCAAAGGAAATATACCAAAACTTCTCTATAACTCCCTTGAAAATATACAGGGCGTCGCAAATTAGAGATTTTAAGTTCCAACAAGATTAACTGCCTAGACATTTTCTATCGTAACTTTCTTAAAAATGATGATAGAGAGTTGATTCGACTGTTGAATTGTCAGCAATAGAATCAGCTTCAAAGGAAATATACCAAAACTCCTCTATAACTCCCTTGAAAATATACAGGGCGTCGCAAATCAGAGATTTTAAGTTCTAACAAAATTAACTGCCAAGACATTTTCTATCGTAACTTTCTTAAAAATGATGATAGAGAGTTGATTCGACTGTTGAATTGTCAGCAATAGAATCGGCTTCAAAGGAAATATACCAAAACTCCTCTATAACTCCCTTGAAAATATACAGGGCGTCGCAAATTAGAGATTTTAAGTTCCAACAAGATTAACTGCCTAGACATTTTCTATCGTAACTTTCTTAAAAATGATGATAGAGAGTTGATTCGACTATTGAATTGTCAGCAATAGAATCAGCTTCAAAGGAAATATACCAAAACTCCTCTATAACTCCCTTGAAAATATACAGGGCGTCGCAAATTAGAGATTTTAAGTTCCAACAAGATTAACTGCCTAGACATTTTCTATCGTAACTTTCTTAAAAATGATGATAGAGAGTTGATTCGACTGTTGAATTGTCAGCAATAGAATCAGCTTCAAAGGAAATATACCAAGTGTCGTCCATAATTCCCTTGAAAATATACAGGGCGTCAAAAAGTAAAGATTTTAAATTTCAACAAAATTAACTGCCTAGACCTTTTCTATCGTAACTTTCTTAAAAATGATGATAGAGAGTTGATTCGACTATTGAATTGTCAGCAATAGAATCAGCTTCAAAGGAAATATACCAAAACTCCTCTATAACTCCCTTGAAAATATACAGGGCGTCGCAAATTAGAGATTTTAAGTTCCAACAAGATTAACTGCCTAGACATTTTCTATCGTAACTTTCTTAAAAATGATGATAGAGAGTTGATTCGACTGTTGAATTGTCAGCAATATAATCAGCTTTAACGAAAATATACCAAAACTCGTCCATAACTCCCTTGAAAATATACAGAGCGTCGCAAAGTAGAGTTTTCCAGTTTCAAAAATAACTTTCTGTACATTTTCTATCGAAAACTACAAGGAAAAACAAAGGAAATAAAAAATACTAAAATCATCAAATAAAGAAAAAGTGTTTCTCTTTCCCGATTCAAAGCTAAAGATAATTATTAATAATCATTGAAAAAACAAATATAAAAATTAAAAACAACAAAGTACAAGGATTTAATGGCTTTAAAAGTGGTTTATAAAATGAGGAGATAAACATAAATCAATTATATAAAAAATATTCAAAATCACTTGGAAAAAATTAAATTATTTAAAATATCTTGTACCTACTGAATACACAATACATTAGTTTAAAAAAAAAAAAAAAAAAGAAATTTTGAGCAAGTTCAATAATTTTTGAAAAGTATGAATAAATATAAATCTGAAAGATAACAGGAAGTGGGAACAAATGGTTTTTCAAAACATGCAAAAATGATAAAATAAGTGAAAATAAATGCTAAACTGGTTTTAAGTTACAAAAAAAGAGTCATAAAAGCGGAGATAAAAATTAAATTAAAAGTAAAAAAGGTCCATAAAAGACGAAGTGATGATAAATTATTGAAACTAATATCACAACAGAAAAAAAAACAATAAATCAATATAATTAACACAAAAATTAGATTAAATAAAAAAAAAGCAAAACCCTATGACAAGAGAAATTAATGTGAGGAAAACAAAATAAAGGGTTGAGAAACTAAAAAAATACGATAAACTAGAAATCTAAAGGAATTAAACAAGTTTAAAATAAAAAAAAATTAGTTGGTTCTTTTGACATGCAGGTCAAAATTTCTATAATCAGTGGCATAAACTGGTATGATTTTTCCGAAAAACCATCGCAAGCTGCAAAACATCAAATCCGCCATTACACTCTCCAGGATAATCTATACGAATGTTCCATTTGCACGTTCGAGATAAAGTCACAGGCGTGGCTTTATAGTTGAGAGATTAAAGTGTGTTTCCTATTGAAACAACAAGCCTGTCACGTCTCATGCGACTATTTATTGGTTTGTTAAGGCGGACAGAATCGAATTTCAACTCACACTTTGTCAGCATTAATTGGAGATTTAAAGATACATTGTCACATCGGTTTTTATGTTGAGGAGAAATTTGAAACTGAATTTTATGGGTATAGGTTTGATTTCAAAATATCCCCTGACCGGATGACGTATTTATTTGCTTAGACTTAACGGAGTGTAAACCGTTTTATTTTTGGGAACGTGTGTCGAGGCACGGATTGTTTGGTAAAAAACAACCATGTATAAATATAGCTAGTATTCCGGGAAATTTTGAAAATGGATCGAATCGCAAACAGCTGCTGTTGCTTAAGAGTAATACGAGCGTGCTGGTCGTCACCTTAATTGTAAATGTAGTGTATTTGACTGTAACTTTTTTTTTGAACGTAACCCAAACAAAATACTAACGAATCTTTTACATATTTTTTTCCAGACTCTCGAGAGTATTTCCAGCATCAACGCTAGCCAGCTTCCATCAAGGTAATATTCTTTTTCTTATATTGAATTCCAGCAAACCCAGCAACTTCACGGCCTGTCCAAAAATACAATAGAAACCACATGTAAGCAGACGTTTTCGAAAAATCCAAAAATAAAATGGCTGGCATATGTTGAAGTCTGTTTGAAATCCGAAATACAAATATTTATCAGTGGGTGTGTTCTGTTTAAAATTTCCTTTCGTTGGCGATGTATTTATAAATGCCGTTTTTTGAAAATATGTTGCAATGTTTTGGGCTATAACTTGTTGATAATCTTAAACAAAAAGACAAATCAGTGAGATTAGCCTTCATTTGCATTTTATTAGCTCGGGCTTATCATTTTGGTAATTCTCCCTCCTTGGTAATTTTTATGCTCCGAATAATACTACAAGAAAATGGTATTTGTTTTCTTTGGGGCTACGCAATTTACCGGCTCGATGAGTTTTTATGACGTTCCGAGAAGAAAAAAGACAGGGGAGAGTCGTAAAGATAAATGGGGGACGCGTTCAATTTTGATTGTTTTGATAAAAGAGTTTGTAAACTTGATTTTAGAAGGCAAAACGAATTTCCGTATTTCGTTATTATTCATTAAACCGACCTATTACAATCGTATCATGCATCAACTGTTCCCCAGCTATATCTGTAGAAAGCATGGAATCTTCAGCTAAAAAATTATTCACAATCAATCTAGCACTTCACATCACGATTACCAACAACAAAAACAATGATTATTTTTATTGAATATTTCACGCACATTTTGAATTTTGACACTTTAAACTAAACTCTTTGAGTGGATCCCTTGCCCTCTTCCTCCTCTCCAGCTACTTCCTCATCGAGGAATATGGTTAATTTAGGTTAGCACTTCATACCAACAACCAATAACAATAAAAATAACAATTATTGTTGAACATTTTATCAATTCACGCACATTTCAAACCCGCACATGTTCACTCAACGGACCATCATGATAAGAAAAATTGACTCATGCATGCCCTTTTTTTCTCTCAAGTTACTTCTTCATCAAGACATTTGGTTAATTTGGGTTAGCACTTCATACCAACAACCAACAACAATGATGATAACAATTATTGTTGAACATTTTAACAATTCACGCACATTTCAAACCCGCACATGTTCGTCCATTAGACCACAATGAAAGGAAAAATTAACACTTTGTGTCTAAACCTCTTTGAGCTGATCTCGTGCCTTTTTTTTCTCTAAAGTTACTTCTTCATCAAAAAATATGGTTAATTTAGGTTAGCACTTCATACCAACAACCAACAACAATGATAATAACAATTATTGTTGAACATTTTATCAATTCACGCACATTTCAAACCCGCACTAAGAAAAATTGACCCATGCCCTTTTTTTCTCTCAACTTACTTCTTAATCAAGAAATATGGTTTATTTAGTTAAGCAATTCATACCAACAGCCAACAACAATAATAATAACAATTATTCTTGAATATTTCAACAATTCACGCACATTTCAAACCCGCACATGCTCACTCAACAGACCAACATGATACGAAAAAATGCCCTTTTTTTCTCGCAAGTTACTTCTTCATCAAGAAATATGGTTAATTTAGATTAGCACTTCATACCAACAACCAACAACAATAATAATAACAATTGTTGTTTAACATTTTATCAATTCACGCACATTTCAAACCCGCACTAAGAAAAATTGACCCATGCCCTTTTTTTCTCTCAACTTACTTCTTAATCAAGAAATATGGTTTATTTAGTTAAGCAATTCATACCAACAGCCAACAACAATAATAATAACAATTATTCTTGAATATTTCAACAATTCACGCACATTCCAAACCCGCACATGTTCACTCAACAGACCACCATGCATGATAAGAAAAATTGACTCATGCCCTTTGTTTCTCTCAAGCTACTTTTTCATCAATATTTAGGTTAGTTCATACCGATAACAAACAATAATTTTAATCATAACAATTATAATTGTTGAACATTTTAAGAATTCACGCACATTTCAAACCCGCATATGTTAACCCTGATAAAAGGAAAAATTTACCTATTTTGATGTTTTTCAACCTCAGTCCATTTTTTATCATTATTTAACTACTATAATTTGGATTCTTTTCATTTTTCTGTTTTGTTGACTGTTTTCTTTATATAAATATTTTAATTATTATTTTTTACTTATTTCTAGTTTCTCGTATTTGAACTTTTGGAATAGAGTTTACAGAAACTCAACAAATCAAATAAATAATATTTTCGCACCATAAAATTTTGTATCAAAAAAGGAAAAAGAAGCAAAACATTCAAATGTCAAGTCATAAATAAAATAAATAATCTTTTTCTTCACCCTGTATAAACTCCAAGAGGTCCACTAACAGGTTTGTCTCCAGCAACAAACTAATTTAAATTCCTTACTGTATTTTTAAAACAGACATTATTAACGGTTATATATGGAAATTGAAAGATCAATGCATTATTGAACCATGCCAAGAAATCTCCATTTTAAACAGTCTCAGGCAGATGGAAAAATTAAGTTTTAAAATCAATTTTCACCCATGTTTATCGACAAAGCAGTAAAAGCAGTACTTGAAAGCGTCTCCACTTGAAACCCTTCTCGTTTATCTTCTAATTTATTGGTCCGTTAGAAAGTGACTTTCGTTTTGAAATATTTTAAACAGGTGCCCACACTTGTCATTTTTGGATTTTTAAATATGCCTTACATTGTTTTTAATGATTTTTTCCTCTTAACTGTCAATTTTTCAAGCTTATACAACTTTTTGTGACATTTCATTTCATTTGATCCTTTTTAATTTGTGTTTTATGTAGTATTTTTTTTTAACAACAGATTTTCCTTTTATTAGCTTTTGATCGTTTTTTCTTCAGTTAAATAGTATTTTGTCTTTTATTTGTCTATAATTCTTTTTATGTTGATTTTGACTCAAAATATTTATTTTGTATCTCAAATTTTTACTCACATATTATTTTCCATAATCTGCTTTTTTGAACTTTGTTTTTTTTTATTTATTTCACTATTTGATATTGCATTTTAGTTTTATCCATTTTCTCAAACTGTTTTTGAGTGTTTGATTTTTTTTTATTTGAATAATTTCAGTTCTTATTTTCTAATTTTAATTATATTTTGTTGTTTTACCTTATTGAATAGTCTCTTTTTGAGTTTTCCTTTAATTGATTATCTTTAATCTGTGTTTTATGTGGTATTTTTTTTTGTATTGTTGCTTGCGAGGAGGTGATTTAAAAAAATTAACAAGAGAATTGAAACATTTGATAAAAATTTAAAACTCACAATCTAAGATGGAAAAAAAACTAACAAATATAGAAAGAAATAAGAAATATAGAAAATCTAAATTTATAAAATATACTATGAGTAAAATACCTAAATGAGATTGAAAATGAAATATAAAGAAGAAACAAATCTATATTCTGATGAAAATATACCAAAAAGTAATAATAACAGAAAGTGTGACAAACTGAAAATTAGAAGACAAAGATAGACATTCCAATAAAAAATTTGAATAACTCGAAAACTATTATCGTCATGAAAATAAAAATAAAACCAGAGGAAATATATAAAAATAAATGAAGAAACAAATTCAAAATCTAGCAAATTAGGGAAAAACAATTTATGAAGAGGATATAAAACTATGTAACAACTAGAGAATAAATTAAAAAGGTTCAATAAAGCGGAATCTTAAAAATAAATGGACAAATAAAATTGATATTCCGGATTTGATCAACAAAAAAAATATGCCAAGGAATAAATAAAAATTTAAACAGCAACAAACTTGATAGAGCAAATTATGGAAATGATGAAAAAAAATGTGAAAATCTATTTATATTTTGGGATAAGGTCAACGAAAAAAATTATTATGGAAAAGAGAAGAGAAATTAAAAGTAAGAAAACCAATAATGATATTAATAATAAAAGAACGATCAAAAGTTTAAAGTGAGTGATGGTGAATTAAAAATAACCATCAGTTGAAAAAAATGGAAACACTTGAATTTTAATAAGGAATGAAAAAAAAACACAAACAAAAGTCCAAAAATGCAGAATTTAAAAAAATAAATGGACAAACAAAATTAATATTCAAGGTTGGGATCAACAAAAAAAGGTACTGAAATTAGGTAATACTAAAAAATAAATCAAAATTCAATAGAGCAAAATATGAAAATTATAATAAAAGATAAAAGGAAAGAACAAATGAAGAATAAAATAAGTAAAATCATTATAACAAATAATTGAAGGAAGTGGGAGGAAATAAAATTCAAATAAGGAATGAACAAAACATATTATAAAAGTTCAAAAATGCCAACACGATACAATAAACGCACAAACAATAGTAAAAATAAAATTTGTAGAAATAAAATTGATAGGAAAAAAATTAAACTGATAAAACTAATTTAATGATGATAAAAGTTGAATAAAGTAAAATATGAAGTCTTTTACAAGAAATTTAAATAACAATAAATGAATAAAAAAACAGACTAAAAACTACTACAAATACCATAGCTAAAAATATGAAACAGTAAACATGATAAAAATTTAGAAAATAAAAGACACAAAGCAAATTGAAGATTAATCAACAAATAAAAATATTTAAATAGAGAAAAACAGGAATAGAAGAGGAATAACAAAATATAAAGAATCTTTGAAAAAATCACTATACTTAATGACAAAAGCTAAATTAGAAATCCACAAAGCAAAACAAAAGGAAAAGGAAATAAGAATGAATACAAAGACAAAAGTCTGTACAAAGACATAAAAAATGGAAGATTAAACAACCAATAAAAATATTGTGAAGAAAAAAAAGTTAAATAAAAAAGAATGTATCTTGATTAAATCGACTACAAACAAAATTATAAAGTCTACAACAAAGGAAAAAGTAAAATTAAAGAATTTTCCTAAAAAAAAACAGTAAAATCATACTAAAATCTTGACAGACACAAAGCAAATTGAAAATTAAACAACAAATACAAACATTTAAGAACGGAAATAAAAAACAAAAAACAAATGGAAAAGAAGTATTGTAAAGACAAAAAAATTAGAAAAAAATGTATACAAAAAAAAATTTAAAATCCACAATAAAAATTACGAAAAATCCATGTATTTTGTGCTTTAAATAAACTCCAAAGTAAATACAGGTAAATCCAAGAAAAGCATGAAAAGAGCGCAATTTCTCCGCCCCTGAGTGCTCTAAAGCGGCACTAACTGCATATTGGATAGAGAAAGAATTCCCCCAATATTTTCCATTCGTCGAGGCAAAAAGGCCGAAGTTGTTGAGCGCGGCCATCGTTTTATCTTCAGCAGGTACAGAATGGATTTCATGGTGGAGTTGGCTTTTTAGACCATGTTTTCGTGAGTGTTTTTTTTTTTTAATGAAGATATCTGGAATTTATTTATTGGGCGGCTTCTTTTTGATCAACACGACACTCGTTTAAGTTGATTTATGTTACGTGGCTGGTTATCATTTATTCTAGGATGGAGTGTCAATCATGTGGCAGGATGTAATCGTTAAAATGGAAGAAATATGGGAAATGTGATGATAATAATAATTGGGTTTTTTATCGTGGTATGTAGAGTTAAATGGGTCATGGGTCAAGATATTTTGGGATTATTTTGCATCTAGTTTTGAGACTTTTGTTTTTAGTTTTTTTTTATATTTATACTACGTTTTTTATTGTCCAATGCAGTTCATCAACATTCCATTATTCAACAGTCTATCTCGAAACTTAACACACATTCACAATATTCACACAATCAACAAGCGGAAAAAAGAATAAACCGTTTTGGTTAGAGCGGTTTATATAAGGTCGTAAAGTCATGCAAGGATCGACCGGTAGAGTCAATCTCAAAAATGATGACGTCACGGTTCGTGGTTAGGCCACACCCCTTTCAAGGGTATTTAGTGACGTTTGCTTTTTAATTTTTGTCTATTTAGTACCTATTATTTTGGGTATTTTTAAAAAATGTTTTTTGACTCGTTATTTTTTGTTCCTATTCAATATAACAATTTGTTTATTTTTAATTTCATGGTCTTATTTTTCATTTTTCTTGATCTTAAGTTTTCAAATTCTTCGAAATTTTATTTATTAGAAATTTCTCAATATTTTCGAGGTTTTTTTTTTCTTATTTCCTTTCACTGTCTTGATATGTATTTGTTGATATTTATACGTCTCTTCTCAGTTTTGTTGCTTTTCTCAGTTTTTTATTCGACCTCATTGTTATTTGAAATGTTTTAGTTTTTATTTCCATACCTATTTATCTATCTGAGATTCTTGTTATAATTTTTGTGATGTTTCACTTTTTTTTTCATGATTATATTTTCTTTTAATCTCATCCAGTTTATAATTTATACTCATTACCTCTTGTTATATTTTTATCATTCAATCTGTCCTAAATTTATATATTTTTTTCTAATTCCCTAGCTAATTCCCCTTCGCTAGCTCAATATTTGTTTATTTTATTACCAATAACTGTCTTTGTAATCAAGTTTATTTTTGTTTTTATGAGTCTTGTTTTACTTGTTGAGTGATGTTTGTGCATCTTTCCACTGTATGAGTTATTTTTTTCATTTGATCATTAAATAGTTTTTTCTTTTGTTTTGCATTTTGTTCTATTGAAAACCTTTATTCCACTTTTAATGATTTAATTTAGAATTAATTTTTCAAAGAGTTTTTATCAGTACACTATATTCCTAGTTTTTTTTGGTTTTTATATTGTATTTCTATGTTTTCTTGTTTTTGTTTTTTCGTAATTTTTATTTTTTCAACATTCATCTTTCATTTTCCATCAATTGATCTTATATCCAATGTTTTTTTTATGTAAACTGCTTGTATACAATGTGGGAAAAAATAATAATAACAACAAAAATCAAAACTAAAAACCCTAAAATGTAATCAAAACACTTGAGATTAAAACAAAAATCAATCAATTAATTAATACTAAAAACTTTGAAATTGAAATCGCTTAAAACAGATTAAAACAATAAACATGAAATCCAACAAATGAAGATAAGTTTAAAACAATAATTATTAACATCCCTGAAATGAGAATCAAACAATCAGCCAAAACTGAAATAAAAACATAAAGCAATCAATTAACAAATATTTTAAACCCCTAAAAAGTGATAAAACGCGAAACTTGCAGTCCGACCAATGAAGAAAAATCTTAAACAATCAAAATCCATGAAATAAAAATCAATAAAAAAACTAGTCTCAAAATCCGTAAAAAAATTGATTAAAACATTGAAAACAATCTAATAAGCAAACCTAGAAACAAATCAAAATATCTGCAATGAAATTGAAATAACAAAAGTGAAAAATTCAAACTATCAACCAGAACTGAAATGCTTAAAATCCCTAAAAAGTGATAAAAACACTTGAAATATAAACAAAACAAATAATCAATCAACTTTAACAATTTTAAAAGTCACTAAAACACTCGAAATAAAAATTAATGAAGACAAATTGGAAACGAATAAAATCCCTTGAAAAGGATTGAACAAGAAATTTGAGATTTTTGAAGAAATAAAATTTAAATTAAATGAACTTTCTTAGTTGTGTGTTTTATTTTTTTTCTAAGTAGATTAACATTTTACAAATTATATTTCGAGTTTGTTTTTGTTTTTTTTTAATTTCCACAGATTATTTTTTTTATTTCACTTTGAATTGATTTTTTTCCTGTTTTTCTGGTTATTCTTTCAAATACTTCAAGTTTATTTCTCTTTTTATTTTTAATTATTGATGGTTTTAGTTTTTTACAATTTTGTTTTTATCTGTTTTATTTATTTTAAATTAGTATTTGTTGCCCTGAATTGTTATCCCGTTCTAAATTAATTTGTGGTTATTTCGAATAGTGTAGGTACTACTAATCACCTGTTTTTTTATATGTATATCTATATATACAGGGTTTCCTTAAAAAGTGCAGAAAAAACTCTACCATCCTCGAGCTTTTAGGGATACCCTGAAAATGGAACCTTCATTTAAGAAAATCCAACGAAGTGACAAAGGAAGGATAACAATAGGAATACAAATAAAAACTATATCAAATATTAATCATATTATGTACAGGGTGATTCACTATATATCTATAACTCATTTTTAACAAGGTGTACAAAATAAAGTGTGATACAAAAGTTGTTTGGTGTATACTAATTTTTTTAAATTGAGCAATATCATTTATACAGGGTGTCCTAGAAGCTGTCCACAGCACCCAACTTTGAAGTTTTAAATGGGACGCCATTTTATTTCGTTTTTGGATTCTACATTGAATTCTTAAGTCAAATCTGTAAATATCTTTTGCCGTTTTTTAAATAAAGGCTGTTAAATTTTGTGAAAAATACAAAATTCACTATTTTTTGACTCCCCTCTAACACATTTTATACAAGGTGTACAAAAAAAGTTGAATGCAAAGCAAAAGTTTGGTTTATAATAAATCTTTCAATTCTAGTAGTATGGTTTATACGGGGTGTCCCAAAAGCTGGCACAGCATCCAACTTTAAATTTAACATGGGACATCCTGTATTTTATTTCACATTCAGATTCTACGTTAAATTCTTAGTTGAATCTGTTAAATATAGATCTATCTTATCTTCGGCCGTTTTTGAGAGAAAAGCTGTTGAATTTACCTTATTTTTAGTGCTACAATACATAATGAAAATGGAAAGCCGATTTAAACAATTCAGTATAAACCAAACAACTTTTATATTACACTTTTTTTTTACACCTTGTGTGAAACGAGGAAGAGGGTCAAAATATTGGATTTTCCACAATATTTAACAGCAAATGAAATAAAATACAGGTGTTCTATTTAAAATCTCAAAGTTGGGTGCTGCGGACAGCTTTTGGGACACCCTGTATAAATGATACTGCTTAATAAAAAAAAATAAGTATAAACCCAACAACTTTTGTCCACAACTTTTTTCTGTACCTTGTATAGAATGAGTTAGAGAGGGGGTCAATATATAGTGAATCACCCTGTAGGTACTATATGTATACTATAAAAACCAGATTCAATTACTATATCCAAAGTCAATTACTTGAACGCCTTATTATGTGAAAAAAGATCACTGAACGCATTAAAAAAAAAAAAAAAAATCTTGAAATTTTGTAATTTTGGGAAACCCCTGATGCATATTTAAGGATGTAATTTAAAAAATATGATGATGGCACGAAATCAGTAAAAATGTTCAAAAAAAAAAAAGTTTTCATTGTTCAAAATTGAGAATAACAAACATGATCAAAATTTCGTATAACAAGAACCCAATTTGCAATAAAATATCCGCTCATTTCCAAATATAACTTTCAAAAACAAAGTGTTATGCTTTCTCTTATTTTGAATAATATAAATTTAATTTTAATTAATTTTAAAGCCTTTATAAAATAGTTTATACCTGCTCATCCCTTCACAAAAAAAAACCCAAACCCTTTCCATCGAAAAACAAGCAAAGCACTCAAAACCATATTACACCTGTTGTATATACTATACAACAGTTAAAAGTTAGATGAGCCCATAAAATTTTATTATCGGCCTTTCATACCCATTGAGCTACTGTACCCCAACCACCGCAACAAATCATTTTAGTGCATCGGTAAATGTGAATAAGTTGCCAAAGAATTTTTTCCCATAAATAGATTAATTAATAGAAATAATGTAAATTACGTAAAGACGTAGGTCTTAGCTCGCTTGAGCAACACACATCGTTAGTAGTTAAAGCTTCAACAAAGCCCCACTAGACGGCAGCGCCAACGCCACTCACACTTCGCTTTCGGGTTTTGGTCGTCGCCGAGCTCAGAGAAATTCAGTGCCTCGTGTGACCCTCAGTCCGCGTTCATGTGACCCGCTCCGCCGTAAACACACTCCGCCGTAAAGTTGCTGTGGTTGCGATTGCGAAAACTCCCCATGCACTTTTGAGAATTATCAATAATTTGAGGAAATTTTCTATTTCATATTCGCGTCCCTATTGTTGCCCCTCTGTGCCCGTTCATCTCCAAAATCGTCGCCACCATCGCGGACCCCGTGGCTTGCGCCGCACCCACCCTGTACGACCATGTGGTTCACCCTCCTGGACCATCACCAGCCTCCGCCGCGGGCTCCTCCACCGGGGTGACCTGGTGGTCCATGATGAACGGCGGTTTGTACGAGGAAAGTCCGCCGCCTGCACCGCAAAGTGCTGCAACTCCTACAGGAATGACCAGTCCGCCAGTTGCTCCTGCTGCTACCACATCGGCAACGTCCAGTTCTTCGCCGGCTAGTGTGACCAGCAACAGTGGCAGTGCTGGCCCTCTGCACATTCCCGCCAAAAGACTGGGCTATGCAGAGTGTGCGGATGGTAGTGTCATCAGGCATGGGCAGAATCCATGGACCGCTTATAGTCCTTCCGATGGGCACACGTTTGAACCATCGATAAACCATCAGTACAGCAATCCGACTTACTATAATCTACCGACGGAACCTAATGGGAGCAGAGACCATAAACCCCCCTTGCCGTTTTGGTCTCCAGCTACAGCTTCAGCAGCTACTCCCGAGTACAAGTACAACAGGAGCGATCCGTCTGGATCTTGCCATCAGTCGTTTGGCACCAATTCCTGGTGCAATGTCTACAATTCGCCGTATCCAGCTACGCGGCACCATGAAGGGCCGTATTTGACACCAACAGATGACCGAGGACGGCTGGAAAGTGGATTTTCGCACCATGATCGCGGTTATGGACTTGGCAATTATGCTCCTGAACCTGTTCCTGCTACTCCATACGCTCCGCCTGGTAAGTACGCTTGATTATTCGAACAAACCTTGAAATTCTATTTTTCAATTTGAATCGCATCTGTTTTCGCTGGTGTTTTCGGCCACCGACGACAGATGTCGAGAGTAGGCCGGATTTATTCTTCCTAATCGCTCGGGGACTATCTTTGAAGGGTCCGAGGATCGATACCCGTTTTGTTGGCTTTGAATGGAATTTTTCAGTTTTTAGTGGGTCTGATGATGGATGGTTATGGTAGCGAAACCTATTTGGATATGGGAATAGGTCAATTTTATTTTTATAATGTTAGTTTTGGTTTAATTTTTTAGAAAATTTATTTTTTATTACTTTTTTAGCGGGAAAAACACCAACAAAAATGTTTAAACCATTTAAAATATCATGTGAAGTTAGAAAATAACGTTTCCTAGATTTAACTCCGTTTAATTTTTTTTAAATGAATTGAATTTGTATTTAAAGCAATTTTGAAGATTTGTTCTGTATCCACTGACCATTTTTTTCTTCAAATTTAGGGTCTGACGATGGTTATTAGAGCGAAATCTGGTCAATTTTTTTGGCCGGAAGCGGTTTTATGAAGTTAGCTCCAATTAAATTTTTTAGTTTTTTTTTTTGAGGATTTATAACTTTTTACTCAAAACGTAAAGGCATGATTTAACTAATATAAAGGAAAGAACACCAAGTCAAACTCTCATAAAAAACCAACAAAAATGTTTAAACCATTTAAAATATTATTATTCTAGCGGTTATTTTTTTTAAATAAATTAAATTTATTGTAAAAGCATTTTTAGAGCTGTCTCTTCACTGGCCATTTTTTTTTCAAATTTATGGTCTGACGATGGTTATTGGAGCCAATTTGACTGGAAGCGATTCTATGCTGTTGCTTTTAGTTAAATTTTTTAGTATTTTTTTTTGTGAATTTATAACTTTTTTACGAGCTTTTCTACTTGAATCGTTAAGGCATGAATAAGCTGCTGAAATTGATATATAAGTAAAAAAAAACAAGAAAACACAACAAAATAACCATAAAAAATGTTTAAACCGCTTGAAATATTATGACGTGAATTTTAAAAAAATGTACTTCAGTTATAATCTTTTTTTTACTTTTAACTCCCTTTCATTTTTTCTTTAAAATAAGTTACATTGGCTTTTGAATCATTTTTGGATGTTTGTTGACCAAATCAAAAAAATAACTGTTAACAAAAAAGTCTCAAACTAATATTTTATGGGAATAAAAAATTTTGTTTTGCAAAAATAATGAAGATTGACGAAATAAAATCACATAAAACAATTAAAAACTAACAAATAAATAAATTATTGGTGATTTAATAACTATATTAACGTTTTTAAAAACTTAACGACTTTTAATTTGAAAGCTTACCCACATCTTTGAAAGAAGAAACGAGACTAATAAAAAAAAATCTAAACAAAAACATTATTTTTATGATTTTAAAACCCCATAATAATGATTTTAAATTATTTTGTTGACAAATGTAGTCAATAATCCTCATGAATGAAATGTTTTTAAATATTTTTAAAGACTTTTTGCTTGTCTGGTTTTTTGACTGTATATAGGTCTGATGATGAATGGCTTTTGTGGTGAAACTAGTTGGTTCAGGATCTATCAGTCTGATGATGGTTATTGTAGCGAAACCTATTTAGCTCGCTATAAAGGTATGGAAATAGGTCAATTTTTTTTATTATCTGCTAGGAATTTATTGTCTGATGTTTTATAATTCTTTTAAAAGTAATATAAGGGAAAAAACCCCAAAAAAAAAACGTTTTCCTACTTTTAACTCCGTTTATTTTTTCTTTAAAAATGAATTAAATGTGTATTTAAAGTATACAAGATAGATTAAGCTGCTGATGGCAACATATTTAAACTTTTCAAAATATCACGTGAAGTTTAGAAAAATTAAACAAAAAAATGTAGTTCACTTTTAACGTTTTTTTTAACTATGTGTGCACTCCGCTTAATTTTTCTTTAAAATAAGTTAAATTGGTTTTTAAAGCATTTTTGGATGTTTGTTGGGTCACCAATGAACAATTTTTTGTCGTTTTTTCAAACTAAAATAATCTTGCTGGAAATAAAAAAAGTGCCAAAAACATATTTCGTCTAAATTTTAGTGTTAAAAAATGTTTTTTTAGCAAAAATAATAAAAAATGACGAAATAAATCCACATAAAACAATTAAAAACCAACAAAGAAATCATTCATTGATGATTTAAAAACTAAATCGTGCTTTTCAGAGTATTTTAACGTTTTTGAAAACTTTTTTGGAGGTTAAAAAGCTTTATTCTCATTCTTTCTACAAAGAGGACATAAAAGATGATAACAAATGATCAACAAAAAAAACGAATGAAAAGTGAATAACAAAAACAAAATTCCTCAACACTTTTAAAAGTTTTTTTGGAGGATTGTTGTTGTAACCCATCAGTACCCATCAACTCGATATTTTGACATTTTTTCCCAAGAAAGTCTAGGCTCGATTTTGACGTGGTTCCTTAAGTAGTACCGTGATTACTCATATGAGATGATTTATTGAAAATTTAACGAGGAACCCGTGAGTACCAAACTCAACTCGATATGTTGGTTGGTTCCGGAGATATTCAATTAAATGTAGGACGTTGTCATTTTTCCCCAAGAAAGTCTAGGCTCGATTTTGACGTGGTTCCTCAAGTAGTACCATAATTATTCATATGAAATGATTTATTGGAAATTCAACTAGGAACCCGTGAGTACCAAACTCAACTCGATATGATGATTGGTTCCGGAGATATTCAATTAAATATAGGACGTTGTCATTTTTCCCCAAGAAAGTCTAGGCTCGATTTTGACGTGGTTCTTCTAGTAGTACCATAATTATTCATAAGAAATGATTTATTGAAAATTCAACTAGGAACCCGTGAGTACCAAACTCAACTCGATATGATGATTGGTTCCGGAGATATTCAATTAAATGTAGGACGTCATCATTTTTCCCCAAGAAAGTCTAGGCTCGATTTTGACGTGGTTCCTCAAGTAGTACCATAATTATTCATATGAAATGATTTATTGGAAATTCAACTAGGAACCCGTGAGTACCAAACTCAACTCGATATGATGATTGGTTCCGGAGATATTCAATTAAATATAGGACGTTGTCATTTTTCCCCAAGAAAGTCTAGGCTCGATTTTGACGTGGTTCTTCTAGTAGTACCATAATTATTCATAAGAAATGATTTATTGAAAATTTAACGGGGAACCCGTGAGTACCAAACTCAACTCGATATGTTGATTGGTTCCGGAGATATTCAATTAAATATAGGACGTTGTCATTTTTCCCCAAGAAAGTCTAGGCTCGATTTTGACGTGGTTCTTCTAGTAGTACCATAATTATTCATAAGAAATGATTTATTGAAAATTTAACGGGGAACCCGTGAGTACCAAACTCAACTCGATATGTTGATTGGTTCCGGAGATATTCAATTAAATGTAGGACGTTGTCATTTTTCCCCAAGAAAGTCTAGGCTCGATTTTGACGTGGTTCTTCTAGTAGTACCATAATTATTCATAAGAAATGATTTATTGAAAATTTAACGGGGAACCCGTGAGTACCAAACTCAACTCGATATGTTGATTGGTTCCGGAGATATTCAATTAAATGTAGGACGTTGTCATTTTTCCCCAAGAAAGTCTAGGCTCGATTTTGACGTGGTTCTTCTAGTAGTACCATAATTATTCATAAGAAATGATTTATTGAAAATTTAACGGGGAACCCGTGAGTACCAAACTCAACTCGATATGTTGATTGGTTCCGGAGATATTCAATTAAATGTGGGACTTTGTCATTTTTCCCCAATAAGAAAGTCTAGACTTGATTTTGACGAGGTTCCTCAAGGAGTACCGTGATTATTCATATAAAAGAATTTGTTGAAAATCAGTCGAGGAACCCGTCAGTACCAAATTCAACTCGATATGTTAATTGTCATTTTATTTCTGATATTTTTTTTTTCACTTAATCAGTCAAAACTAAAATATTTAACAAATAAACGGCAACAATAATCATTTTTCCCATCTATTATTATAAACAAATAAACTCTTATCTCCGTAACAATTCACAGAACCCATATCAAAGACAATACTGACTATCTGAAATAATTATAAACAAATCTTATCTGAACACTACCATAAAACATATCGCAAGTTAATAAAACAAGTTTATAAACATTTTCGTCAATAAATCACTTGCGCGCGTGTAAACAAAAAGTAATGGCAACTATAAGCTGTCATAATTGGGTTCAGTCAGCTGGGGCGATTTTTTAATACATTTTATTGCTCAGGTCAGTTTTATGACATAGTAAAAGTGCTTTATAACTCTAACGTACTACTACACAACTTCAGTACGTTAAAAAGTCGAAAGAATGACATTAAATGACCATTCATGAACGGTGCGTAGGGACAATGGGACAGAATATCGGCGTGGACTGAGTTGGTCACGTGACCTTTAGGTTTTTTGAATTTCCTTTTTCGATGATTATTTTTTTTACAATTCAATTTTGATAGATTTCACGGTGTTTAAAATGACTTTTTCCCTTCAATTATTTTGTTATAGTCTTTTACGTTTTTTTAACTTTAAAGTATTTTTTAAAAGCTTTTAAACATTTTTAAGATTTTTTTTTATAACGATCTCGCTGTTTTTTGAGGTACGGCTATTCAGTTATTTTAAAAGTCCTACTTAGGTCTTGAGGTCATTTAAAGGACTTTTTAAAATTGTCTTATACGCCTTTGAAGTTTTTTCATACTACTAGACTATAAAAAAATGATACATAGTCTTTGTCTATTCTTAACAAGTCAAGTTGAAGCTTTCATGGAAAGTCTCTTTAATTCTTCCGTTACTTCCAACAATTTCTAATTTATTTAATTATTGATTTTAAAGGATTTAATCAGTGTTTAAAATGTTTCTTCTTACTCTTAGTCCTTTTTAAGGACTTTAAAATACCTTAAATATTCCAGGGAAAATCTTTCTCAATTTTAAAAACTTTTAAAAAGCTTTCATTGATCATTTTGAAGGATTTGACAGTGTTCTTGATGATTTAAAATGTTTCTTCCTACTCTTAGTTTTTTTATGGACTTTTAAAAGTCTTAAACATGCCATGGAAAGTTTTTACAAGTTTTCTTATATATTTAACAAAGTTTAAAAATCCTTTATAATCCAATTTTAGGGTCTGCCGATGGTTATTGAAACGAAACCTGTTTAGATATTAGGAACAGGTCATTTTTTTGGATGTTGCTTCTACTTGAATTTTTTAGTAGAAATTTAGTTTTTGAGGATTCATAACATTTTTACTCAAGGTAGATTAAGCTGCTGATGAAAATATAGAGGAAAAACACCAAAAAAAATGCAACAAAATAACCAGCAAACATGTTTAAACTATTTAAAATATGACGTGAAGTTCAGGAAAATTAACTTTAAAAGTTTTTTTTACCATGTTTTAACTCCGCTTAATTTTACTTTAAAATAAGTTAAATTGGTTTTTAAATCATTTTTGGATGTTTGTTTTGTCACCAATGACCATTTTTTTATCGTTTTTTCAAACTAAAACAATCTTGCTGAAAATAAAAAAGTGTTTTTTTAGCAAAAATAATGAAAAATGACGAAATAAATCCACATAAAACAATTAAAAACCAACAAAGAAATCATTCATTGATCATTTAAAAACTAAATCGGGCTTTTCAGAGTATTTTAACGTTTTTGAAAACTTTTTTTTTGCCTTAACGACTTTTAATTTGAAACCGTTAAAAGAAATAACGGAACTAATTAACAAAAAATGAATAAATAAAAATTATTTTGTTTTTAATAATATGTTGAATCCACTATGCTCATAAATGAAACGTTTTTAAAAACTTTTTGCCTGCCTTGAAAGCTTTTTTGGAGGTTAAAAAGCTTTATTCTCATTTTTCATTGATCATTTTGAAGGATTTGACAGTGTTCTTGATGATTTAAAATGTTTCTTCCTACTCTTAGTTTTTTTATGGACTTTTAAAAACCTTAAACATGCAATGGAAAGTTTTAACAAGTCTTCTTCTCTATTTAAGAAAGTTTAAAAATCCTTTATAATCCATTTTAGCGGTCTTCACAGTGTTTAAAATGCTTCTTTGTAGTCCTAGTCTCTTTTATTGACTTTTTAAAACTTTAAATATTTTATGAAAAGTTTGTTTAAAGTGTTCCACGATATTCAACAACTTTTAAGTCCTTAATAATCTATTTTGAAGGTTTTGTCAGTGTTTAAAATGTTTATTTCTACTCTTTTTCTTATTTTCGGACTTTAGAAAACCTTTAACAATTTAGATAAAGTTTTTTAAAATTTTCCTATTTTTTCAACAACTGTTAAAAGTGTTGAATAGTCCATTTTAATGGATTTAATAGTGTTTAAAATGTCTCTTTTCACTCTTGATCTTTTCAGGGGACGTTTAGAAACCTTGAAAATGTAATTTAAAATGATCTAAATGGCTTTTTTTATGGACTTTTAAAAACCTTTAACGTTCCATGGAAAGTTTTTTTCTATTTTTACCAACTTTTAAACGTCCTTGATAATCCATTTTGAAGGATTTAACAGTGTTTGAAATGATTTAAAATGTCTTTTCAATGAACTTCTAAACCTTGCACATTTCATGGGATTTTTTTAAAGCCTTCCTTAATGTTTAACAAATTCTAAAAATCCTTGATATTTCATTTGAAACAATTGAAAAATTTTTTTCTCTAATATTTTTTAATAAATTTTTAAGAACATTAAACATTTCACAAAACGTTTTTAAAGTCCTCTATTTTCTTCTAAAGGCTTCACAAATCCTTTTTACAGTTATTTACAGTGTTTAAAAAGATTTAAAAGATCACTTTTTACTCTTTGTAATTTTTTTAAAAACTTAAAAAAAAAAGAAATTGTATGCAAAGCTTTTTTAGTTTTTTCATTCTCCTCGAGACAAAAATCGGATTCAAAATATTTTTTATCACTATTTAAGGTGCTTTGCGACCAGACGTTGCCAAGTTTCAATACAAAACGTAATTTTTCCGATTTTTTTTTCAAGTCTATGCTGGCAACATTGTAAATTTGTCATTTATTTCCAGGTTCGCTGGGTTCAATGGGCGTAGGAGTGCCATGCAGCGGCAGCAGCAACCCCCTCGAATGGACCGGTCAAGTGACGGTGCGCAAAAAGCGCAAACCCTACTCGAAATTCCAAACGTTGGAATTAGAAAAAGAGTTCCTGTTCAATGCGTACGTTTCCAAACAAAAACGTTGGGAATTGGCGCGCAATCTCAACTTGACCGAGCGCCAAGTGAAAATTTGGTTCCAAAATCGACGGATGAAAAATAAGAAAAATTCACAACGACAACAAAGTCAGCAACAGAATAACAACAATGCCGCTACGAATAATCAAAATCATCATCATCATCCGGCTCATTTGCATGCGCATCATCAGATTGCCAATCCGCACGTTTCGGCCAATGGCTTGAAGCATCATCAGTGACCGATGGGGTTTTCGGGGGTTGTTTTGGGCAATCATGGGTTGGCTACTTAGAGGATGGTTTGGATTCCTCGAAAAGCGGTTCTGTTTGAGGTTGCGTATGGTGGATTTCAGGTTAAACGTTCTGAATTGTTTTTAGAAAACGATAAAATCTCAGGCGGCTTGAATGATGAATTAACAAATCAACAAAATTTTTAAGCGGTTTGAGAATAGCAGCCCATCAAAGAGAATTTCTCAATAACATATTGTTTTGATGATTAATTCCAAATATACTAATGCAGAAATTTCAAGCGGTTTGAAAACGGTGAAATATTTTCGGCTACAACAAACTTAATTCAAAAATTTCATATTCAAGAGTTGAAAAATTCCTCAGTTTTTGTTGGTTTTATCTTGGTTTTCAAGCGGTTTCAAAATCATAGATATTTTTTAGAGATAATTCGAATCGAATTTTAAAATTTCATTCCAAAATCCCAAGCCGTTTGAAAATGACAAAAATCGAAACAAAACACTTCAAATTATCACCTTTAAAAAATTCAATTCAAGCGGCTTGAAAATAAATAAGCCTGACAAAGCGGAATATTAAAAAATGCTCTCAATAAGTGAAAATATTGCTGATTTTCCCTGATGCTGAAATAAACCGAAAACTTTGAATGGGAGATTTTAAGCGGCTTGAAAACTCGTCTATCGAATTTCCAATAACTGAAAATATTTCAAAAAAAATTGCCTGTGATTGATTTTTTCAAAGAGCTTATTATGTTGAAAATTCCAATCTAGAATTAATCGGTAAGTGAAAATATTCCAGATTTTGTACGGCAAATCCTGCTGAGAAAAACCGAGAACTTTATATTTGGATACAAAATTTCAAGCGGCGTGAAAACCATCATTTTTCAAATTCTCAATAACTGAAAATATTGAAAAGTTATTGCTGATTTCTCTTAAGAATTTATACTGTTGAAAATTCCAATTTGAATCTTCAAGCGGTTTGAACGATTGCAATAACTGAAAATAATTGAAAAGAAATTATTGCTGATTTTTATTTTTTCAATATTAATTCACATTTCCAAGCGGCTCGAAAATAACAGCCAGACAAAGTGAAGTATATATTGAAAAATTCCTCAATAAGTGAAAATATTGCTGATTTTAAACTATAAATCCTGCTGAAATAATCCGAAAACTTTATATTTGTTGAAAAATCCAAGCTAAAAATTTCAAGCAGCTTGAAAATAACAGCTTGACAAGGAGAAGTATTACAAAATTTTCTCAAAAATTGAAAATATTACTGATTTTCTACTGCAAATCCTGCTGAAACAAACCGAGTACTTTATATTCGAATGGAAACTTTCAAGCGGCTTCTCAATAATTGAAAATCTTAAAAATTTATTGCTGATTTCTTTTGAGAGCTAATTCTGTTGAAAATTCCAATTTAAATCCTGAAGCGGTTTGAACGATTGCAATAACTGAAAATTATTAAAAAAAAAAATATTGCTGATTGTCTATTTTTTCAATATTGATTTACATTTTCAAGCGGCTCGAAAATAACAGCCGCACAAAGTGAAGTAAATATTGAAAAAAACTTCAATAAGTGAAAATATTGCTGATTTTTAACTACAAATTCTGCTGAATTAATTCGAAAACTTTACATTTAAATGGAAAATTTCAAGCGGCTTTTGAAAACCGTCATCTGTCAAATTCCCAATATTTGAAAATATAAAAAAAAAAGTTATTGCTGACTTCTTTATAGAACTAGTCCTGTTGAAACAAATAAAATTTCAAGCAGCTTGGAAATAACAGCTTTGCATAATCTCTTCAGTTTGTGGAAATATTGCTGATTTTCTACTGCAAATAGTGCTGAAATAATGCGAAAACTGTACGTCTGAATGGAAAAGTTCAAGCGGCTTGAAAACCGTAACCTGTCCAATAACTAAAAATATTTAAGAGTTATTGCTGATTTTTTAAAGAACTTTCTGTTGAAAATTCCAACTCAAAATTTCAAGCTGCTTGTAAATAACTGCCTCACAAAGTAGAGTATTGAAAAATTTCCCAATAAGTGAAATTGCTGATTTCTGTCAAATTCCGAATAGCTCAAAATATGAAAAAGTTATTGCTGATTTTTCAAACAATTAATTGAAGCGGCTTAAAAAATAATGGTCTGACAAAATGAAATATATAAAACATTGCAATAACTGAAAATAATTCCGTTAAAAAAATATTGCTGATTTTTTATTGAAATGATTTAAGGAAAGTGTAATTGCTGATTTGATTGAAAAAAATATAAGAAAAAAGTTATTGCTGATTTTTTGAAAAATTCAAGAGGCTTCAAAATCACTGCCTAGAAAAAATTCAAAAGGCTTGAAACTATCGCCTCTGAAATTTCCAATCATCAAGAAAAGTTATTGCTAATTTTTTCAAGGGAAGATCCATTTCAATAACTTCAAGCGGATCGAAAATAACAGTCTGACAGAGCAAAGTTTACAAAATTCGGTTATAAGTGAGATTATTGCTGAATTTTTATTGCTAATTTTGTTGAAATGAACCAAAAACTTTACATTTAAATGGAAAATTTCAAGCGGCTTGAAACCCGTCATCTGTCAAATTCCCAATATTTGAAAATATAAAAAAAAAGTTATTGCTGACTTCTTTATAGAACTAGTCCTGTTGAAACAAATAAAATTTCAAGCAGCTTGGAAATAACAGCTTTGCATAATCTCTTCAGTATGTGGAAATATTGCTGATTTTCTACTGCAAATAGTGCTGAAATAATGCGAAAACTGTACGTCTGAATGGAAAAGTTCAAGCGGCTTGAAAACCGTTACCTGTCCAATAACTAAAAATATTTAAGAGTTATTGCTGATTTTTTAAAGAACTTTCTGTTGAAAATCCCAACTCAAAATTTCAAGCTGCTTGAAAATAACTGCACCACAAAAAATTCCCCAATAAGTGAAATTGCTAATTTCTGTCAAATTCCCAATAGCTCAAAATATGAAAAAGTTATTGCTGATTTTTCAAAGAATTAATTGAAGCGGCTTAAAAAATAATGGTCTGAGAAAATGAAATATATAAAACATTGCAATAACTGAAAATAATTCCGTTAAAAAAATATTGCTGATTTTTTATTGAAATGATTTAAGGAAAGAGTAATTGCTGATTTGTTTGAAAAAAAATTATAAGAAAAAAGTTATTGCTGATTTTTTTTTAATTTCAAGAGGCTTCAAAATCCTTGCCTAGAAAAATTCAAAAGGCTTGAAACTATCGCCTCTGAAATTTCCAATCATCAAGAAAAGTTATTGCTAATTTTTTCAAGGGAAAAACCATTTCGATATAAAACTTCAAGCGGATCAAAAATAACAGTCTGACAGAGCAAAGTTTACAAAAAACGATTATAAGAGAGAATATTGCTGATTTTCTATTGCAAATCCGGCTGAAATAATGCGGAAACTGTACGTGTCAATGGAAAAGTTTAAGCGGCTTGAAAAACGGCACCTATATTTAATATTTTTGAAAAACTTATTCTGTTGAAAATTCCAATTAAAAATTTCAAGCGGCTTGAAAATAACTGTCCGACAAAGTAGAGTATTGAAAAGTTCCCCAAAAAGTGAAAATATTGCTGATTTCTGTCAAATTCCCAATAGCTCAACATATTAAAAAAAAAAGTGATTGCTGATTTTTTTAGAGTATTAATTGTCTGACAAATGAAATATATAAGAATTTCAAGCGGCTTTAGAACGATCCTTTGTCCAATTATATAGTGAAAATAATTTCGTTAAAAAATATTGCTGATTTTTTATTGAAATAATTCAAGAAAAAAGTTATTGCTGATTTTATTGAAAATAGTTCAAGAAAAAAGTTATTGCTGATTTTTTTTAATTCTGCCTAGAAAAAATTCAAACGGCTTGAAACTGTCGCCTCTCAAATTTCCAATCATCAAGAAAAGTTATTGCTTATTTTTTCAAGGGAAAATCCATTTTAATTTGAAATTTCAAGCGGATCGAAAATAACAATCTGACAGAGCAAAGTTTACAAAATTCGATTATAAGAGAGAATATTGCTGATTTTTTATTGCTAATTTTGTTGAATTAAACCAAAAAAAATTACAGTTTAATTTCAAGCAGCTTGAGAACCGTCATCTTTCAAATTTTCAACAACTAGAAATAATTATTAAAAAGTTATCGCTTCAATTTGAAATTCCAAGTGGATTGAAAATAACAGTCTTACATGCCAGGTGGAATATTGATTTTTTTTTAATAAGTGAAAATATTGCTGATTCTCTTGCTAAAATGAACTTTACATTTGAATGGAAAATTGCAAGCGGATTAAAAATCGTCATCTATCAAATTCCTAATAACTAGAAATATTTTCAAATAGGTTATTGCTGATTTTTTCAAAGAACTAATAGAAGCGGTTTGAAAATTATTGACAAAATGGAATATTTAAAAGTTTCTAGCGGCTTGAGAATTTGCAATAACTGAAATTAAGTCCATAGAAAAAGATTATTGCTGATTCTATAATTGAAAATTCCTGATTGAAAATAATTCATGAAAAAAGTAATTGCTAATTTTTTTAAAGGAATAACCATGTCAATTTGTAAATTCAAGCGGATCGAAAATAACAGCCTGATAAATCGAAGTTTAAAAAATTCGTCAATAAGTGAAAATTTTGCTGAAATACACCAATTTTTCTTTATATTTGAATAGAAAATTTCAAGCGGCTTCAAACTCACACAAATAAAGTCTTGGAAAAAATCAGATCGGCTTAAAACTGTCGCCTCTTAAAGTTTAAATGATTGAAAATTGTAATTCTAAAAAAAAGTTTTCACAGAAGAACCATTTTAATTTAATATTCCAAGTGGATTGAGAATAACAGCCTAATAAAGTGGAAAGTTGAAAAATCTCTTCAATAAGTGAAAATATTGCTGATTTCTTTGCTGAAAATTTAATCGGCTTGAGAATCGTCATCAATCAAATTTTCAATTATTAGAAATATTTGAAAACAGTCAAATAAAAATTAAATTTTGGAAATCTCAAGCAGTTTGAAAGTAGCAATAATTCAATAATTGAAAATGGGACTCAATTAATGAAATTTTCAAGCGGCTCAACAGAGTTTTGAATGTTAAAAAGGCCAGTTCGTTTAATTTTGAAATCCACTGTACTTTAAAAAAAAATGACAGAAAGACTTTACAGGGCTTGTGCAACCGAATCGATGTGCAAAGCACAAAAAAATTTCCATTCAGAATAGTTTAAACGTACTTTTCGATTATAAGTGTTAAATTAGATGGTGTGCATGTGTGGAAAAAAAACTTATATTAAGTTTTTTGCAAATTGTTTGTTGTAAATACTTTCCTAACCGAATTATCGTTGTTCCAGTGCAATTTTTCATTTGTACTTAAATTCGCTGCTTTTGTATTATAATTTGTTTCGTTAAGTTTTTTCGAAAAAAAAAATCCCTTTTTAACGTCTAAGTGTACATAACGTCTTTTTAATTATTGACTGTAATCAAGTGTTAGCCTAAATGTATAGTAAATTATTTATAAAAAAAAAATAGATGCTTTGATAATATTCGCCATATTTTCTGTGTTAATTTACTTTGTACATAAATTCCTGTATTAACTATTTTGGTATTTTGTGCCGCTCGGTGTTAAATTAACTGTAATATATCTGCGAGAACTTCTCTAGAAGCCCGAATTTTATTGTAACTACAAAACTAAGTACTAACCAAGACCTAGTTGAATTAAATTGTAAATAATTAATTAGGATTACGAGATCGAAATTGACATTTTAAGATCTCTTAAGTCTTAAGTATAATTTTGTTGAGATTATAGGTTTATTTTTTCCACTTTTATTTTGTTAAACGCAACCGAATTTCTGTGTATGTTAAATTGATTTATTACACTTGTTGTGTTCATCAAGCATCTTGTTGTGTTAATGTATGTACAATGTATACACGAAAATAATTATAGAAAATTTGTCGTTTTACTTATTTTATACCTATGGTTGATGTGGATGCGAAAAAATTCCACTGTAAGTTATTTCAGTTTTCACTCCCAAAAATGAACATAAAAATATAAATATGTAGGTGGCGCCCTCTCAATATTTAAATTGAATTTAACTAAAGTTTTGACACTTTCTCAATAATCACCCTCTAGATAAAAAAAAAGATTGGCGTTTGAAAGGGGATATAAGTTATTTTCCTAACAAGTGCGGAAAGTGACATTTTCCGCAAGAGTTAGGTACAATGTTTTTCCTACGAGTGGTTTTGTCCATCTTATTCATAAAAAAAAAGATGTTTTTGATACGCAAAGATTTTCTAATAATACCTCAAAATGCCACATAAGGTAGAATATAAAATAAATCACTTAATAAGTCCTGAACATGTTTATTTTTGACAATACAAAAATCGTGCGGAAAAGTAACTTTTCAGCACTAGTGCGGAAAAGTAATTTTACCGCACAAGTGCGGGAAAGTACAACTTTCAAAACGAAAAATCGTGCGGAAAAGCTCGTAGGAGGAAAAATATTTTTTCTACGAGCATTCACACATGTTTTGGTGATTATTCGAATGAGGTCGTTCTCCACTTAGATGAAATTTGAGGTTAAAAAAGTTGTAAGTATCATAATAGTTATAAAAAAATGATAGGTTATGTCACTAGACTTGTGAGGAAGCAGATCAAAATATTTCGAACGGGATAAAACAGCAGGAGCACATTTTTTGCCTTCACAGAAAAAATTGAAAACTACACTGGAAAAAAGTTACGGCCATTTTAAACCATCAAAAGTGCAGTGTGCTGCGCCCTCTAATGGCCACAATTAAAAGGTTCCGCATCCCAAAAAACCCCGTGTACCAATTTTTAAAGTAATACGTTGAATCATGTTCTCATATAGAGTGTGTCCAAAATAAGGATGTACAGCATGGGGATCTCGGAAACTATAAGAGATACAGTGTCGGTTTAATTGGACAAAAATTGCGCATTTTGATAACCAACAAGATCCCGTTTTACAAATTTGAAAATTCCAAGCCGTTCCGGAAATATCCGATAAAAACCGAAATATTGCGATTTCGTTTTTATTATTTTTTTAAAGCTATTTTGAAAAATATAAAAAAACCGAAAACACTTTTTAAGCTCTACAAAACAGCCTTGAGAGATTTTCCGTACGACGTTTCGTTTCGGAGAAACCATCATCAACTTTGTTTTTTTAAATACGGTCCTGGATTTTTTTTGACGGATTTTAAGAGCCTCTTATGTTCCTAAACCAACGATGTATCGCACTTATTGAAAAAAAAGTGTTTGTTTTGAATACTATTGAAAATGTATTTTTTGTCTCTCTCTAACACATGAGTTCTTATGGAAAAATCCATCAACATGATTTTTTTGAATAATTGCGATACATTGTTGGTTTATGAACATAAGAGGCTCTTAAAATCCGTCATAAAAAATCCAGGGCCGTATTTAAAAAAACAAAGTTGATGATGGCTGCTCATAGACGAAACGTCGGTTCTTCAATTTAATAACGCTATCTTGTAAAGGGCAAAAAGTGGCAATGAAGATGTTCCATTCATTTCAAAATATCTCTTCAAATGTGGTCAGAAAAAAATGAAAACAATTTTGAAAATTTTCGGTTTTTTTCGGATAACTTCGGACTTAGTCGGAATTTCCTGGCTTTTAAAACGGCATTTTGTTAAGCATCAAAATACGCAACTTTGCCTCCATTCAACCGACCTTGTATCTCTCACAGTTTCCAAGATCCCCGTGATAGACATCCTTATCTTGGACACACTGTATATCTCAAAACTGAGTAGAATAAATGATTTCGACTGAATAACAAAAAAGTTTATAAATAACATGCGCGTAATTTCAAAGTCCCTGCAATCGATTGATATTTTTGATGCGTCGCGACGCTCTACTCTTGGTAGGCGTCGAATTTTTTTAACTGTGAAAAATAACAACTCGACCCCATACATTGACTACTTTTTACAGAAATCAAATATTCCTATTCGTTTCCGAGATATTGACGTGCGGAGTTTTAAGTGAAAAGCCCTGTATAGACCAGTGCAGTCCCGAGGGGCATCCTTCCGAATATGTTTGATGAATAAATGAACGTCACTGACTTTGTTGTGATTCTTGTTTATTTTTAGGATGAAACAACCAAAAATACAACTTTTTTGTCCCTTGAAATTTTTTAAGTACCTATATCTAGCCCAGTTTTCGAAAAAAAAAAAATCATACTCCGCAAAGTATTTTTATTTTTTTTTTTATACGAGTAAATTATTTGAAAACATGACAAACGAAGCCAGATAAGAAAAAATCCAGGAGGCTTCATTTAAGAAAAAAATTAAAAATAATAATGAAGTCAGTGGCGTACATTTAATTTTTTTGTTTAAAGTTCAACACTTTTACGCAATCAGGAACACCCTGTATATCCACTTTCAGTGACTTTTTTTTCATCACTCAATTGTTTTCAACCAATGGAAAAGATCTCCACTGTTCAAAAGTCAACGTTCATTTTGAAACAGCACATTTGACCGTCCATACTTGTTTTATAGTAATTGTGTTAACAACCTAACCCCACTTTATCCTACAGTACAGTACAGTTGTCAAAAAGTTCCGTGCAAATGAAACTAAATATAGCATAGTTCGCCTCAATTATTAAATAATCATATAAAAAGTATAGTATTCTACTCGCGGAAAGTGACTAGTACTCACTCAGATGATCAGAAACTTCATCCTCGTGAGTAATAGTCAACATTTTCCACCCGTTGAATAATATATTATTTTTGGAATCCTCACATAGGAGGCATTGTAAATGCATACCGGAAGAAGGTGTCCACTCACTTGTTTCAAATAGACCACCCTATACAGGGTGTCCCAGCAAGGGTGGCCACCGGCCATATCTCGGAAACTACTGGACCTAAAAGTTCAGGAAAAAAATATGATCACTAAAGTGGCCACGAGAAAATGCTGGGATATATTTATAACTTCGAAATTTTGCCGCTAGGGGGCGCAATCAAAGCTTCAATATTAAAATTCGAAATTTCTCCGGAAATTCTCAGATTGAGGTATATCTTTATCAACATGGTTAGAAAACCTAGACAATTTCACGTCTTTTTGGTACAGGGCTCATTGGCGTACCGATCTTCGTGTGAGTAGGGGAAGGTAGTGAAAGTGTAATTGTTCAAGTGGCTGTAACTTATAAACGACTTGTCCGATTTTGTTGCGTATAGGCTTGTTTAGAAGATAAATGTGAGTACTTTCGTATATCGTATCCAGTGATGCGTGATTGTCTCCAGAAAAGTTGCTAGAAGGCGCAATTTGAATTAAAAACTGTTATTTTTGTTTCACCGCAAAAATTTAAATGGTACGGTATAATTCTGATAACAGAATCGAAATGAAGATTAAATTTTCAAGAAAAAACCTTAAAAAAAAAAAAACTTAAAAACCTTACAACATTAAATTTTACATAATTTGGAGTTATTATTATCAGAATTATACCGTAGTAGCTAAAAAAAAAAGAAAAGGTGTTTGAGAAGTGTCATATATCAGGTATAGGTATCATATTCTTTCTTACAAAAATGCAATAACAAACGATTTTAAGGTGAGGGACGCAAAATATTGATTAATATTCTGCTGATGTCCTGATAGGGGTCGAAACATCAACTAATCCAACTGTTTTTAGTGGGGTATCATTTTTTTTATGGCAAGAAAAATGGTCAATGAAATACATATCATTTATGAGTTAAACTTGCCAAAAATTTGGTTGATGAAATGAATTTTTGTAAATGATCATATTAAGAAAAATATTTCAGTTTCAGTTGCATATACAGGGTTCCTCATAATGTTCGATACGTATGCCAACTTTTTTGATAACGGTTCCTCACGAAAGTGTTTGGCTTATGAAAAAATAGTTTTGGAGTTATTATACAGGGTGTTCCGGTGATCATCTAGGGTAGATAAAACACACAAAAATAAGAAAAAAATGAAACCTCAATAACTATTCTTCGTTTTATAGCTCCAGTACTACTGCAGCTATCGCCACCAATTTTGGGACATGAAATCCAGTTGGTAGATTCATCAATTTGAGCCTTCCAGGGGCATACAAACCAGGGGGGTATTTGGGTAAATGTAACCCTACTCCTCTTATGCTTCAATTTCTTGCCATTTTTATATCTGATTATGATTCTCCAATGCCTTTTACATAAAAAAAAGTACTCTTAGTAAAAGTCGCTACCTGAAATATGAAAATGAGGTTCAGTACAGATATAGTGAGCATTAAAAGTTAGTCAAATCTTCTTCTTTAATGAAAATAAATTAGATTACAGAGATGTATATTGCCTTTTCGAAATTGGGGGTACAAGATTTTAAAGCCTAAGAGGAGTATAGGGTCAGATTTACCCAAATACCCCCCTGGTTTGTACGACCATGGTTAAAGGTGACAAAATCCGGAACGCTCAAATTGATGAACCTACCAACTCGATTTCATGTCCCAAAATTAGTGGCGATAGCTATAAAACGAAGAGTCGTTTTTGAAGGTCATTTTCAAAGTGCCCTAGCGAGGAAGCGTTTCCGGATCCATGTTCATATGAACTTTCTTATTTTTGTGTGTTATATCTACCCTAGAAGTTTGTGACATAATCACCGGAACACCCTGTATAATAGCTAATTATAGTTATCAATGGCAAAATTTATGAACGCGAAGAGATAGAAAGTGTTTCACAAAAACATTTTTTTATGAACCAGAATGATGTAATAACCTTCACTTTACCCTCTAACCCCCATGGCAAATAAATGATCTCAAATGACAACCCCCTACTTGTGATGATCTTCAATAGTACCATTGAAAACCTCACTTGCACAGTGTTTAGATTCTTATTCTTAGTGGCACAATTACTAGGTAAAGTTGCGTCAAATTATAATATATTATACAGGGTGTCTCATTATTATTGCGAAAAAATTCAGGGTGAGTTTCCCCACTTGAAGATAATAAGAAAACTTTATATAAAGGTGTGTCCGGAAATGCTTCGTTACAGAGCTACAGGGTGTTGAATTTCCGGATTTTTAATTCGAGCTCTAGGGAGATTCGGCAAGAAAATTTCATGTCAAATCATTTTTCAAAAATATTTGTCATTGTTTTTAACAGCTGTCAAAGCTGTCGCGGCTGGATGTAGCTCCCATGCACCAACCACAGTGTTGCCGTTTGCCTTATCTCTGTCTGTGAAAGTTGGGTTGGGTTTGGGATTGTTAGGGAGAGTGGGGACGGCAACACTGTAATCATATGGGAGCTACATCCAGATGCAAAGCCAGGGAGATTTCCACTTATTAATCTTTCAGTCACGTGATTATGAGCAGGGTGATTCCCGATAAAATTAGGTCGTTGCCATAGCAACATGTTAAAATGCAAGCCTATGATTGGTTAGAATTGACTGGTATAAAATTTTCACTCATAATCTCCCTAGAGCTCGAATTATTTCCGGAAATTTTGTCGAGAAACGAGAACAAATTTCCGGATTTTTAATTCGAGCTCTAGGGAGATTCGGCAAGAAAATTTCATGCCAAAACTGATCATTGGAAAAAACATAACCTAGGACTCACCTCGCATTTAGTGGAAGAAACCAACAGCTCCTTACTCTACTCGCCATTGAGGAAGAAAGAAGGAAATCAGGATTTTATAAAACATTTGGAAGTTATAACCAATCTTGTCCATAATTGATAACATTGCAATTTTGTATTGGAAGTTGAAAATAAATCATTTTTCAAAAATATTACTATATACTCGCGGCTGGATGTAGCTGGATGTAGCTCCCATATGATTACAGTGTTGCCGTCCCCACTCTCCCTAACAATCCCAACACAACCCAACTTTCACAGACAGAGATAAGGCAAACGGCAACACTGTGGTTGGTGCATGGGAGCTACATCCAGCCGCGAGTGCTTGACAGCTGTTAAAAACACTGACAAATAATTTTGATAAATGATTTATTTTCAACTTCCAATACAAAGTTGCAATGTTATCAATTATGGACAAGATTGGTTATAACTTCCAAATGTTTTATAAAATCCTGTTTCCCTTGTTTCTTCCTCAATGGCGAGTAGAGTAAGGAGCCGTTGGTTTCTTCCACTAAATGCGAGGTGAGTCCTGGGTTATGTTTTTTCCAATGATCAGTTTTGGCATGAAATTTTCACTCATAATCTCCCTAGAGCTCGATTTAAAAATCCGGAAATTTGTTCTCGTTGCGAATTTTTCAAGAAAATTCGCAACTCGACAAAATTTCCGGAAATAATTCGAGCTCTAGGGAGATTATGAGTGAAAATTTCATACCAGTTAATTCTAACCAATCATAGGCTTGCATTTTAACATGTTGCTATGACAGCGACCTAATTTTATCTGAAATCACCCTACTCATAATCACGTGACTGAAAGATTAATAAGTGGAAATCTCCCTGGCTTTGCATCTGGATGTAGCTCCCATATGATTACAGTGTTGCCGTCCCCACTCTCCCTAACAATCCCAACCCAGCCCAACTTTCACAGACAGAGATAAGGCAACACTGTGGTTGGTGCATTTGAACTACATCCAGCCGCGAGTGCTTACTGCTTTGACAGCTGTTAAAAACAATGACAAATATTTTTGATTAATGATTTGACATGAAATTTTGCCGAATCTCCCGCGAGCTCGAATTAAAAATCCGGAAGTTTGTTCTCGTTGCGAATTTTTCAAGAGGCATTGTTTCAACATAACAGTTTTTGAAAATTTCCACTCCTCAGTTGTGGGTCATTGAAATTCAAAATTTCCAAAATTCTCATGTACCAATGCTTAATAAATAATCAATAATTTGGCAAGAAAAGATTCACAACTATGTGGAGCATATTAATGATTTACGTTTATATGCAGATCGAATGTCATTTAGCGGAAGCGGCGTTGCCAAGAGTTTGAGCACATTGGTAGTTACATTATAAACATACATTCTTGGTGTCGCTGTCGCTCAAGGTGTATTTTTGAAACGTTGGTTGCTGATACATTTCATATTTAATTGAATTATTTTTTTTACAGCGCCCACCACAATCCCGATAGTTCTTTGGCTTCACCTCTCCCATCAGAATGGGTTCTTAGAACAAGGTCTCCACACGTGCTGTGTATCTATTTTGTTCTTTTTGAATAAAATAGAGATTCAGTGCGATAGGATGTAAAGTCTAAGCCCGATGTATCTCCCGCCCTTTGGGGGAGGAGGAATGTCTGTTTCTGATTGGATTGAGGCCACCTTCAGCAGGTGTGGATTTATATGGTAAGTCAATTTTTTTGACTCATATCATAGTTCTCCCAGCTCTTATATTGAATTACAATATACAGGGTGTTTCCTAAAGATTGGTAAAAAATTCGTTGTGTGATTCCTGGGGTATTTTCATGAAAAAAAGTTCCTATAAACATTTGCCGAAAAATGCTTCCTAAGGGAGCTACGCCCCTTTAAATAGGGCACCCCGAATAAGACGGTTTTTCCTCAATATTTCCGAAACCTTACATACAAAAATCATGAAATTTGGTACATCATACAAACTTTTAATGCTGAATGAGAATTTGAGCTCAGAATTTCAAAATTTTAATCAGGGGCGTACCATACTGGCGGGGTTAAAGGTTAAAAGAATCCAATTTTTTAAATGGTATGGTACGCCAGTATGGTACGCCCCTGATTAAAATTTTGAAATTCTGAGCTCAAACTCTCATTCAGCATTAAAAGTTTGTATGATGTACCAAATTTCATGATTTTTGTATGTAAGGTTTCGGAAATATTGAGGAAAAACCGTCTTCGGGGTGCCCTATTTAAAGGGGCGTAGCTCCCTTAGGAAGCATTTTTCGGCAAATGTTTATAGGAACTTTTTTTTATGAAAATACCCCAGGAATCACACAACGAATTTTTTACCAATCTTTAGGAAACACCCTGTATATACAGAGTGACCCATTCAAAAGCAGGCTACTCTCATAACTTTTTGATTTATTGATCGATTTTGATGATTTTTTTTTTGAAATGTAGAGAAGGAGAAGGTCGAGGAGAAGGTGTATTTTGTGGCCCATTTTTTTTCCAAAAACCAAGGCCCACTAGGGCATATTTAGAGGCTGAAAAATCCAGAAAATATATTAGCGATGTTTTTAGAGAAAATGTGCCTGTGCCACTGGATTTTTATTCCCTGAGATGGGTCTGTACCAAATTTCATGAAAAATTAAAAAATATTATTTCTGTGTGTAATTTTTTTTTCTATTTCTTTTGTCTCGTTTGTTTGTTTTCATCATATTTTTACATGAGAATATCTATTAAACGTTAATATTTAATATATTTTTTCTGATAGATTTGTCATCGCAAGAGTTTCGAGGTAAAATAATTCTTGGTGCATAAAAAAATTAATCGTTAATTTTTAATATTTTTTCATTTGGTACAGATCCATTTCAGGATATGATGAATCCAGTGGCGTGGACAGATTTTTGCTAAAGAAATCGCAAATATGGATTCTGGATTTTTTAGCCCCTGAAAAACTTGACGACGTCCAGCCTCAAAATAAACCATTCCTCTCTCCATATTAAAAAAAAAATCGTCAGAATTGCTCCATGAATGATAATGTAATGAGGGTGGCCCGCTTTCAAATGGGTCACTCTGTATTAATATATATACATATGTATACAGGGTGTTAATTAAGTATCTGGCCAAACTTCAGGGGGTGATTCTTTGAGTGATTTTAAGGTAAAAAGTTCATGTAAACAGGTGTCCGGAAATGCATAGTTTTCAAGATACAGGGTGTCAAAAAAATATATTGTTTTACATTTATTTATTAATATCTCAAATACCTGTTGACCGATTTTGTTGTAATTTGGCAGTATTATGGACTATGATAAGACGCTAAGTTAGCACCAATTGATTGTTGATTATGACTTCCAGTGGCGTCGTAAGGGGCAGTTTGACGAATAAAAATAACAAAAAAAATGTGCGGAAATGGACACCTGTTTATATGAACTTTTTACCTTAAAATCACTCAAAGAATCACCCTCTGAAGTTTGGCCAGATACTTAATTAACACCCTGTATATATTGTTTATTGTAAAATCCCCCAAAACTCAAATTTGAAAGTTCTATAGTTTTTTCCATTCTACAATAAGATTTTTTTTGTGTAATTTATCAATTCTGTTAAAAAACACCAAGACTTTGGAGCAGAACCAAAAGAATACGGTCTTCTTTCAACAAGATCTTTTTTGGTGTATTTTATCGATTTTGTTAAAAACACAAATAGTCTGGAGTGGAACCAAAAGAATACGCTCTGCTGTCAATGGAATTTCGTCGATCGTTTGGTTTATTTAATCGACTTTGTTAAAAATCACCGGAAGTTCGGAGTATGACCAAAAGAATACGGTCTACGGTCTACTAGCTGTTAATGCGATTTCGTCGATTGTTTTGGATTCATTTTGTAACGTGATATTTAGAACAGAAATGGAGTGAAAAATTATTTTGAAAGAGTGGTTCCTCCGGCAATAAAAATAGGGTAATTCTCGGATACCTCTAATCTTTACAATATCCAGTAGTGGAGAACATAGTGGCTGTATCTCAACAATGGTAAGACCTAGGAAGGAAAAAATCCTTATCGGTAAAGTGGGCAAGAGAAATGACTGGAAATTATTTTCAAGTTTGTAATTGGATCGCTAGGGGGCGTAACTGCTACGAAGAAACATAAAATTCACACTGTCACGGAAAGGTTAGCTATAACGTTAACTTGTAACTTTTTTTTCGTATTTGGAAGGGAGGATGAAGCCAATGTATTTTTTAATATCTATACAGGCGAGTCTATAGGAAAATGTGAGAAATCTTTCGAATACGTTAAAAAATAAAGTTTCTATAAAAAAAAATTCCATCAGCGATACTCAACATAATCTGATGAACATTTTATATGATGGACACTTTTGAGGACCTCTTGAAATAGTGTCCTGTTTTAAATGTGTTTTATTTCATACTGTACCGTAAAGTATCATTTACCGGACCCAAAACTATTCCGGTAAATGACACTTTACATCATCAGAGAGTGTGGAAAAAATTACTTCTACTCCATAAATGACATTTTGCATCATCAAAGACTGTGAAATTGCATTGGTGGTATGGTTTGGCTGGCGCCATCTCATGGTAAGAAGGTGAGGCGGACTGATGCCACTACAAGTGTATGATTTGACAAGAAAGTATACTTTAAACCGATTAAAAAAAATGATCACAGTATGAAACAAAACAATGTACGATAATGTCATTAAACTCGGGATCTAGGATTTTGATTTTTGCGTCAGTGAATTTTCCAGACCATTTTTCATAAAAATACATGAAAAAATTATCAAGTTGTTTGGGAAATTTTCGAGAAAAATCGCCTACAAAAATATGTCAAAATTGTCCACAAATCACTCAAGAAATTCATAATTCCCAAACTACAAAAAATTGGATTTGGTTTTTATACCTACCAGCGAATTTTCTGGACAATTTTCACTCATAATCTCCCTAGAGCTCGAATTATTTCCGGAAATTTTGTCGAGTAGCGAATTTTCTTGAAAAATTCGCAACGAGAACAAATTTCCGGATTTTTAATTCGAGCTCTAGGGAGATTCGGCAAGAAAATTTCATGCCAAAACTGATCATTGGAAAAAACATAACCCAGGACTCACCTCGCATTTAGTGGAAGAAACCAACGGCTCCTTACTCTACTCGCCATTCAGGAAGAAAGAAGGGAATCAGGATTTTATAAAACATTTGGAAGTTATAACCAATCTTGTCCATAATTGATAACATTGCAACTTTGTATTGGAAGTTGAAAATGAATCATTTATCAAAAATATTTGTCAGTGTTTTTAACAGCTGTCAAGCACTCGCGGCTGGATGTAGCTCCCATGCACCAACCACAGTGTTGCCGTTTGCCTTATCTCTGTCTGTGAAAGTTGGGTTGGGTTGGGATTGTTAGGGAGAGTGGGGACGGCAACACTGTAATCATATGGGAGCTACAACCAGATGCAAAGCCAGGGAGATTTCCACTTATTAATCTTTCAGTCACGTGATTATGAGCAGGGTGATTTCCAATAAAATTAGGTCGTTGCCATAGCAACATAATAAAATGCAAGCCTATGATTGGTTAGAATTGACTGGTAGGAAATTTTCATAAAAATACATGGAAAAATTATACAACTCATTGGCAAATCCACAAATCACTAAAAAATAATTTTATTCATTGATAAAAATCGCCCATAAAAGGAGTGGCGTTACAACGTTAACGTGTGACAAGTGACAGTTGGCAGTGTTGCCACGTTCACTAATTAATCACTCAATGTCAAATGAAACCCACCCACACCCACGTAGCCATATCAATCGAATCGACAACAATAAATTTGAACAAGTGAAAGAGTACCTTTTTTTTTAGTCCAAGTTTCAAGCTATTCAAAATTATTTTTTTCATGTCTTTATCTTTTATGTACAACCTAGTCCACCCCTGGTAAACTAAATAAGGTAAATGTGTCCTTAAAAACACTTCTATGACTTCTAATTATTTGACAAAAAATTAACAAAATTGTTGTGATTTTTAAATAAGGTTAAATGAAACGGCACCTATTATTTTCTTGACAGACCCTTGACCACCAAATTTTTGAAATTTTAGTTTTATTGGGTGCATTCAGTGGACAAACAAGTTTTTATGTTATTCTCCAAAAATGAGCATGGGATCTTTGAACCTAAATATCACTTATCAAACAAAATCCTCATCCCATAAAAAAAACTGCATCTACCGTGACAAAAATAATCAAAACCATCGATCAAAGCCCGCCAATAGCTGCAGCCAAAACGAGCAAAACCTGCGACTGGAAAACAAAATTGAATCAGAAAGAGTTCTCCGCCCTGCAGACAAAAATGTCATGTTAATTCGCGAGATAGCTGCACCGAAGGGGGCTCTGAGGGGGGGCACAAAGGGGGAATGTTTACGATTTACGACCGAACGACGGGAAGAGAAAAGACCTCGTCTGGCATTTTCGGTCCTTGCTAATGGACTAGAAAGAGAGACTGAATGGCCGATCCATTCGGATATTAGAAAGAGTTTCGAACTGAAATAATGCTGGGTTGCCAAGTTTGGACGATTGTTTATACAATTTTTGATAAAAATTCATTAAGCAGACGTATCTCTTTCATAACCTTCGTGACAAATTATTTTTATGAGAAACCGGACACTATAGAGATGGCAGCATTGTAGATTTACAGGGTAAAAAAAAAACTTTTCAGACCACCCACGTATAGGACATTTTTGCTGTTTAATAGCGTGTTGTATCTGATTTTAATCTGATCAAAGATTATGATCGAGTTTTTGTGAATTTTTATCCGATCAAAAAAAGGGATATCTGATAAAAAAAATCTTGTATAATTGATTTTTTTTCGTTGGAAACAAGACTGCGTTAATCCTGACCTCTGTTATCTCGAAATTGTAGGAAATTCAATGAACAGGCACCTGTGCAAAAATAAAATCAATATCTCTTATAGTTTTTGAGAAATCGATTTTTATATCAATTCTGCTAGAAAACACCAAGAGTCCGGAGTGGAACCAAAAGAATACGGTCTGCTGTCCATGAGATTTTGTCGATTGATTTGTTTATTTTATCGATTCGGTTGAAAAGCATCAAGAGTTCGGAGTAGAACCAAAAGAATACGGTCTGCTGTCAATGAGATTTCGTCGATTGTTTCGTATAATTTATCAATTTTGTTAAAAAATACCTGGAGTTCGGACTATAGAACCAAAAGAACACGTACTCAGTCAATTTTTTCGCCTACAAAATGGCAACCATCATAAACTTTGTTTTTTAAATAGTCAAACAATTTTGTTCTACTCTTAAAGACCGTTAAATTTTGCATATTAAGATCTACAATTTTAGCCATTTTTGTACAACTGGTCAGTTTATGGGAAATAATTCGAAAACTATCAATTTTATCGGAAAATGCCTCAGCAGTCAAGTTGAAGAACGTTAAATTTTACATAAAACTCCCTCGTATATTTTTTTCTATATCACTAATACTTTGTGAGATACAGGGAAAACAAAATTACTTGTCTAAAATCAATTTTTGTACAACAAGACAGTTTATTCGAAATATTTCGGAAAATATCAACTTTAGCGGAAAATTTGTTACCTGTGAATTTGAAGGGCGTTAAATTTTGCATAAAAAAGTCCATTAAAATTTTTCCAAATTTTGAGTTTTTTCGAGGCTACGGGAAACACAAAATTATTCACTCACAATAAATTCTCGTACAACCAGTCGGTTTATGGAAAATAATATAAATAAAATAATAAAAATAATATCAATACTTTGTAGGATACAGAGAAAACCGAAAGTTCAGTTTATGACATATATTTTGAGTAACATCAAGTTTAACGGAAAATGTCTTATATTATTGAATTTAATATACGTTTTTGTACAACCTACCTACACGTAAAGTTCACTTTTTAATGCATGCAAAGCAGGTGGAAAGTCGCTAATTTTGGCAGCCGGGCCTAAAAGTACTTTCGCGCCCGCGGGCGCAAATGTAGGTCGCTTAGCAACGGTTCCTTGGATCCCAACGCCTCTGAATATAATAACCACGTGACAGTCTAGCATACTAGAAGGAACTAATCACGTGACAATCTCGGTGGCAATGAATCCGCACCACAAAAGAATACGGGAACACACCTATATCGTAACCATGATTGACAGTTGTCACTTGTCAGCACTGTAGAGTGTAGTGCAGTGTATCGATTATTTATTTTTGATTTTCATAATTATTCTTTTTTGAATGATTACAAACTGGTTGTACAAAAAGCACTGTTTGCACCACGGACGAAAGTTGATTTTGACTCGGCTAATATCTGCCCTCGCTTCGCTCGTGCTGCTACTTATACCCTCATCAAAATCATCTACTTTCCACCCTTGATACAAAATGTACTATTTTCTATGACTATTCAATAATAGATGTATTATACTCGTTACTCATATCAGTGACTTTTTTTTCATTACTCAATTGTTTTTAACCAATGAAATCATCTAATGTCATTACTCCACTGTTTTAGAGCCAATCAGAACATTCGACAAGATGTCAGCCTTCAAATACATCATTTTGAAACAGCCCATTTGACCGTCCAAACTTGTTTTATAGTCATTGTCACATTGTGTTAACGGTCTAACCTCACTTTAAGTACAGTCGTTGTCAAGTGTCGTCCAAATGAAGCAAATATTGGAAAGTTCGCTTCAATTATTAAATAATGATAGAAAAAGTATAGTATTCTACACGCGGGAAATGGCTATTACTCACTTCATCCTCGTGAGTAATATCCACCATTTCCCAATCGTTGAATAAAATACTATTTATTCTAATTCCAGCGTTATATCACACTTATTCGACGTTTTGAGCTTATTTGACATCACGTTTTCAAAAAATTGGTTTGTTTTCATAGTTTTTGATTCTTCTACAGAGCTGTTCACTTAACTTATTAGGCAATCCAAGAAATTGAAAAAAAAATTGTTGCTGTCAGAAAAAAAAATCATAACTCAAAAACCAATTGAGATATCGTCCTGATTTTCAAAATAGTGAATTCTACACAAAATTTGCATCAAGTATCACAAAGGAAATATACAGGTTGATTTGGGCCGCAATATTTTACAAAATCGTTTGGATTCCGAGATTCTATTTTCAATAATTTTTACATACAATTCTATAAAATAACTCGGTGACCGTTTTGGCATTTTTTACTAAATTTATTGACTTTAAGGACCTTTTTCATGAAAATTTAACATATTTCCGTGCTCGTTTCATTGAATTTTGTAATTTTTGAAATTCCTTAGATTTTTCTTTGCCCATTAATAATCACTCAATATTTTTGAAAATAGTATGGATTACGAGACTGTCTCTATGATATTTTTTTCACTTTTAATCTCCCTAGAGCTTGAATTATTTCCGGAAATTGAGTCGAGTTGCGAATTTTCTTGAAAAATTCGCAACGAGAACAAATTTCCGGAATTTTAATTCGAGCTCGCGGGAGATTCGGCAAGAAAATTTCATGCCAAAATTATTTGAGAAGATATAATAGTAGCGGCTGGATGTAGCTCCCATGCACCAACCACAGTGTGGGATTGTTAGGGAGAGTGGGGACGGCAACACTGTAATCATATGGGAGCTACATTCAGATGCAAAGCCAGGGAGATTTCCGATAAAATTAGGTCGTTGCCATAGCAACATAATAAAATGCAAACCCATGATTGGTTAGAATTGACTGGTAGGAAATTTTCACTTATAATCTCCCTAGAGCTCGAATTATTTCCGGAAATTTTGTCGAGTAGCGAATTTTCTTGAAAAATTCGCAACGAGAACAAATTTCCGGATTTTTAATTCAAGCTCGCGGGAGATTCGGCAAGAAAATTTCATGCCAAAACTGATCATTGGAAAAAACATAACCCAGGACTCACCTCGCATTTAGTGGAAGAAACCAACGGCTCCTTACTCTACTCGCCATTGAGGAAGAAAGAAGGGAGTCAGGATTTAATAAAACATTTGGAAGTTATAACCAATCTTGTCCATAATTCATAACATTGCAACTTTGTATTGGAAGTTGAAAATAAATCATTTATAAAAAATATTTGTTAGTGTTTTTAACAGCTGTCAAGCACTCGCGGCTGGATGTAGCTCCCATGCACCAACCACAGTGTTGCCGTTTGCCTTATCTCTGTCTGTGAAGGTTGGGTTGGGTTGGGATTGTTAGGGAGAGTGGGGACGGCAACACTGTCATCATATGGAAGCTACATCGAGATGCAAAGCCAGGGAGATTTCCACTTATTAATCTTTCAGTCACGTGATTATGAGCAGGGTGATTTCCGATAAAATTAGGTCGTTGCTATAGCAACATAATAAAATGCAAGCCTATGATTGGTGAGAATTGACTGGTAGGAAATTTTCACTTATAATCTCCCTAGAGCTCGAATTATTTCCGGAAATTTTGTCGAGTAGCGAATTTTCTTGAAAAATTCGCAACGAGAACAAATTTCCGGATTTTTAATTCAAGCTCGCGGGAGATTCGGCAAGAAAATTTCATGCCAAAACTGATCATTGGAAAAAACATAACCCAGGACTCACCTCGCATTTAGTGGAAGAAACCAACGGCTCCTTACTCTACTCGCCATTGAGGAAGAAAGAAGGGAATCAGGATTTAATAAAACATTTGGAAGTTATAACCAATCTTGTCCATAATTTATAACATTGCAACTTTGTATTGGAAGTTGGAAATAAATCATTTATCAAAAATATTTTTTAGTGTTTTTAACAGCTGTCAAGCACCCGCGGCTGGATGTAGCTCCCATGCACCAACCACAGTGTTGCCGTTTGCCTTATCTCTGTCTGTGAAGGTTGGGTTGGGTTGGGATTGTTAGGGAGAGTGGGGACGGCAACACTGTCATCATATGGAAGCTACATCGAGATGCAAAGCCAGGGAGATTTCCACTTATTAATCTTTCAGTCACGTGATTATGAGCAGGGTGATTTCCGATAAAATTAGGTCGTTGCCATAGCAACATGTTAAAATGCAAGCCTATATGATTGGTTAGAATTGACTGGTAGGAAATTTTCAATTTAATCAACTGCTTTTATTGTACTTTCAATCCCCACATTTTTTCTAGACTAGTTTAACTGAATTATATTTAAAAAATATATTTTTTGCAAGATTTTAACTTTTTTTTGGACTGGTTTCAACGATCTTTTAAAAGTAATAGTTGAATTTACAAAGACTTTCTTACAAGATTTTAACTTTTTTCCTCGACTAATTTTACAGAAAAGGTAAAAACTGAATTTACAAAGACTTTTTTACAAGATCTTAACTTTTTTCCAGACTGGTTTAGAGAATCTTTTTTACAAGATTGTGATTTTTTTTCAGAATTTTATAGGCATTAATTCACACTTTCTCATATATATATATATTTTTTTAATATAATTGAATTTACAAAACCTTCTTCACAAGATTCCGACTTTTTTTCGCAGACTAATTTTACAAAATCTTGTAAAGGCAATTCCATTTACAAAAACTTGCTTACAAGACTAACTTTTTTCAATGCAGACTTGTAAATAGATTTAATTTTTTTTTCAGATTGGTTCTACAAAATCATTTATCAGGCTAGTTTTACAGAATTTTGTATTAAACCTACAAAGACTTCATCACAAAATTCAAGCTTTTTACACGCTTTATATTATATATAATAAGTTTGTAAGAAAATCTTGGAACTCGTTTTTTATCAACTTTAAATGTCCAGATTGATTCGAAACTTGGCACTCTTGTCAACAACCGATGACAAAACAATAATTTCAATTAAAAAAGAACTAAACAAAACAAAATGTTTTGTTGAATTATCTGACGTTTGACTTGTTTGACAGGTAGTGAATTATTGATTGACAAGACGATGATGATTCTTTAACCGTTCGTCCAATATGCAACGTAGGATCATTTCTAAAAAAAGGATTAGCTTTTTAAATCTCATTTTTATTTTTACCGAACCGAACGAGCAAAACATTTTCCGTTTGTCAGTAAACTACAAACAAACGTTGCGTTGTTGAATATAAAACAGAGCAAACACTAAAATCTAGCCCGGATTAACTATTGTGGCATACAACGCGGCACGCTCGGCGCGTTTGGTTCGTTCGTGTCATTAATACGTCAGTCATGTTTTACGCCCACAAAAAAGAACACACGATTACGTTGATGAGCCCCTTATTCCCCTTGGGGCACCTTTTAAGGGTTTTTATAATGCGTGACCCATAAAAAAGATTTTCTGTTGGCAAACCATCCGCTGGCTCGTGTAAACTTGAACTATTGTGTTCAATTATAAAAAAATTCTTCCTTCTTCAATGGTACCGACAATAATATCATATGATTTGGAAAATCGGCAACACCGCCCCGAATCGGCGAGAGGGTTTTGCAAAGTGTGTCCTAAAAGTTTTACAATCAACGAGTGTGCCGGTGCTGCTGCTTGATGGCCTATCTTCCAATGTGGATGGCGGCCATAACGTCAAGATCTATATACGACTGCGCTGGGCCCCTCCTATATATGACATCGACATCATGTTATATGCAATCCGCATGCCACATACACAACTCAAGGTACGAAAAGAGTGCACGCTCATGTTCAGTGTCATTAGTGGGTTATCGAAATGAACTTACAGTCAAAAGGTAGGCCGATGTTTGTCCATTTTACTGCTGAACTGGCTGAGCTGCCGCCGGCTGACCATGTGTTTTGCATGTTCATTGTTGCCGGCACAGCTCCTGCTATCATTGGTTGGCGATCATCAAGATAATGCGGCTTTCGGTGATGTTCATCAATTTATTTTCACGCACGCACGTTTGTTATTGTTCTGCGTCGGGTTTAATTGTTTTCCTTAATTGACCTTGTTACGCATGCGTCAATGCCCAATTGACAATTTTTTTTAATTGCAAACTGAAGAAAAACGTAAACAAATCGACACGTATTTTTTTATTTCATTCAAATGTATTTTTTTCAAAAGTTATTCAAATTTCAAGTTTTGTATATATATAGATATACATGATGTACATTTCAAAGCGTTATATATCCGTCAATTTTTGACTTTTTAGAAAAAGAAAAAACATGTGTCTCTTTATTTTCCATGGTCTTTCGAATTCAACAATAAAAAAAATTGATTCAAGTTTCCAACTGCATTCTTAACGATAAACGTAATTTAAAAAAAAAATTAATGATGGTGCGCATGTCCATCAAATTTATTGTTGTGGTTATTATAGTTTCTGAACAAAAGTTTTCTACACTCAAATGACAAAAACCAGTATTTTTTTTTCTTTTTTTTATTTTTTATTATTAGGTACTTCTACCTTGTTGGAAGTTTATTTCCTTTTTAATTTTGCTTATATACTTCACTTAATGTTATTAGTTGATTTATAACTTATTTTTTTGTTTTTTTTTTTAATTGAAACAAACAAATCAGTCATGTAATTTATTTTCTTTTTTGTTTTATTTTACTTCTATCTATTTTTGATGTGTATGGGTTGATACATTTCTTTAGTTGCTCATCATTTTTTTTTGTCTAAATCGAAGTTTTCACACTTCAGTGAAATTATTTATTTTATTTCATTTGTTTTTAGTTTTATATATTTCGTTTTAGTTTTTGTTTTATCCACTTAAACCGCAAAAGTTTCAAATCTAGTTTACTTTTTTCAGTATGTTATTGAACGAGTGGGTGATGATGGCTATTACTCACTCATCTAAATGCGAGTAACTACTATGATTCTATGACCATTAAATAATTGAAACCAGTTATACAAAGCAATAAATAACAAAATAACACTGCGCAATTGACTATATTAACAATTGAAGGACAAAGTGAGGTTAGGTTAGTCCAGTCTTGACAAAATCACCTTATTTTCTTTTTTGACTATACTTATACCACACTAAGGCTTTTCCACTCAAATAGCAAAAGTCATATATATTAATAGTTGATAATTAATCAATTATTTTTTGAGGTAGAATTAAAAAATAAATTAAAAAACAGAGGTCTCTATTTAAAAAAATTCAGTTGGCTGTCATACCTTGTTTTTGGATCACCCTGTATAACGAATAACGATACATAACTTAAATCAAACAATAAATCAATGATTGCCTTACAATAAAAAAAATATTGAAATGACCTAAAAATACATGAGAGACAATAAAGTTAACAAAATCAAGTTTTTTTTTATTCATTTTTAATCATAGTTCTGCATCTCTTATTTTGATTTTTTTTCGTTTATTATTTTTTTTAGTGCTTTTTGTTTTGTTCAAGCACTCAATAAATTAGTGACTGGTTTTATTTATGTATTTATATTTCATTTTATTACTCTTTTACAGTTTTATTTTATTTAAACTACTTCTTTTTCTTGTTTTTTTCATCCTTTTATTTGTTTATATAATGTATTTTTATTTCAACCAGAGATTTAACTTCATAAACAAAAATTCGATTTTTTTTTCATTTTTAGTTTTGTTTGTACCGTTTCTTATTAATTTTAGTTTAAATTACATAAAATTTCACTTTGAAAGAAGTTTGGTTTATTATTAATTCTTTTATATTTTGCTTATTCGTTTTTCGAAATATATATATTTATTTATTAGACCTTTTTGTTTTTGTTTTTAAACCGCAAAAATCAGTGAGTTTTGATTGTCTATTAGTCTGTTTATTTTTTCTAAAACTCTGAATCAGTAACTGCAAATAGTATGGTGGGTTATGATTGCTATTACTCACCCGTCTCAATGACTAATAGCCGTGAGTAACAACTATATACTTTTTCTATGATTCTATGACTATTAAATAATAGAAACCAATAAATAACAAAAATGACACTGCACAATTGATCATATTGACAATTGGAGGACAAAGTGAGGTTAGGTTAGTCCAGTTTTGACAAAATCAGTTTATTTTTTTTTTAATTATACTTACTTATACCAAATCAAAGCTTTTCCGCTCAAATAGCAAAAGTCAGGTATATTAATAATTAATCAATTATTTTTTTGAGGTAGAATTCAAAAATAAATTAAAAAACAGAGGTCTCTATTTGAAAAAATGCAGTTGGCTGTCATAACTTGTTTTTGGATCACCCTGTATAACGAATAACGATACATAACTTGAATCAAACAATAAATCAATGATTGCCTCACAATAAAAAAAATATTGAAATGACCTAAAAATATATGAGAGACAATGAAGTTAACAAAATCAAGTTTTTTTTTATTCATTTTTAATCATAGTTCTGCATCTCTTATTTTGATTTTTTTTCGTTTATTATTGTTTTTAGTGCTTTCTGTTTTGTCAAGCACTCAATAAATTGGTGACTGGTTTTATTTATGTATTTATATTTCATTTTATTACTCTTTTACAGTTTTATTTTATTTTAACTACTTTTTTTTCTTGTTTTTTTCATCCTTTTATTTGTTTATATATAATGTATTTTTATTTCAACCAGAGATTTGACTTCATTTACAAAAATTCGATTTTTTCCATTTTTAGTTTTGTTTGTACCGTTTCTTATTAATTTTAGTTTAAATTACATAAAATTTCACTTTGAAAAAAGTTTGGTTTATTATCAATTCTTTTATATTTTGCTCATTCGTTTTTCGAAATATATATTTATTTATTAGTCCTTTTTGTTTTTGCTTTTAAACCGCAAAAATCAGTGAGTTTTGATTGTCTATTAGTCTGTTTATTTTTTTTAAAACTCTGAATCAGTAACTGCAAATAGTATGGTGGGTTATGATTGCTATTACTCACCCGTCTCAATGACTAATAGCCGTGAGTAACAACTATATACTTTTTCTATGATTCTATGGCTATTAAATAATAGAAACCAATAAATAACAAAAATAACACTGCATGCACAATTGATCATATTGACAATTGGAGGACAAAGTGAGGTTAGGTTAGTCCAGTCTTGACAAAATCAGTTTATTTTTTTTTTAACTATACTTACTTATACCAAATCAAAGCTTTTCCGCTCAAATAGCAAAAGTCAGGTATATTAATAATTAATCAATTATTTTTTGAGGTAGAATTCAAAAATAAATTAAAAAACAGAGGTCTCTTTTTAAAAAAATGCAGTTGGCTGTCATAACTTGTTTTTGGATCACCCTGTATAACGAATAACGATACATAACTTAAATCAAACAATAAATCAATGATTGCCTCACAATAAAAAAAATATTGAAATGACCTAAAAATATATGAGAGACAATGAAGTTAACAAAATCAAGTTTTTTTTTATTCACTTTCAATCATAGTTCTGCATCTCTTATTTTGATTTTTTTTCGTTTATTATTTTTTTAGTGCTTTTTGTTTTGTTCAAGCACTCAATAAATTAGTGACTGGTTTTATTTATGTATTTATATTTCATTTTATTACTCTTTTACAGTTTTATTTTATTCAAACTACTTTTTTTCATCCTTTTATTTGTTTATATAATGTATTTTTATTTGAACCAGAGTTTTAATTTCATAATATACAAAAATTCGATTTTTTTTTCATTTTTAGTTTTGTTTGTACCGTTTCTTATTAATTTTAGTTTAAATTACATAAAATTTCACTTTGAAAGAAGTTTGGTTTATTATTAATTCTTTTATATTTTCCTCATTCGTTTTTCGAAATATATATTTATTTATTAGTCCTTTTTGTTTTTGTTTTTAAACCGCAAAAATCAGTGAGTTTTGATTGTCTATTAGTCTATTAATTTTTTTAAAAACTGAATCAGCAAATAGTATGGTGGGTTATGATTGCTATTACTCACCCGTCCTTATGACTAATAGCCGTGAGTAACAACTATATTCTATTTCTATGATTCTATGACTATTAAATAATAGAAACCAATAAATAACAAAAATAACACTGCACAATTGATCATATTGACAATTGGAGGACAAAGTAAGGTTAGGTTATTCCAGTCTTGACAAAATCAGTTTATTTTTTTTTTCAACTATACTTACTTATACCAAATCCAAGCTTTTCCGCTCAAATAGCAAAAGTTAGTGATATTAATAGTTGATAATTAATCAATTGATAATATCTTTATTTGGCATAGCTACATACAAAAACATGCTTTAAAAGATAAATTGAAGCATTTATTTAAATTTTATGGTAATAACTTTTGACTATAAGCAAAATTCAAATTCAGGCAAAAAATTATCAACTCTGTTACTGCTACCAATAATATGTCTAGAATTTAAGATAGAATTCAAAAATAAAATAAAAACAGATGATGGCGTTAGCTGTCATAACTTGTTTTTGGATCACCCTGTATACCCTGAGCGTTTTTTTCGAGAAAAAACACCCAATTTTCAAATGAATTTTTTCCAACCTTCCGTTTTACTTAGGTATATTTTGTATAATAAGTTCCTCACATTTAAAAAAAATATTAAATTGATCAAAAAACACAGGCAAGACAATGAAATTGACAAAAACATGTTTTGTTTTGGTTTTTACCTCGTTTAAATTTTGTTTCATTCTTAATCAAATTCTGGTTGAATGACAAAATCTATGAAATTATTTTGTTTTTTTTTCGTTCATTAATTTTTAGTCTTTTTCGCTTTTTTTATATTTATATCTCACTTTATCACTTCTACAGTTTTATTTTATTCTAATTCACTTGTTCTTCTTGTTTCCTTTTTATGCTAAACCATGTTCTCTTTTGACTCAAATCATCTTTTTATTTGTTTATAATGTATTCTTATTTTGATTTTTTTATAACTTCATCTACACCAATCCAATTTTTTTTCTTTTTTTGTTTGTCTAAACCAAAAACAACTTCTATTTTTCATTTTGCTCTAATTCAATTTAAAAGAATCAGTACGTTATTTTTTGTCTCTTTATCACATACTTAGCATTTAACTTTTTTTTTCAAGTAAGTATTATTAATAGTATAATCAAGAATTAAAAAATTAGTGTAGCTATCATATATTTTATGTTGTATTTTTGTCTTTATTTTTTCATAACTGATTTGCGATTTACATTTTTTTTTTGTGGTTTTTCTATCAATTGTGTTTATACCCTATTTTCTGTTTATTGCTCTGTTTCATTGTTGTTTCCGTAACTCAAATTAACTACAAGTCCTGAAATAATATTTGAATAAATAATCGTTTGTCTTTAGTTTTCATTTTCCGAAAAATCTTGGCATAAACTCAAAATGGCGTTGTCTGGTAATTGCGTGCTGAGGGCGCGGTATTATCAGACTAGTTTGATAACACCGCGCGTTCACCAACAAATCTTCTATTCAATAACATTTTCGAAATTGGTATACATCACATCAAATGATTTCTAGAGAGTATTTTTCTTACCCAATAAACACGCGGACGTAAATAAAACGTTTTAAAAAGTAGTGACACCATTAGAAAAATGAGTTGATATAATACGTACTTGGAAATGTCGCGAGTTATAACGTTTGACATTTAAATAAGAAACGTTTTAAAAACGTTTGTGGCAAATTACTTTACTCAAACGATGAAACGTTTATTGAACATACAGTGCGGCTCTAAAAGGTCCCCCCCCTTTTTTTTTAATTGTGTGCACCAAAAATTTTGAAACTTGACATACTTTAATTGCTGTCGAAAAACCACTTTTTGATGTTACTGACGTACTTTTAGTATTTTGGGCGCCATTTTGAAACATTTTTTTAAATGTAAAGGGGGGTCGTGTGACACCTCATTTTGAAGATCCGGATGAGTTCTTTATAACCCTTGAATATTGAGTCGATATCTTTAAGTACCACAAAATGGTGGTACATTTAATTACTACATTGATACATACACTTTAAAAAAAAATTGTCAAATTCAATTAAAACGATGCTAGAAATATTCTTGACATAAAGTTTGGGTTAGGAATAAATGACAAAAATGTCAAAAAAGCATCTTTTGAATTGAACTTGACGAATTTTTTCAAAAAGTTATCAATGTAGTTAAATGTACCACCATTTTGTAGTACTTGAAGATATCGACTCAATATTCAAGGGTTATAAAGTACTCATCAGGATCTTCAAAATGAGGTGTCACACGACCCCCTTCCCATTTAAAAAAAGGTTTCAAAATGGCGCCCAGCCGCCATTTTGGATACTAAAAGTACGTCAGCAACATCAAAAAGTAGTATTTCGACAGCAATTAAAGTATGCCAAGTTTTAAAATTTTTGGTGCACACATTAAAAAAAAGGAGCCGCACTGTATAATTCAACGGAAGGAGCACCCAGTTTCTCATTGATTAAGGTTGTACGTTAAAACAGCGTTTCAGAAAGCTTATCATCTCGAGATAACGTTATCAAAACGTCTATGACCGTTGTTTCTTCAACCATAGTAAAATGGTTTATTTTTTGACGTAAAACCAATTATACGTAAAATAAACGTTATAAAAACGTACGTGTGACGTGTGTTTATTGTGTATAAGGGCGCACCAATACCCAACTCTCCCCTACCTATCTAATTGTCTAGTATTTTTTTATTCAATTGATTAATTGGATTTTTTACAAATTATTATCAACAATAACAAAATGATTGTAGCTAGCAAAAAATGTGCGGTTTGCACCACGATTCAAAACATTTCTTTGCGGTTTATAGACATGGTACAAAAACTACTTTTATACAAGGTGATAAAGAAACAACTCTTTTTTTACTGCCCTCTTTTTTTAAGTTTTGTTTTTGATAGTGAATCAAACATTTTAAATCCTCTACAAAAACCCACATATTCGGACAAATCCCTGAAAATAAACCTATCACCATGCAATGTGGACCCGATCCGAGATCCCCTTTTTATCGTAAATAATTGACACGACAAACCAGTTCTCCATCGACTAAGCCAATCATTTCAAACCAGTTTGAATCCGATTTCTGAAACAACCCACTTTAATCAGCTACAGGTACAGATTGAAAAATTCTGCCTCATTATTAGACAAATTCCTATGAAGGTATTTTATCAGATTGAAATTTACAACCCCATTAGGATTAATTACCGAAAAACCATTCAAAATGGCGGAGTGCACTAGATGAGGAGAGTGGGGGCTGATATCGATCTGTTTTCTTTTTCACCCCGTCTGGGACACGTCCACATCTTTTCAATTAGAGCAACATGTGGCTTAATAATGTTGTTTTTTGGGGTCGGTAATTGAATTGTTGGGGTGGATAAACATGGGAACGCTTTTTCTATGTGGAGAAAACAAATGGAGGTCTATCGATTATGGAAGAGGCAGGGGTTAATTGGATACTTTTCCCAACAATTTTCGGCCCTTTGGCATCCTAAGTAAAGCAAAATCTGAGAGGGACAAGGGAAATGAACCATGCAAGGTTTGTTGACTTTTCTGCTGGGTTGGGGAATCATCTTTGAAGTTAAAGTAAGTCATCAGAAGTCAGAGTTGATGAAAAGTGATGGTTTGGTATGGGTAGTGAAATTGTTGAAAGATTAATCAACTTCAGTTTAATCAGAATCGAAAGAATTAAAGTTAATTGAAAAAGAAGTCATCAGTCAAATTCAACTTAAACCCTACATCAACGATGAAAACAGAAGAATCGTATTGATTGGAAGTCATCAGAATGGAAGTCACAGTTGATCAGAGAAGAAGTCAACATCAGATTTGCGTAATTCAAGAAAAAAAATAATTTCTCAAAAACTCTTTGAGATATCGTTTTGATTTTTGCACAGGTAGATTTCCCATTAGATTTTCTATAAATATCATCGCAAAAATATACAGGGTGTCATGAAGAATTTTTGAGATAAATGATGTTGAAGTTGAAGCAGTTTAAGTGAGGTTCCAAAAAAAAGATGAATTTTTCAAAAACCATCAGAGTTATCGATTTGATTTTTATACTTATGAATATGACTAAAAAGTTTATACAGGGTGTCGTGAGGACATTTTAGGATGATTGAGGTTGAAGTTGACGCATCATGAAATTTAAGTTTCTGCGATATGTTCCAAAAAAAAATTAATTTCTCAAAAACCATTAGAGATATCGATTTGACTTTTGTACAGGTGAATTCCTTATTAAATTCTCTTTAATTATAATTGAAAAGATATACAGGGTGTCACGAGAAATATTCGATATAAGTGAGGTTGAAGTTTGATGCAGTTTGAAACGTGTTCTAAAAAAAATTAATTTCTCAAAAACCATCAGAGATATCGATTTGACTTTTGTACAGGTGAATTCCTTACTTAATTCTCTATAATTATCATCAGAAAGATATACAGGGTGTCACGAGAAATATTCGATATAAGTGAGGTTGAAGTTTGATGCAGTTTGAAACGTGTTCTGAAAAAAAATAATTTCTCAAAAACCATCAGAGATATCGATTTGACTTTTGTTCAGGCGAATTCCTTATTAAATTCTCTATAATTATCATTAGAAAGATATACAGGGCGTCACGAGAAATATTCGATATAAGTGAGGTTGAAGTTTGATGCAGTTTGAAACGTGTTCTAAAAAAAACTAATTTCTCAAAAACCATGAGAGATATCGATTTGACTCTTGTACAGGTGAATTCCTTATAAAATTCTCTATAATTATCATTAAAAAGATATACAGGGTGTCACGAGAAATATTCGATATAAGTGAGGTTGAAGTTTGATGCAGTTTGAAACGTGTTCTAAAAAAATTAATTTCTCAAAAACCATCAGAGATATCGATTTGATTTTTGTACAGGTGAATTGCTTATCAAATTCTCTATAGGTATCATTAAAAAGATATACAGGGTGTCACGAGAAATATTCGATATAAGTGAGGTTGATGATGCAGTTTGAAACGTGTTCTAAAAAAAACTAATTTCTCAAAAACCATGAGAGATATCGATTTGACTCTTGTACAGGTGAATTCCTTATAAAATTCTCTATAATTATCATTAAAAAGATATACAGGGTGTCACGAGAAATATTCGATATAAGTGAGGTTGAAGTTTGATGCAGTTTGAAACGTGTTCTAAAAAAATTAATTTCTCAAAAACCATCAGAGATATCGATTTGATTTCTGTACAGGTGAATTGCTTATCAAATTCTCTATAATTATCATTAAAAAGATATACAGAGTGTCACAAGAAATATTCGATATAAGTGAGGTTGAAGTTTGATGCAGTTTGGAACCTGTTCTAAAAAAAATTAATTTCTCAAAAACCATTAGAGACATCGATTTGACTTTTGTACAGGTGAATTCCTTATTAAATTCTTTATAATTATCACTAAAAAGATATACAGGGTGTCACAAGAAATGTTCGATATAAGTGAGGTTGAAGTTTGATGCAGTTTGAAACGTGTTCTAAAAAAAATTAATTTCTCAAAAACCATGAGAGATATCGATTTGACTTTTGTTCAGGTGAATTCCTTATTAAATTCTCTATAATTATCATTAAAAAGATATACAGAGTGTCACAAGAAATATTCGATATAAGTGAGGTTGAAGTTTGATGCAGTTTGAAACGTGTTCTAAAAAAATTAATTTCTCAAAAACCATCAGAGATATCGATTTGATTTCTGTACAGGTGAACTGCTTATCAAATTCTCTATAAGTATCATTAAAAAGATATACAGGGTGTCACGAGAAATATTCGATATAAGTGAGGTTGAAGTTTGATGCAGTTTGAAACGTGTTCTAAAAAAAATTAATTTCTTAAAAACCATGAGAGATATCGATTTGACTTTTGTTCAGGTGAATTCCTTATTAAATTCTCTATAATTATCATTAAAAAGATATACAGAGTGTCACAAGAAATATTCGATATAAGTGAGGTTGAAGTTTGATGCAGTTTGGAACCTGTTCTAAAAAAAATTAATTTCTCAAAAACCATTAGAGACATCGATTTGACTTTTGTACAGGTGAATTCCTTATTAAATTCTTTATAATTATCACTAAAAAGATATACAGGGTGTCACAAGAAATATTCGATATAAGTGAGGTTGAAGTTTGATGCAGTTTGAAACGTGTTCTAAAAAAAATTAATTTCTTAAAAACCATGAGAGATATCGATTTGACTTTTATTCAGGTGAATTCCTTATTAAATTCTCTATAATTATCATTAAAAAGATATACAGGGTGTCACGAGAAATATTCGATATAAGTGAGGTTGAAGTTTGATGCAGTTTGAAACGTGTTCTAAAAAAATTAATTTCTCAAAAACCATCAGAGATATCGATTTGATTTCTGTACAGGTGAATTGCTTATCAAATTCTCTATAAGTATCATTAAAAAGATATACAGGGTGTCACAAGAAATATTCGATATAAGTGAGGTTGAAGTTTGATGCAGTTTGAAACGTGTTCTAAAAAAAATTAATTTCTCAAAAACCATGAGAGATATCGATTTGACTTTTGTACAGGTGAATTCCTTAATAAATTCTCTATAATTATCATTAAAAAGATATACAGAGTGTCACAAGAAATATTCGATATAAGTGAGGTTGAAGTTTGATGCAGTTTGAAACGTGTTCTAAAAAAAATTAATTTCTTAAAAACCATTTGAGATATCGATTTGACTTTTAAACAGGTGAATTCCTTATTAAATTCTCTATAATTATCATTAAAAAGATATACAGGGTGTCACGAGAAATATTCGATATAAGTGAGGTTGAAGTTTGATGCAGTTTGAAACGTATTCTAAAAAAAATTAATTTCTCAAAAACCATCAGAGATATCGATTTGACTTTTGTACAGGTGAATTCCTTATTAAATTCTCTATAATTATCATCAAAAAGATATACAGGGTGTCACGAGAAATATTCGATATAAGTGAGGTTGAAGTTTGATGCAGTTTGAAACGTGTTCTAAAAAAAATTAATTTCTTAAAAACCATTTGAGATAACGATTTGACTTTTGTACAGGTGAATTCCTTATTAAATTCTCTTCAATTATCATTATAAAGATATACAGGGTGTCACGAGAAATATTCGATATGAGTGAGGTTGAAGTTTGATGCAGTTTGAAACGTGTTCTAAAAAAAATTAATTTCTCAAAAACCATGAGATTTATCGATTTGACTTTTGTACAGGTGAATTCCTTATAAAATTCTTTATAATTATCATTAGAATGATATACAGGGTGTCACGATAAATATTCGATATAAGTGAGGTTGCAGTTTGATGCAGTTTGAAGCGTGTTCTAAAAAAATTAATTGTGGAAATGAACACCACTAGAAATATATACAGGGTGTCATAAAAAAATGTTGAGACAATTGAGGTTAAAGTTGACGCATTTTAAAATCACCAATTTATGCGGGGTTTTAGAAAATAAATAATTTGTCAAAAACCATAAGAGATATCGATTTAATTTCAGCACAGGTGGATTCCCCATTAAATTTTCTATGAACACCACTAGAAAAATATACAGGGTGTCATGAGAAATCTTCAAGACAATTGAGGTTAAAGTTGACTTATTCTAAAATCAACAATTTATGCGGGGTTTTAGAAAATAAATAATTTCTCAAAAACCATAAGTGATATCGATTTGATTTTTGCACAGGTGGATCCCTCATTAAATTTTTTATGAACACCACTAGAAATATATACAGGGTGTCATAAAAAAATCTTGAGACAATTGAGGTTAAAGTTGACGCATTTTAAAATCACCAATTTATGCGGGGTTTTAGAAAATAAATAATTTGTCAAAAACCATAAGAGATATCGATTTAATTTCAGCACAGGTGGATTCCTCATTAAATTTTCCATGAACACCACTAGAAAAATATACAGGGTGTCATGAGAAATCTTCAAGACAATTGAGGTTAAAGTTGACTTATTCTAAAATCAACAATTTATGCGGGGTTTTAGAAAATAAATAATTTCTCAAAAACCATAAGTGATATCGATTTGATTTTTGCACAGGTGGATTCCTCATTAAATTTTCTATGAACACCACTAGAAAAATATACAGGGTGTCATGAGACATTTTTGAGACAATTGAGGTTAAAGTTGACGCATTTTAAAATCAACAATTTATGCGGGGTCTTAGAAAATAAATAATTTGTCAAAAACCATAAGAGATATCGATTTGATTTTTGCACAGGTGAATTCCTCATTGAATTTTCTATGAACACCACTAGAAAAATATACAGGATGTTATGAGGAATTTTTGATATAAGTGAACTCAAAGTAGAAACAATGTAAAACCATCAATAATATGCAATATTTTGGCAACAAAAGTCTGAGAACCCCATCAAATTTCTCATAATCGCCACCCAAAATATAATACAGGGTGTCGTGAAAAGTATTTGATTAAAAAAGTAATTATTTCTCAAGATTCAATCAAAACCTTGTTCCAACCAGGTGGGCACTAATTATAATTATAAATTATTCGCATTAACTTGAATTTATGAATAAATAGAAATCTCAATAGAATAATAATATTATGTATAATTTGCACAATAATACTCAGTGCAGTTTTACCTGTTGTGAAGGTACCAGAATCACTTGATTGTTTTATAATGATAAAATTATTATTATAACTATACCTGGTGGATATTTTGTAACCGTGAGTATTTTTTTTTAATATCCATATTAATCAATCTATACACATTTTAAAGTCTCTTAAACCACTTGAAAACTTCAACTCATCATTCAAACCACTTAACACAACATTTTCAGCAACTAAAAATTTTTCAAATCGCACTCTCACAGGTATAAAGCCACACTGACTGTTAGAAAGTCGCTCTTTGACTCTTTGGAAATTTCACATTCAAATTTGGGTCATTTTTTTTACATATTTAGAAAGTCCAGACCCAATCATGGGTCCGGATGGCGCAATAAATTTCCGATTGTGGTTGGGTTTTGGAGAAACGCGTAAAATGGTTTCGGGGAACGGTCTGAATTGTAGGAATATGTAAAATTTATGGGGTGTGAATTTCTAGTTTAAAGAAAAAAATCTGTTTTACCTTGTTTAAATTTCCTTATTAATATTTGTTTTTGCTCTTTCGAAAACTTTATTCGTATTTTTTAATATTTTTTCCTTTATTATTTTGCTTCTAAATCTGGATTGCAATTATGTTTTTGAAAATGCATGTTTTATTCTACATCTCAAATTTAATGGGTTACCATTTTTTAATTCAATTTTGTATCAATTTTTAGTAGAAAAGTGATTTTTGAGCTTTGGATTCTTCTCAAAAATTCATCATGAAAAATTAAAATTTAAATAAACTATTTTAATTATTTTGTAAGTAGTGTATTCACATTTTGTTTAATTTATTTTTTCGTGTCCTTTGTTCTTATTCCTATTTTGTAAGTCTTTTTACATTTTATCTTTTTTTTAATGCTTGCTTTGCTTTTTGGAAAATTTCTAACTCTCCATTTCTATTTTTTTTTGGTTTACCTAAGTCTTATTCTTTATTATACTTATTGTTTAATTTTGTTTAAGACCATTTATTCATAATTTTATTTTGTTTTATCTAATCTTGATTGTATGTGGTCAAAAATTCGGGTTTTATACTAATTTTAAATAAGCTTTTGGTAATATGTTTCTGAATATAACATTTACAGATGAAAATGTCGAAAAAAAATATACAAAAAACAAACAACACAAAACTGAAAGGAAACGTTGAAAAGAAAAAACCTAATTAACTGGAATAAAAACAAAAATAATTAACAACATCGAAGGGCAAAGGTAAAGCAATACATCAAAATAATGAAAAAAAAAAAGATAAATAGTTCAATGTAAAACTCCCTAAGAAAAAGGACCAAGTACAGAACAAAATATTAAATGAAATAAATAAAATAGGGGAAAGGGGAGTTGAATGAATGAAATAAAAAAGTGATAAAATAAACGTTTTGTCAAATAATCAGGTGTAAAATCATGTGAGTTTATGTCCAGAACATACAAAAAAAAAAACAAAAATTGGAAAGTTGATAAATTAAAAATTAATAGCAAGTTGAAAGTCAAATGACATTTTCATACAAAAATAAGATTAAAATGGACAAAAAAAGGTAAAAAATTCTAGAAAACAGAGAACAGAAATAAACAAAAACAATAAAAAAAATGGAGCCAAAGTGAAATGATAGATCAATAATTTTGAAAGTTTCATGAAACAAACAAAACCAAAAAAAAAATAATGAATAAGAAACAGGAAAATTTTGAAGCAAAATATAATATAAAATAAAATAAAAAATGATATCTATATCTATATCCCAATCAATACCCACGTCACAATGTTTATTTCCATATAAACTTCATTCATAATTTTTTTAACGACATTCTGTTTATATACAATGGAAGTTATTCTTCATTTTTCCAATTCGAAGGCTACAGACTACACCATATCTTTATGGTAATGAATTCATGGTGCTCATGCAGAAGCATGGCGGCTATCAAGGTTGAAGATCGTTGAATCCGTATTAAAATTTTGAAAAAACACGGTAAAACTTTGTATCTTTTTTTTTAATTTCCGTTTCCATTTCTTTTAGGTAGGTACCTCAAATTATCCTCCAATCATTTTGACTTTTTAAAAAAAATATCAGCCGTCTCAAGCTGTCTTGAACATTTTTTTTTCGATTTTTTTTTTAACTAGTGAATATTTTTGAGCTTTAATTTATAAAGCTGTAATTTTCAAACCGCTTGAGCTGCAGACTTGAAATTAGGCTTGAATATACCTCAAACCATCTAAATTGTTTGAAATAAATGTCAGCGCTTTGAAGCTGTCTTGAACAATTTTTTTTAAATTTTTTTAAAATGAGTAAAAATATACAAGGCTTATTTATGAAGCTGTCATTTTCGAACCGCTCGAGTTATAGACTTGAAATTTGGCTACAATTCACCTCAAACCATCTTGATTATTTGAAAAAAATATCAGCCGTTTCAAGCTGTCCTGAACAGTTATTTTTTTCGATTTTTTAAAATGAGTTAAAATATACAAGTCTTATTTATGGAGCTGTCATTTTCGAACCGCTTGAGTTATAGACTTGAAATTTGGCTACAATTCACCTCAAACCATCTTGATTGTTTGCAAAAAATATCAGCCTTTTGAAGCTGTCTTGAACAGTTATTTTTTTCGATTTTTTAAAATGAGTTAAAATATACAAGTCTTATTTATGAAGCTCTCATTTTCGAACTGCTTGAGCTACAGACTTGAAATTAGGCTTGAATATACCTCAAACCATCTTTATTGTTTAAAATAAATGTCAGCGCTTTGAAGCTGTCTTGAACATTTTTTTTTTTTAAATTTTTAAAATGAGTAAAAATATACAAGGCTTATTTATGAAGCTGTCATTTTCGAACCGCTTGAGTTATAGACTTGAAATTTGGCTACAATTCACCTCAAACCATCTTGATTATTTGAAAAAAATTTCAGCCGTTTCAAGCTGTCCTGAACAGTTATTTTTTTCGATTTTTTAAAATGAGTTAAAATATACAAGTCTTATTTATGAAGCTCTCATTTTCGAACCGCTTGAGCTACAGACTTGAAATTAGGCTTGAATATACCTCAAACCATCTAAATTGTTTAAAATAAATGTCAGCGCTTTGAAGCTGTCTTGAGCAATTTTTTTTTAAATTTTTTAAAATGAGTAAAAATATACAAGGCTTATTTATGAAGCTGTCATTTTCGAACCGCTTGAGTTATAGACTTTAAATTTGGCTACAATTCACCTCAAACCATCTTGATTATTTGAAAAAAATTTCAGCCGTTTCAAGCTGTCCTGAACAGTTATTTTTTTCGATTTTTTAAAATGAGTTAAAATATACAAGTCTTATTTATGAAGCTCTCATTTTCGAACCGCTTGAGCTACAGACTTGAAATTAGGCTTGAATATACCTCAAACCATCTAAATTGTTTAAAATAAATGTCAGCGCTTTGAAGCTGTCTTGAGCAATTTTTTTTTAAATTTTTTAAAATGAGTAAAAATATACAAGGCTTATTTATGAAGCTGTCATTTTCGAACCGCTTGAGTTATAGACTTTAAATTTGGCTACAATTCACCTCAAACCATCTTGATTATTTGAAAAAAATTTCAGCCGTTTCAAGCTGTCCTGAACAGTTATTTTTTTCGATTTTTTAAAATGAGTTAAAATATACAAGTCTTATTTATGAAGCTCTCATTTTCGAACCGCTTGAGCTACAGACTTGAAATTAGGCTTGAATATACCTCAAACCATCTAAATTGTTTAAAATAAATGTCAGCGCTTTGAAGCTGTCTTGAGCAATTTTTTTTTAAATTTTTTAAAATGAGTAAAAATATACAAGGCTTATTTATGAAGCTGTCATTTTCGAACCGCTTGAGTTATAGACTTTAAATTTGGCTACAATTCACCTCAAACCATCTTGATTATTTGAAAAAAATTTCAGCCGTTTCAAGCTGTCCTGAACAGTTATTTTTTTCGATTTTTTAAAATGAGTTAAAATATACAAGTCTTATTTATGAAGCTCTCATTTTCGAACCGCTTGAGCTACAGACTTGAAATTAGGCTTGAATATACCTCAAACCATCTAAATTGTTTAAAATAAATGTCAGCGCTTTGAAGCTGTCTTGAGCAATTTTTTTTTAAATTTTTTAAAATGAGTAAAAATATACAAGGCTTATTTATGAAGCTGTCATTTTCGAACCGCTTGAGTTATAGACTTTAAATTTGGCTACAATTCACCTCAAACCATCTTGATTATTTGAAAAAAATTTCAGCCGTTTCAAGCTGTCCTGAACAGTTATTTTTTTCGATTTTTTAAAATGAGTTAAAATATACAAGTCTTATTTATGAAGCTCTCATTTTCGAACCGCTTGAGCTACAGACTTGAAATTAGGCTTGAATATACCTCAAACCATCTAAATTGTTTAAAATAAATGTCAGCGCTTTGAAGCTGTCTTGAGCAATTTTTTTTTAAATTTTTTAAAATGAGTAAAAATATACAAGGCTTATTTATGAAGCTGTCATTTTCGAACCACTTGAGTTATAGACTTTAAATTTGGCTACAATTCACCTCAAACCATCTTGATTATTTGAAAAAAATTTCAGCCGTTTCAAGCTGTCCTGAACAGTTATTTTTTTCGATTTTTTAAAATGAGTTAAAATATACAAGTCTTATTTATGAAGCTCTCATTTTCGAACCGCTTGAGCTACAGACTTGAAATTAGGCTTGAATATACCTCAAACCATCTAAATTGTTTAAAATAAATGTCAGCGCTTTGAAGCTGTCTTGAGCAATTTTTTTTTAAATTTTTTAAAATGAGTAAAAATATACAAGGCTTATTTATGAAGCTGTCATTTTCGAACCGCTTGAGTTATAGACTTTAAATTTGGCTACAATTCACCTCAAACCATCTTGATTATTTGAAAAAAATTTCAGCCGTTTCAAGCTGTCCTGAACAGTTATTTTTTTCGATTTTTTAAAATGAGTTAAAATATACAAGTCTTATTTATGAAGCTCTCATTTTCGAACCGCTTGAGCTACAGACTTGAAATTAGGCTTGAATATACCTCAAACCATCTCAATTGTTTGAAATAAATAGCAGCCCTTTCAAGCTGTCTTGAACATTTTTTTTTCGACTTTTTCTTAAAAACTAGTGAATATTTTTGAGCTTTAATTTAAAAAGCTGTAATTTTCAAACCGCTTGAGCTGCAGACTTGAAATTAGGCTTGAATATACCTCAAACCATCTCAATTGTTTGAAATAAATAGCAGCCCTTTCAACTGTCTTGAACATTTTTTTTTCGACTTTTTCTTAAAAACTAGTGAATATTTTTGAGCTTTAATTTAAAAAGCTGTAATTTTCAAACCGCTTGAGCTGCAGACTTGAAATTAGCCTTGAATATACCTCAAACCATTTTAATTGTTTGAAAAAAATATCAGCCATTTGAAACTGTCTTGAACATTTTTTTTTTCGATTTTTTAAAATGAGTTAAAATATACAAGTCTTATTTATGAAGCTCTCATTTTCGAACCGCTTGAGCTACAGACTTGAAATTAGGCTTGAATATACCTCAAACCATCTGAATTGTTTGAAATAAATGTCAGCGCTTTGAAGCTGTCTTGAGCAATTTTTTTTTAAATTTTTTAAAATGTGTAAAAATATACAAGGCTTATTTATGAAGCTGTCATTTTCGAACCGCTTGAGTAATAGACTTTAAATTTGGCTACAATTCACCTCAAACCATCTTGATTATTTGAAAAAAATTTCAGCCGTTTCAAGCTGTCCTGAACAGTTATTTTTTTCGATTTTTTAAAATGAGTCAAAAAATACAAGACTTATTTATGAAGCTGTCATTTTCGAACCGCTTGAGCTACAGACTTGAAATTAGGCTTGAATATACCTCAAACCATCTAAATTGTTTGAAATAAATGTCAGCCCTTTGAAGCTGTCTTGAACATTTTTTTTTTCAATTTTTCAAAATAAGTAAAAATATACAAGACTTATTTATGACGCTATCATTCTCGAACCGCTTGAGTCACAGATTTGAAATTTGGCTAAAATATACCTCAAACCATCTTGATTGTTTGAAATAAATATCAGTCCTTTGAAGCTGTCTTGAACATTTTTTTTTCGATTTTTTTTAAAAACTAGTGAATATTTTTGAGCTTTAATTTATAAAGCTGTAATTTTCAAACCGCTTGAGTTATAGACTTTAAATTTGGCTACAATTCACCTCAAACCATCTTGATTATTTGAAAAAAATTTCAGCCGTTTCAAGCTGTCCTGAACAGTTATTTTTTTCGATTTTTTAAAATGAGTTAAAATATACAAGTCTTATTTATGAAGCTCTCATTTTCGAACCGCTTGAGCTACAGACTTGAAATTAGGCTTGAATATACCTCAAACCATCTCAATTGTTTGAAATAAATATCAGCCCTTTGAAGCTGTCTTGAACATGTTTTCTTAAATTTTTCAAAATAAGTAAAAATATACAAGACTTATTTATGACGCTGTCATTTTTGAACCGCTTGAGTTATAGACTTGAAATATTTGGCTAAAATTTATCTCAAACCATCTTGATTGTTTGCAAAAAATATCAGCCTTTTGAAGCTGTCTTGAACAGTTTTTTTTTCAATTTTTTAAAATAAGTAAAAATATACAAGACTTATTTATGAAGCTGTAATTTTCGAACCGCTTGAGCTACAGACTTGAAATTTGGCTAAAATTTACCACAAACCATCTTGATTGTTTGAAAAAAATATCAGCCCTTTGAAGCTGTCTTGAACAGTTATTTTTTTCAATTTTTTAAAAATAAGTAAAAATATACAAGACTTATTTATGAAGCTGTCATTTTCGAACCGCTTGAGTTATAGACTTGAAATTTGGCTAAAATCAACCTCAAATCATCTTGATTGTTTGAAGAAAATATCAGCCTTCTCAAGCTGTCTTGAACAGTTTTTTTTTCGATTTTTTAAAATGAGTAAAAATATACAAGTCTTATTTATGAAGCTGTCATTTTCGAACCGCTTGAGTTATAGACTTGAAATTTGGCTACAATTCACCTCAAACCATCTTAATTGTTTGAAAAAAATATCAGCTCTTTCAAGCTGTCTTGAACAGTTATTTTTTTCGATTTTTTAAAATAAGTAAAAATATACAAGTCTTATTGATGAAGCTGTCATTTTCGAACCGCTTGAGCTACAGACTTGAAATTAGGCTTGAATATACCTCAAACCATCTAAATTGTTTGAAATAAATGTCAGCCCTTTGAAGCTGTCTTGAACAGTTATTTTTTTCGATTTTTTAAAATGAGTTAAAATATACAAGTCTTATTTATGAAGTTCTCATTTTCGAACCGCTTGAGTTATAGACTTGAAATTAGGCTTGAATATACCTCAAACCATCTTAATTGTTTGAAAAAAATATCAGCGCTTTGAAGCTGTCTTGAACAGTAATTTTTATTCGATTTTTTAAAATGAGTTAAAATATACAAGTCTTATTTATGAAGTTCTCATTTTCGAACCGCTTGAGTTATAGACTTGAAATTAGGCTTGAATATACCTCAAACCATCTCAATTGTTTGAAATAAATGTCAGCCCTTTGAAGCTGTCTTGAACAGTATTTTTTTTCAATTTTTTAAAATAAGTAAAAATATACAAGACTTATTTATGAAGCTGTCATTTTCGAACCGCTTGAGTTATGGACTTGAAATTAGGCTTGAATATACCTCAAACCTTCTAAATTGTTTGAAAAAAATATCAGCCGTTTCAAGCTGTCTTGAACAGTTTTTTTTTCAATTTTTAAAATAAGTAAAAATATACAAAGACTTATTTATGAAGCTGTCATTTTCGAACCGCTTGAGTTATAGACTTGAAATTAGGCTTGAATATACCTCAAACCTTCTAAATTGTTTGAAAAAAATATCAGCCGTTTCAAGCTGTCTTGAACAGTTTTTTTTTTCAATTTTTAAAATAAGTAAAAATATACAAAGACTTATTTATGAAGCTGTCATTTTCGAACCGCTTGAGTTATAGACTTGAAATATTTGGCTAAAATTTATCTCAAACCATCTTGATTGTTTGCAAAAAATATCAGCCTTTTGAAGCTGTCTTGAACAGTTTTTTTTTCAATTTTTTAAAATAAGTAAAAATATACAAGACTTATTTATGAAGCTGTAATTTTCGAACCGCTTGAGCTACAGACTTGAAATTTGGCTAAAATTTACCACAAACCATCTTGATTGTTTGAAAAAAATATCAGCCCTTTGAAGCTGTCTTGAACAGTTATTTTTTTCAATTTTTTAAAAATAAGTAAAAATATACAAGACTTATTTATGAAGCTGTCATTTTCGAACCGCTTGAGTTATAGACTTGAAATTTGGCTAAAATCAACCTCAAATCATCTTGATTGTTTGAAGAAAATATCAGCCTTCTCAAGCTGTCTTGAACAGTTTTTTTTTCGATTTTTTAAAATGAGTAAAAATATACAAGTCTTATTTATGAAGCTGTCATTTTTGAACCGCTTGAGTTATAGACTTGAAATATTTGGCTAAAATTTATCTCAAACCATCTTGATTGTTTGAAAAAAATATCAGCCCTTTGAAGCTGTCTTGAACATTTTTTCTTAAATTTTTCAAAATAAGTAAAAATATACAAGACTTATTTATGAAGCTGTAATTTTCGAACCGCTTGAGCTACAGACTTGAAATTTGGCTAAAATTTACCACAAACCATCTTGATTGTTTGAAAAAAATATCAGCCCTTTGAAGCTGTCTTGAACAGTTATTTTTTTCAATTTTTTAAAAATAAGTAAAAATATACAAGACTTATTTATGAAGCTGTCATTTTCGAACCGCTTGAGTTATAGACTTGAAATTTGGCTACAATTCACCTCAAACCATCTTAATTGTTTGAAAAAAATATCAGCTCTTTCAAGCTGTCTTGAACAGTTATTTTTTTCGATTTTTTAAAATAAGTAAAAATATACAAGTCTTATTGATGAAGCTGTCATTTTCGAACCGCTTGAGCTACAGACTTGAAATTAGGCTTGAATATACCTCAAACCATCTAAATTGTTTGAAATAAATGTCAGCCCTTTGAAGCTGTCTTGAACAGTTATTTTTTTCGATTTTTTAAAATAAGTAAAAATATACAAGTCTTATTGATGAAGCTGTCATTTTCGAACCGCTTGAGCTACAGACTTGAAATTAGGCTTGAATATACCTCAAACCATCTAAATTGTTTGAAATAAATGTCAGCCCTTTGAAGCTGTCTTGAACAGTTATTTTTTTCGATTTTTTAAAATGAGTTAAAATATACAAGTCTTATTGATGAAGCTGTCATTTTCGAACCGCTTGAGCTACAGACTTGAAATTAGGCTTGAATATACCTCAAACCATCTAAATTGTTTGAAATAAATGTCAGCCCTTTGAAGCTGTCTTGAACAGTTATTTTTTTCGATTTTTTAAAATGAGTTAAAATATACAAGTCTTATTTATGAAGTTCTCATTTTCGAACCGCTTGAGTTATAGACTTGAAATTAGGCTTGAATATACCTCAAACCATCTTAATTGTTTGAAAAAAATATCAGCGCTTTGAAGCTGTCTTGAACAGTAATTTTTATTCGATTTTTTAAAATGAGTTAAAATATACAAGTCTTATTTATGAAGTTCTCATTTTCGAACCGCTTGAGTTATAGACTTGAAATTAGGCTTGAATATACCTCAAACCATCTCAATTGTTTGAAATAAATATCAGCCCTTTGAAGCTGTCTTGAACATTTTTTTTTTCAATTTTTCAAAATAAGTAAAAATATACAAGACTTATTTATGAAGCTGTCATTTTCGAACCGCTTGAGCTACAGACTTGAAATTAGGCTTGAATATACCTCAAACCATCTCAATTTTTTGAAATAAATATCAGCCCTTTGAAGCTGTCTTGAACATTTTTTTTTTCAATTTTTCAAAATAAGTGAAAATATACAAGACTTATTTATGAAGCTGTCATTTTCGAACCGCTTGAGCTACAGACTTGAAATTAGGCTTGAATATACCTCAAACCATCTAAATTGTTTGAAATAAATGTCAGCCCTTTGAAGCTGTCTTGAACTTTTTTTTTCGATTTTTTTTTTAAAACTAGTGAATATTTTTGAGCTTTAATTTATAAAGCTGCAATTTTCAAACCGCTTGAGCTGTAGACTTGAAATTAGCCTTGAATACCTCAAACCATCTAATTTTTTTGAAATAAATATCAGCTCTTTCAAGCTGTCTTGAAAATTTTATTTCGATTTTTCAAAATAACAAGTAAAAATGTACAAGTCTTATTGATGAAACTGTCATTTCAGTCCTTTCAAGCTGTCTTGAACATTTTTTTTTCATTTTGTAAAAAAGGAAATTGAATCCTTTTCCAAAAATGCATCTTTTTTTCAAATAATCTCAATCCAGTTCCAATAAAATATTTCAAACCCTCGCCGCTCAACTCGGGGTTCTTTATTTCGTCTTGGGTTGAGCGACTTTTCAGCAGTGGCTGAAGGACAATTAAAAATTTATGAATATGGGTCTGTGGGAGGGACCCAGATTTTTATAGTTTTTGGTCACATTATATTTTTACAAATCAGTTTGTAACGAAAAATGCCTTCTGGTGGTCAATTTTGGTGTATAGACATTTTGAATAAGTGTGAGTGACTTGAAGATGCCCTGATGTTTGACGAAACGTTGTTCAATGTTCAGTTGCCTCCCTTATCACCAGATTTGAACCCCAAGCAACTAATTGAATTCTCTTGTTTGTTCCAGTTAGTTGGTGAAGTGAAGAAAATGGAAGAGGATACAAACGTGAGTAACTATTTTGCATATTATTATACAGGGTGACTCACTATTTTTTCACTGATACAGACAAAAAAACATATTTATTAATTGTATGTGGTATTGCTGAGTATTATATGACATGACTCTATTTTTGATATATTACATACTGCTGACTAGAATCTTCAATCAGATACTGTATTGCTGACACTGTTGTCTTTTTGCTAACTTTGCTTGCGTATTGATTATTGATAATCTTTTGCTGACTCGAATACTCAATATTACTCCAGTCAGCTGATTCACTTTTAATTACTGACATACCTACCAAACTAATATTTGATGAAAAGCTTTGATTGCTGATTTCGTCCATCATTAGCCTTAATTGCACATTGCTGACCTGTAGAAATCACTTACTGACCAATCAAAAAATTGGTCAACTGACAAAATTACAGACTCACTGATTGCTGACATATTGACAGACCAGACCCAGGTATTAACAGACCGCTGAGAGACTTACCTACCTAAAAAATAACAGACCATTATTGAATGATATAGACTGTTAGAATGACAGACCGAGATATTAACAGACTGCTAACAGACCTACCTATACCCATTAAATGACTGAGAGACACTTATCCATAGACCAATGACTTACATAACAATGGACTGTTCAATATGACAGACCAAAATAATAACAGACTGCTGGTCAAACTAACATACTTACAAAATGACAATCTAGACGACTGTCTGTAGACCGATCAAGATATCAGCAGACTTACCCATCCACCAAATAACAGACTCACAGTAGTGGACTGTTAAAATGACAGATCAAGATATGACAGACTTACCAACCCATTAAATGACTTAGACTTATTCACAGACCAATGGACTGTTCAGTATGACGGACTAAAATATTAACAGACTGCTGTCAAACCATCAACATACCCACGACGACTGTCATTCGTATATCAGGATCGAGATATCAACAGACTTACCTATCCACAAAATAACAGACTGAAATTCACAGACCGATCAATGAAGGATAGGCTGTTTGTATGACAGATCAAGATATTAACAGACTTAAACTTAGCCGCAAAATGACAATCTAACTATTGGACAGTTAGAATATTAACAGACTGTCGAAATATGACAGACCAAGTTACTGTTAATTTATAGACGAACAATGACCGTTAGAATAACAGACCGAGGTGTCAGACTACAAAAAAATTACAGGCAGGGACTGTTAAAATCATATACATACTGATTTTATAGATATGCAGACTGTGAAAATGCATGACAGACTGGAATATTGATAGACAGCTGTCAAACTTACTTACAAAATAATAACGGACTGTCAAACCAAGCGACTGTTAATTTCAAGATATTGACAGACTAACTGAGAAAAATGACAGGCAGAAGATTATAAAAATCACAGACCTTGATATCCACTCTCCATTCGAGAAGTAAAACTGCTTGATAAAGACAGTGGCGCCATCTGTGACCATATTAACCAAACATAGACTCGGGAATATCGACCACATAGTTAATCCCACCTGAAGGTATTGTGGTGCACACTCTCTCACCTTGTCACCTATAGGTAATTTTTCCGCATAAACTCAAAATTTTCATTAAATTTCCCAACCACAACCACTGCGGTAAGTCCAAGTCAAAAAATAGAGCCATCACCTACATCTATCAGCAAAACTCACAACCAACAACCATAAAACTTTTATTGTTTACTCTCCAATCAACTGGTTTACGATCCTTGTCTTCCGTCTCGTTCTTATCCATCTGGCTCCGCCCCTTTATCTCTGTCTGAGGTGGGACTTGTCCCGTTGCCATGACGATATCGACCGAATTTGCCGCGCCGATTGGATGCGGTTGGTCACGTGACGGTGCCAACATTATGGCCGCCAATTTCCGATTCAATCCACGACACAAGTAACATCGTTACGTTTCGGTTAGTCGTTCGAGTTGGTCGCGGATTGCCGAACGGAATTTTAAGATATTTTCCTGGATATTTTTATGCAAATGATGCAGTTTCTATGCATTTATGTTATGGAAGTGTTTTCTTATGGAAATATGCTGATATGAGATTTTCTTGATATTTTTGTTAGTGAGGTGGTGTTTGGTTGATTTTTACCTTATTATAGTTTTGATTGCTGACTCTGACCTCCGATAATTAACTTTAATAACTGCAGACGAGGATTTTTGGTTTCTAACGTGATTCTTTTTCTGTTTGCTGACTGGAATTTTTGTATAGGTTGGCATCTTCATGCATCATCATCTCTTCTTTTTTTTAGTCAGTTTTTTATTGCTGACCGAATAAGAATAGGTTTCATGGACATCCACATGTTCAATTCCTGATGGGACGGTGGTGACAAATGTTTTTCTGATCCTTGATTGCTGACTTCGTCACGCCTCAACAAAACTAATTTTGTACTTATACCATGTTAAGCGACTCTTTTCTCCAATTGCTGACTCTGCTCGATTGGTGGTTCATATTGCTGACTCGTAATTCAAGTAACCGACTGTGATATTGAGCTGTTTTTTTCCACCTTGATTTTGAATAACTGATTCCGATTGCTGACATTGTTCAACCTGCTTGCCTGCTAAGATTTTTGCTGACTCTATTTTCATCATTGCTGAGTCCAGTCTACTATTATTTGTGTATTGCTAATTGCTTGTGTGAGTGTGTTTGATTTTATGATTGCTGATTTTGGATGTCAAAACTGCCGACTATCATTAAATATAATTTTTTGATTGCTGAGTTTGCTAACGTTATTGTTTGTGATAGCTGACTTTGATATTTATTATCATTGCTGACTCGAGTTGATCATTATTCTCGATTACTGTTTCTGATGATGTTATTGTTGTCTATGTTCACTATTCATCTCATCCATAATTGCTGACTTCGATAAAAAAAACTGTATTATTGCTGACTTTGTAACTATCATTGCTGAATTTAATTAATCACTGTCCATTTCAGACATTTCATGGTTGCATGCTGACGTCATTGTTGACCATTTCAGACTCTTATTTTATGGTTGCTGACTTTGACGTCCATTATGTGATTGCTGACTTTGAAATACCATTTTCGAGATAGTCATTCATTGCTGTTTGTTGATGTTTTGCATGTTGAATATATTGCCATTGCTGACTCTATATGGTCATGACTCTACAATTGTTGACTTTGATGATTTCATTGCTGATTATTTTCAGATTATTTGTTTTCAGATGATCATTATACCACGATTGCTGACTCTCGAGGGTTTTGATATTGGCATTATTGACTTTTTCACATAATTTGATTTTATTATCTTATGATTGCTGACTTCGTTTGACCATGATCATATGATTGCTGATGATTGTGATTGCATGATTGCTGACTCCTATCATGTTATGTCTGTATTAGGACTGTCAGTCAACTTTGAGATCATCATGCATCATTGCTGACTTGGGTTTCTCAGTTGCTGAACTTGATGATGATGGCTGTTAATTTCTGCATTGCTGACTTCAAAATTGTTATTAGTGACTATGTTCATTGTATTTTTGAAAATTGCTGACTACCATCATAATTGCTGACTATCGTTGGTAATTTCAATTATATGGTTGCCGAGTTGTTTGTTTTATGATTGCTGACTACTTATTGCTGATCATTTTCACCATCTTAAACCTATCATTGCTGAATGTTTTCCACACTGCTGACTATGATTGACTATGCGTATGGAACTGCTGACTTCTAAATTGTTATTGTTGACTATGTTCTATACTCTATAGATGATCATGATTTGATGATTGCTGACTTTGTTGCTATCATTTCTGACCATTTTTACATGGTTGGATTTTATGATATCATCATTGCTGACTCTGATAATGTTATTGCTATTCTCAAGGTCTCTGACTCTACGATTGCTGATTCAAAATGAACATGATTTCATAATAACTGACTCCTTTGATTTTATTGCTGACTTTATTCACATCATTTTTCAAAGATGACAACTTTGATATCCTTTTTGATTTTGATCCTTCAATCACTGAACTTGTTGGCGCTATTGCTGACAATTTCCACATTGCTAACTTCAAAATTGTTATTAGTGACTATGTTCATTGTATTTATCAAAATTGCTGACTCTGCCATCATTATTGCTGACTATCGTTGGTAATAATATGATTGCTGAGTTGTTTGTTATATGATTGCTGACTACTTGTACAGTTGATAAGCTTGACGATCTTATTGCTGACCCTGTTTTCCACATTGCTGACCATGATTGACTATGAATATGAAATTGCTGACTTCTAAATTGTTATTGTTGACTATGTTCTATACTCTAGATGATCATGATTTGATGATCGCTGACTTTGTTAATATCATTTCTGACCATTTTTACATGGTTTGATTTCAAAGTATCATCATTGCTGACTCTGATAATGTTATTGCTATTTTCACAGTCTTTGGCTCTACGATTGCTGATTCAAAATGAACATGATTTCATGATTGCTGACTCATTCAATCTTATTGCTGACTTTATCTACATCGTTTTTCAAAGTTGTCAACTTTGGTATCATTCCTGATTTTGATTCTTCAATCACTGAACTTGTTGGCGCTATTGCTGACAATTTCCACATTGCTGACTTCAAAATTGTCATAAGCGACTACGTTCACACTTCATTTTAACATTGCTGACTGTTCTATCATCATTGCTGACCATGACTGACCATCATGAATTGGATTAATTCTCAAATTGCTGACTTGTTTCACGCTATTCCTGACAATTTCCACGCTCGTTAATTATATGGTTGCTGACTTCGAAAACAGATTTCCCACTAATTTTATCATTTACAACCCTGCCGATGTTATTGCTGACTATTCTCACTTTTTATTTATTCCTGATTTAGTTTTCAACATTGCTGTCTTCAAAGTTGCTATTTGTGCGCATGACTATATTCATACTATATTCTTCAAAATTGCTGACTTCGATGTACGTTGATTGCCGATCACTTTTATCATTGATAACCTTGCTACTGTTATTGCTGACTATTTTCACTCTCTCCGATTTATTATTGCTGACTACGTTCACACATTTTTTTTCAAGAGAGCTGGTGTGGGTATCATGATTGCCGATCTGCAATGTCGATGATGATATGACAGCTGATAACTATATTACTGACAATTTTCACCTCATTTGATTTCATGGTTGCTGACCCCGATGTCTGTTTTATGATTATTAACTGCTTTTATCATTGACAACATCACAGATGATATTGATGACTTTGTTTTCAATATTGCTGACTTTAAAAAAGTTAAAGGTGATCATATTAAAAAAAATCAAGATTGCCAACCTCGCAATAGTTATTGCTGACTATAGTTGGTGTTTATATAATTGCTGACAAATTCCACACTTGTTGATATTCAGATTGCAGACATTACTTTTAGCGTTGATAACCTTGATGATGTTATTGCTGATCATCTTCACCATCTTTGACTTATTATTGCTGACTATGTTTCCACCCTTGACTGCTATTCAAGGATTACTGACTCTGGTGAAGATGATTTTATGATTGTTAATTTTGACAATATGATAACTGACACACCTTTACTATGGCTGCATCAAAAACTTCCATCTTACCATTACTGACTTTTTGATTGCTGATTACACTACACACTCTGAGCCTATACACGTCAACTGGATCTGATTAAATTTCTGCTTTATAATCTTGTGATTGCTGATTATCATTTGATGATTGCTGACCACTATGTCAATTATTCAAATAATGATTGCTAGCTATTTTATTTTATAATTGTATAATCTTATTTCAATAACCGACTCCGCAATAATTATTGCTGACTGTGAGGTTTGCTGATTTTGGACTCCTGTAAGGCAAATTGAGTTTCTCGTTTACATCCAATTTGCTGTTACTGGTTTTTGTTTGCTGATTATTTCCGATATGATTCGAGATACAGTTTTATTAAAAATTCAATCTGATCCAGCAACAAAATCAAATAGTCTTTATCAATCGGTCAATTTAGCCGGTCTTTTTGCCGTGTCTGACTCAGCGAAACACAGAATCTTCCAAAAGTGGTCGTTAAGCGACGGATCGTTGTGTTTTCCGTCCTTGTCGCCCATTAAGATCCACTTATTTAGTTGAAGGGTTTCCTGTTGGAACATTAGGGGGCAGCACCGGTAGCCGTTTGCCAAATTCCACACAATCCAATGAAACTATGACGTAAATTGGTCAACGTAGAACAACCAGACTTGCAGGAGAGAATGTCGACCCTCGAGACAAAATCGGGTTTTTTCTTGAAATTTTCCGGTCGAAGGCCTTTCCTGCAGACGGGGATTTCAGGGATGAGGGTTGAATAAACAGATTTGAGGGGTGGGGGTGGGATAGAGTGCAGGTTGAGTCATTTACCTGTAAGTGTAAGAGCCATCTCAAATGTTTAGATGTCCTTACTTACTAACATGTTGATTAAGATTGCTGACTTGGATTTAATCATTGCTGTCTAAGATTTTAACATGATTTGACGTTTATATGGGAACCAATAATTGCTGATTTTTATTATTGCTGATCAGGATTACATCATTGCTAACTCAGAACTTATCATTGCTCACTTACATTTTACCATGCTGTCTTATATCTTTGCTGACTCCGATTTTTCATCGCTGATTTTGAATTTATTGTATCACCCACCTAAGTAAGTTTACCATCGATATTTCAGCATGGTTTGTTATGTAGTCCTTGATTGCTGACTCAAGTTTCACCATTGCTGACTTTGATTTAACCATAACTCAGTCAAATTGTTTTTTCTGGTTTTTTGTTTGCCTGCTCTGATTTTACCATTGCTGACTCTGGGTTTGATATTGCTGACTCAAATAAAAAACATTGCTGAATTTGATTGTATCATTAAAATAATAATTGTTTTTGTGATTTCTTGTTTGCTGATGTTAGATTCATCATCAATGCTGACTATTGTTTTATCATTGCTGACTTGCCTTATAATTGCTGTCTCGGATTGCAGAATTACTGACTCTGGTTTTTATTATTGCTGACCTGAATAATCACGTCTTTGTCTGACTCTCAGATTGCTGATTCATGGTTTTATCATTGATCAGTTTTAATTTACTATTGCTGATTCAAATCAAACGGTTTTCTTCAACTAGTCTTCAACAGTTGCTGACTTTGACTCTGTCATAAGTGACTTATTTTTTCATCTGATTCCTTGTGTACTGACTCTTTCATTGTCAACTCGGGTTGCCTATATCGATTCTGTCGATGATTTCACTGTTTTCATGACTCCTCGATTGCTGACTTTTTCGTAGTCAATTTGTATATTTTTTTGAATGTCTGTTGGCTGGTCCTGATTTCACAATTGCTGACTGAGAATGTTTTTATCAGGATCTTGGATTGCTGATATTAGTTTTATCATTGCTGACTTTGATGTTATCATTACTTACTCAATAATAAATGATTTCTTGATTGCTGACTGGTCATGCATCTCAACTTTAGTGTTGACTCTTATTCCATCATTGCTGATTCTGGTTTTATCAGTTGCTGACTCAAATTAAGCGGTTTTCTCCAACTACTTGATTGCTGAGTTTTGTTTTATCGTTACTGACTTTGGTTTTAGTGCGTAAGGTACTAATTCAATGTATATTTTTCTATTTTTTTGATTGCTGACTCTGTGAATTATTGCCGACTTTCACCTGTAAAATTTAATTTTCCAAATTTCTGATTTGGTGGCTCTGTTTCACCATTGCTGACTTTCGTTTTATAATAATTGTTGTCTCTGGTTTTAGTATTGCTGACTTAAATAATATTTTTTTCTTTTAATCCAACCTTTCAATTGCTGATTCTAATTTGATCATTGCTGACTATTCATTGACTTTTGCTGACCACTTGACTGATGAGTTTTGTATCTTTGTTGCCGAATTAATGTTTGTGTGATTGCTGATATGATGTATTTTGTCATCACCAACTATGATAACAGCAATAATTAAATAATTTTATTAGTGCTGACTTTGGTTTCAGTGTTGCTGACTTATATTCAACAATTCTGATATTAAATAAAATTTTTCATTTATTGCTGTCTCTGACACCATCACTGGCTCAAATATATATTTTTCTGACTCTTTGATTGCTGACTCTTATCAAATCTTGTTACATCGCTCTATAGTTTTGTCATTACTGACTACAGTCTCATCATTGCTTTCTCAGATCTCACAATCACTGAAAATTGATTGCTGACTTTGATTTAATTATTGCTGACTCAGATTCTACCATTAACGACGTGAACTACGTTTTTTTGAATCCTGGATTGCTTACTAGAATTTTACCATTTTTGCCGTATTGGTATGAACTCCATGATTGCTGACTCTTGATTTACCATTGCTGACAATGACTCATATATGATTTTCTGACTCCTTGAATGTTGAATCTTTGATGAGTTGAGTTTACAATGCCTGACTCTAGTTCTATCATTGATGACTCGGATTCCACAATCACCGAATCAAATCTTTTTTCTAATTTTTGTTTGCTGACTTATAATTTTATCATTGCTGATTCATGTTTTATTATTGCTGACTTTTGAATGCTCAAATTGTATTTTTTATTCCTTGATTGCTGACTTTGCTTTCATCATTGTTGCTTTGATCATCAACGACCAAAATCATGTTTTTCTGACTCTCTCATTATTGCTGATTTATGTTTTACTATTGCTGACACTGATTTTTCCATAACTGTACTGAATTTTGTCTTGTCGATATTGTAATTTTATTGTAAACCTTATTTTTAGGCCGATTTTTAATAAAGTTAAAAAATCAAAATTTTTATTTGCTGACTAATAATTTTATCATTGCTGATTCATGTTTTATCATTGCTGACTTTTGAATGCTCAAATTGTATTTTTTATTCCTTGTTTGCTGACTTTGCTTTCATCATTGTTGCTCTGATCATCAACGACCAAAATCATGTTTTGCTGACTCTCTCATTATTGCTGATTTTTGTTTTACTATTGCTGACACTGATTTTCCTATAACTGTCTTGAATTATGTCTTGTCGAGATTTTAATTTTATTGTAAACCCTATTTTTATAGGCCGATTTGTAATAAGAAATTGAAAAATCAAAATTTTTGTTTGCTGACTAATAATGTTATCATTGCTGATTCATGTTTTATCATTGCTGACTTTTGAATGCTCAAATTGTATTTTTTATTCCTTGATTGCTGACTTTGCTTTCATCATTGTTGCTTTGATCATCAACGACCAAAATCATGTTTTGCTGACTCTCTCATTATTGCTGATTTTTGTTTTACTATTGCTGACACTGATTTTCCTATAACTGTCTTGAATTATGTCTTGTCGAGATTTTAATTTTATTGTAAACCCTATTTTTATAGGCCGATTTGTAATAAGAAATTGAAAAATCAAAATTTTTGTTTGCTGACTAATAATGTTATCATTGCTGATTCATGTTTTATCATTGCTGACTTTTGAATGCTCAAATTGTATTTTTTATTCCTTGATTGCTGACTTTGCTTTCATCATTGTTGGTTTATCGTTGATGATCACGACCAAAATCATGTTTTTCTGACTCTCTCATTATTGCTCATTTATGTTTTACTATTGCTGACACTGATTTTTCCACAACTGTCTTGAATTATGTCTTGTCGAGATTGTAATTTTATTGTAGACCTTATTTTTAGGCCGATTTTTAATAAGAAGTTGAAAAATCAAAATTTTTGTTTGCTGACTAATGATTTTATCATTGCTGATTCATGTTTTATCATTGCTGACTTTTGAATGCTCAAATTGTATTTTTTATTCCTTGATTGCTGACTTTGCTTTAATCATTGTTGTTCTGATCATCAACGACCAAAATCATGTTTTTCCGACTCTCCCATTATTGCTGATTTGTGTTTTACTATTGCTGACACTGATTTTCCTATAACTGTCTCGAATTATGTCTTGTCGAGATTGTAATTTTATTGTAAACCTTATTTTTAGGCCGATTTTTAATAAGAAGTTGAAAAATCAAAATTTTTGTTTGCTGACCAATAATTTTATCATTGCTGACTTTTGAATGCTCAATTTGTATTTTTTATTCCTTGATTGCTGACTTTGCTTTAATCATTGTTGTTCTGATCATCAACGACCAAAATCATGTTTTTCTGACTCTCTCATTTTTGCTGATTTTTGTTTTACTATTGCTGACACTGACTTTCCCATAACTGTCTTGAATTATGTCTTGTCGCGATTGTAATTTTATTGTAAACCTTATTTTTAGGCCGATTTTTAATAAGAAGTTGAAAAATCAAAATCTCATTGATGGTAGCCCTAATTTTGCAAATATAAGTTTTCCCAAATTATCTGTACATTGTTTTGCGAGATCAATTTTGAAAAAAAGTACCCAGACCCCCAGAAAGTTTAAAAAAAAATAAGGCCTGTGAATAAAATTAATTCAACTATATACCTGGGGACTATAAAATATGGAATATTTCAGTTCTTATTAATTCTAGAATTGAAAAAAACGAGTCTATGCAACAAGGGCTATGACATACATAAACCTCAAAACTAACAGTATATTTCCCATCAACCTAAAACCTTGAAAAATAAATTAACAGACGTACAACCGACGCTAATCTTACTATTGCGTGTAAATGCCACGTGTCACGGCAGTCTCAATGAAACAACATTAAACAGCACATTTTATTGAACTACAACTTTGGCAAGAAATACATAAAAATAGATTTCCTGGTTCCTGGTCCAAAACGGTGGTCACCTGCAACAAATTTTGTTTATTATCAGTTTTTGGGTCCTAGCCAGTTGGCTGTGGTAGGTTCTAAAGAAAAATCTACAAAACCGCAACCAGTCTAAAGCTAAGAAGCTAAAAAGGCACCCACCCAACCCACCACTGAGCCCAGCGTCGATCAATATCTCCAAAATTGTGGGCCGCGAAAAGCCCCCCATTCCACCCTGTATAACTTATATCCTTTTCGTCGCTCGACCTTAAGCCTGATTAGTAGAGATGGGCGGTTTTGGTCGATACTCATTGGAAATCAACATTTATTTGATGGTGTACTGTAATGTATCATTTACCGGACGCGAAACCAGTCTGGTAAATGATACATTACATCATCAGAGCAGGTAAAATTGGATTAGGACAAAATATAATTTTAACTAACTTTGGAAGTTGTAGCATGGTTTGGCTGGCGCCATCTCGTGGTAAGGATGTGACACGGACTTCCACCAGCGCCCTCTCAATGTGTAATTTGACAACAACAATTGTCACAGTATGAAAAACTATCGTACGATACACAGCCGTGAAATGTCATCAAACTACTCTTGTCTAGAAACTAATATCTTGACTCGTACTTTAATCAATGATTTCCCGGCTTAGTAACGTAAATTATTATTTCGGCACATGCTCAAGACCTTCAAAATAGTCGATAGGGAGGACAAAAAGTTGTTTGCGCATTTGCGTACTTTCATGCGCATGCGCCATTCAATAGTTTACGATGCGATGCGCTGTGACCATGACACAAACCTCTCAAGCGCATAGTCACCTTCATCTGCAGCGCATGCGCCATTCAGCAATTTGAGTCTTCAGGATTTTTTACGCATAATCACCGTCCTCTGATGCGCATGGGCAATTTTAGATGAGTGAGTCGGTTTTGTTGAAATTTCAAATCTTTTGTGCTTGTTTCGGTTATATACGATTCTTTAAAGCGCATGCGCAGTTTTGGAAGTGTTATCTAGAGAAAAAAAAATGTGTGCGCATGGTTATGATTCTCCAGAGCGCATGCGCTATTAAGCAGTCTTGAAAGTTCCTGATTTTTAATTGTAATAGTCATGACCTTTTCAAACGCATGCGCAATTGTTGAGCTGTACTTTCAGGAGTATTGTCGATAGGAACGTTTACGCATGATCACTGTCCTCTGATGCGCATGAGCAATTCTAGACGAATGAGTCGGTTTTGTTGAAATTTTAAACTTTCAATGCTTGTCTCGGTTAGAATTCTTTCAAGCGCATGCGCAAGTGTGCTGCAGTTTTGGAAGTGTTATCTAGAGAAAGAGAAAATTGTGTGCGCATGGTTATGATTCTCCAGAGCGCATGCGCTATTGAGCAGTCTTGACAGTTCCTTATTTTTTTATTGTTATAGTCATATGACCATTTCAAACGCATGCGCAATTGTTGAGCTGTACTTTCGGAAGTATTGTCGATATAGGAACGTTTACGCATGATCACTGTTTCTGAGGCGCATGAGCAATTTTTGATGAATGAGTCGGTTTTGTTGAAATTTCAAATTTTTCATGCTTGTCACGGTCAAGATTCTTTGGAGCGCATGCGCAAGTGTGCTGCAGTTTTAGTGCGCATGGTTACAATCCTCCAGAGCGCATGCGGTATTTAGCAATTTTAAACAAACAATGCGAGTTTGTTGAAATTCTCATTTTTCTGATTGTCATGGTCTAGATTCTCTCAAGCGCATGATCAATTGGGTCGTGGTTTCAAGAGGAAAGTTTGCGCATAGTCACGGGCATCTGGAAGGCATGCGCTATTCAACAAATTCGAGACCAATGAGGCGATCATGGTCACATTATTTCAAGAGTGTTATTTTGAGGAAAAGAAAATCGCTTGCGCATGATCATTTGAAGCGCATGATCATTTGAAGCGCATGATCATTTGAAGCGCATGCATTATATAGTAAGTAATTCCGAGGCGATTCGTTTAAAATTACAAAATGTCCATGCATGCGCAATTATGCTGTAAATAAAATAGTTTTAACAAGAGGAACAGAAAATCGTTTGCGCATGAGCATACGCTAGTCAATAATTGGTTACAAAGCGCATGCGCAGTTGAGCTGTGGTTTCAAGAGTATTTTGAGGGTTGATGCGCATGATCATACTGTCGAATCAACTGATTGATCATACACGATATGGATAAGAGTTGAACTATCGACGAAAAAAGTCGATATCGACCAAACCGCCCACAATCTCCGTAAGTGCAGCTGTCTAAAAGAGCAAAGGAGAGCGAGTCTCGGTTATGATGGCATGGCTTTGGCCATTTGAAGGCTCGGCTGCCGAATGAGAGACACGTTGGGACCCTAAAACCTTTATACAGACGGCCATACACTAAACTGATGTAAAATGAACATATAAAACATTCTGTCAAGGCAGCTACCATGAGGATAGACAGTTTTGCAGATGCACTGTTACGCGAATGTTAACTTTGAACGAATTCCTATTTAATTTAACGGGTGGTGACTTTTTTGGTGAGTCTTAGTGTTGATTTTTGTTTCATTGACTGTATAAATATAGATATTTGTTCAAACTCACCTGAAAGTGTCTGGTAGTTTATGGTTAGGAATAATAACAAGGATTGATTTATTAAAAAAAATTGCACAACTAAAAGTGTTATAAATATAAATAACATAGATTTCATCCACCAGGATATATTTCTGGATCCACTCCCGTCGTCTTGAATGTCAGCGTGGCCATGTTTTTGTTTTGTCTTGCTAAGTCTGGAATAAAAATAGGAAAATGTTTATCATAAAGATGAGGATTTATTATGTAAATATTTCATATCAAAATATACAGAGGTGTGGCTTTAGGTGTGGCAGAATTAGAGTCTAAAGTGTTTTAGCATTTTGTTTATTTGATTTTTTCGAAAAAATCAACAAGAAAAGCTTAGATTTATAAAATGTTTTATACCAAAGAAGTGGATAACCTCAGAAAAGTTTTTAAAAACATTTATATATTTAAAATAATTGTTAAACCAATTAATTACACCAAAAATTAAAAATAATGTTTTTTAAAAGTGGAGCATACACAAAAATAAAATCACAAAAAATATCAATCAATTCGAATCAAAGGAAATTTCGATACACATAATAAAAGTGGTCAAAGATCGAATAAAAAAGAAAAAAAATGTCGACAAAAAAATTTACACAGATGAAGTAATGAAAAAATCAGTGGCGTACATCAATTTTCAAGAAAAAGATCAAAGATATTAAAGATCGCCTGAACCAACGAGCTCCTATATATTTTTTTTCATCTTTAACATCTTTAACAAAAAAATTCACAGCTCCCAAACCCTTATTCTATTTGTATAATTGTTGCCTTAAAATACATATAATTTAATGAAAAATTCAGTGGCGTACATCAATTTTCAAGAAAAACGTCATAACTTTTAAAGATCACCAGAACCATTTGGGTCATTTATATTTTTTTACTTTAAACTAAGAAATCACAACTACCAAACCGTCATTCAATCTGTATAATTTTTGCTTCAAAATACGTATAATTAAATGAAAAATTCAGTGGCGTACATCAATTTTCAAGAAAAACGTCATAACTTTTAAAGATCACCAGAACCATTTGGGTCATTTATATTTTTTTACTTTAAACTAAGAAATCACAACTACCAAACCGTCATTCAATCTGTATAATTTTTGCTTCAAAATACGTATAATTTGGTGAAAAATTCAGTGGAATACATCAATTTTCAATAAAAACGTCATAACTTTTAAAGATCACCAGAACCATTTAGTTCATATATATTTTTCTACTTTTAACTAAGAAATCACAACTCCCAAACCCTCATTCAATTTGTATAATTTTTGCCTCAAAATACGTATAATTTGATGAAAAATTCAGTGGCGTACATCAATTTTCAAGAAAAACGTCATAACTTTCAAAGATCACCAGAACCATTTACTTTATATATATTTTTCTACTTTTAACTAAGAAATCACAACTCCCAAACCCTCATTCAATTTGTATAATTTTTGCCTCAAAATACGTATAATTCATGAAAAATTCAGTGGCGTACATCAATTTTCGAGAAAAAGGTCATAAGTATTAAAGTTCACCAGAACCATTTAGCTCATAAATATTTTTTACTTTAAACAAAGAAATTCACACCTCTCAAGCCCCTCATGGAATTTTGATGATTTTTGCACATAATTTAACGTAGAGTCCAGTGCCGTACATTTTTGAAAAATGAATTAAAATGACCTCAAATTATCAACCTAACACAATTTTTTTCCGTTCAATAAAAAAAAAATCTCCTTCCAAATCACCCGTTTGATATTGTTGAGCTTTGTTCCAGAAAACGTATAATTGAATGAAAAATCAAGTGGCGTACATCAATTTCCAAGAAAAAAATCAATAATATTAAAGATCATCTGAACTCATAGATTTTTTTACTTTAAACTAAAAAATTATTTTCTTTCAAATCCCTCGTGCGATTTTGATGATCTTTACACCAAAATGCACATGAATTCAACGTAGAATTACATACATTTATAAAAAATACATAAAAAGAATAATTAAACTTAAACATTACCCTAAACTATCAAGCTCATCAATTTTTTCACTTTAAACTAAACAATCATCATCTCTCAAACCCCTGATTCGATTGTGACGATTTTTGCCTCAAAATATGTTCAATTTTATGACAAATTCAGTGGCGTACATCAATTTTCGAGAAAAAGGTCATAAGTATTAAAGTTCACCAGAACCATTAAGCTCATAAATATTTTTTACTTTAAACTAAGAAATTCACACCTCTCAAGCCCCTCATGGAATTTTGATGATTTTTGCACATAATTTAACGTAGAGTCCAGTGCCGTACATTTTTGAAAAATGAATTGAAAATGACCTCAAATTATCGACCTCACACATTTTTTTTCCGTTCGATAAAAAAAAAATCTCCTTCCAAATCACCCGTTTGATATTGTTGAGTTTTGTTCCAGAATACGTATAATTTGATGAAAAATCCAGTGGCGTACATCAATTTTCAAGAAAAAAATCAATAATATTGAAGATCATCTGAATTCTTTTACATTAAACTAAACAATTCTTTCCTTCCAAATCCCTCATGCGATTTTGATGATCTTTTTACCAAAATGCACATAATTCAACGTAGAATTACATACATTTGTAAAAAATACATAAAAAGAATTAAAAATTACCCTAAACTATCAAGCTCATCAATTTTTTCACTTTAAACTGAAAAATTATCATCTCGCAAACCCCTGATTCGATTGTGACGATTTTTGCCTCAAAATATGTATAATTTTATGAAAAATTCAGTGGCGTACATCAATTTTCGAGAAAAAGGTCATAAGTATTGAAGTTCACCAGAACCATTTAGCTCATAAATATTTTTTACTATAAACTAAGAAATTCACACTTCTCAAGCCCCTCATGGAATTTTGATGATTTTTGCACATAATTTAACGTAGAGTCCAGTGCCGTACATTTTTGAAAAATGAATTGAAAATGACCTCAAATTATCGACCTCACACATTTTTTTTCCGTTCGATAAAAAAAAAATCTCCTTCCAAATCACCCGTTTGATATTGTTGAGTTTTGTTCCAGAATACGTATAATTTGATGAAAAATCCAGTGGCGTACATCAATTTTCAAGAAAAAAATCAATAATATTGAAGATCATCTGAATTCTTTTACATTAAACTAAACAATTCTTTCCTTCCAAATCCCTCATGCGATTTTGATGATCTTTTTACCAAAATGCACATAATTCAACGTAGAATTACATACATTTGTAAAAAATACATAAAAAGAATTAAAAATTACCCTAAACTATCAAGCTCATCAATTTTTTCACTTTAAACTGAAAAATTATCATCTCGCAAACCCCTGATTCGATTGTGACGATTTTTGCCTCAAAATATGTATAATTTTATGAAAAATTCAGTGGCGTACATCAATTTTCGAGAAAAAGGTCATAAGTATTAAAGTTCACCAGAACCATTTAGCTCATAAATATTTTTTACTTTAAACAAAGAAATTCACACCTCTCAAGCCCCTCATGGAATTTTGATGACTTTTGCACATAATTTAACGTAGAGTCCAGTGCCGTACATTTTTGAAAAATAAATTGAAAATGACCTCAAATTATCAAGCTCACACAATTTTTTCCCGTTCAATTAAAAAAAAATCTTCTTCCAAATCACCCGTTTGATATTGTTGAGTTTTGTTCCAGAATACGTATAATTGAATGAAAAATCAAGTGACGTACATCAATTTTCAAGAAAAAAATCAATAATATTGAAGATCATCTGAACTCTTTTACATTAAACTAAAAAAATCTTTCCTTCCAAATCCCTCATGCGATTTTGATGATCTTTTTACCAGAATGCACAATAATTCAACGTAGAATTACATACATTTGTAAAAAATACATAAAAAAGATTAAAAATTACCCTAACTATCAAGCTCATCAATTTTTTCACATTAAACTAAAAAATTATCATCTCTCAAACCCGTGACGATTTTTGCCTCAAAATATGTATAATTTTATGACAAATTCAGTGGCTTACATCCATTTAAAAAAAAAATAAAGATTGAGCTCATACATTTTTTGTCACCTGAAACTGCACAACTCCCAATCATGCGATTTTGATGATTTTTGCACCAAAATGTATACATAATTTAACGTAGAATCCAGTGCCGTACATGTTTTTCTCCATATTTATATATATATCGTAAAAGGTAACAGTTTCACTTTGCCTCATTTATTTCATTACATGTCCTGCCATTATTTCAGGTTGCACAAGAACAAAGACAATCAAAGACAAAGATAAAACCAACAACGTTCGCTAATTAAGAGAAGTTATCATCAGACAAGCGCACATTCAAATTGTCAAATAAAAACCAGAAATTATTCGCCACTCTTAACATGTGTGTACAATTTAATCCCATTTGCGAGGAGCGACTGAATGTAAAGATAGTCCGACATTCTTAGCGTTGCAAAAACTTAATTATCTTTGACAATTTTCCCTCGACGATGTATGTTATTTAATTAACAATAAAGTACGGGTTTTTATTGGTCCGCATTGGAGTAACCAATATCGTGGCCAATTACTATGCAAATGTTTGAATAGATCTGGATTCTCGATGACGCGAGAATTGAGATGGAGATGTGCTTTGATTGGCCAGTTTTTGCAATGTTAACTTCATTAATGCGCATTTAAAACGTAAAATATCATGCAATATGTCCCTTGCGCATGATCAGAACTACGTTCAACGGACTAATGTAACTTTCAGTTATGCACATTGCTTTACCAACGTTTAATAATGCGCATTATTGTTATAACGTTAATGCGTATGATCAACATAACGCTCAACATTTGAATTTGGTTAAATATGTTTACTGTCATATCAATTTTTTCAATGCGCATGATCATAAGTTGCAATGAAGCGGTGATTTGAATAATGTTTATCATCAGAACAACGTTTAATGATGCGCATCCTTGTTATAACGGTAATGGGCATGATCAACATTACGCTCAACATTTGAATTTGGTTAAATGTTTACTGTCATATCAATTTTTTCAATGCGCATGATCATAAGTTGCAATGACGCGGTAATTTGAATAATGTATATCATCAGAACAACGTTTAATGATGCGCATCCTTGTTATAACGGTAATGCGCATGATCAACATAGCGCTCAACATTTGAATTTGGTTAAATATGTTTACTGTCATATCAATTTTTCAATGCGCATGATCATAAGTTGCAATGAAGCGGTGATTTGAATAATGTTTATCATCAAAACAACGTTTAATGATGCGCATCCTTGTTATAACGGTAATGCGCATGATCAACATAGCGCTCAACATTTGAATTTGGTTAAATGTTTACTTTCATATCAATTTTTTCAATGCGCATGATCATAAGTTGCAATGAAGCGGTGATTTGAATAATGTTTATCATCAGAACAACGTTTAATGATGCGCATCCTTGTTATAACGGTAATGCGCATGATCAACATAGCGCTCAACATTTGAATTTGGTTAAATGTTTACTGTCATATCAATTTTTTCAATGCGCATGATCATAAGTTGCAATGAAGCGGTGATTTGAATAATGTTTATCATCAGAACAACGTTTAATGATGCGCATCCTTGTTATAACGGTAATGCGCATGATCAACATAGCGCTCAACATTTGAATTTGGTTAAATGTTTACTGTCATATCAATTTTTTCAATGCGCATGATCATAAGTTGCAATGAAGCAGTGATTTGAATAATGTTTATCATCAGAACAACGTTTAATGATGCGCATCCTTGTTATAACGTTAATGCGCATGATCAACATAGCGCTCAACATTTGAATTTGGTTAAATATGTTTACTGTCATATCAATTTTTCAATGCGCATGATCATAAGTTGCAATGAAGCGGTGATTTGAATAATGTTTATCATCAGAACAACGTTTAATGATGCGCATCCTTGTTATAACGTTAATGCGCATGATCAACATAGCGCTCAACATTTGGATTTGGTTAAATAATTACTGTCATATCAATTTTTTCAATGCGCATGATCATAAGTTGCAATGAAGCGGTGATTTGAATAATGTTTATCATCAGAACAACGTTTAATGATGCGCATCCTTGTTATAACGGTAATGGGCATGATCAACATTACGCTCAACATTTGAATTTGGTTAAATGTTTACTGTCATATCAATTTTTTCAATGCGCATGATCATAAGTTGCAATGACGCGGTAATTTGAATAATGTATATCATCAGAACAACGTTTAATGATGCGCATCCTTGTTATAACGGTAATGCGCATGATCAACATAGCGCTCAACATTTGAATTTGGTTAAATATGTTTACTGTCATATCAATTTTTCAATGCGCATGATCATAAGTTGCAATGAAGCGGTGATTTGAATAATGTTTATCATCAAAACAACGTTTAATGATGCGCATCCTTGTTATAACGGTAATGCGCATGATCAACATAGCGCTCAACATTTGAATTTGGTTAAATGTTTACTTTCATATCAATTTTTTCAATGCGCATGATCATAAGTTGCAATGAAGGGGTGATTTGAATAATGTTTATCATCAGAACAACGTTTAATGATGCGCATCCTTGTTATAACGGTAATGCGCATGATCAACATAGCGCTCAACATTTGAATTTGGTTAAATGTTTACTGTCATATCAATTTTTTCAATGCGCATGATCATAAGTTGCAATGAAGCGGTGATTTGAATAATGTTTATCATCAGAACAACGTTTAATGATGCGCATCCTTGTTATAACGGTAATGCGCATGATCAACATAGCGCTCAACATTTGAATTTGGTTAAATGTTTACTGTCATATCAATTTTTTCAATGCGCATGATCATAAGTTGCAATGAAGCAGTGATTTGAATAATGTATATCATCAGAACAACGTTTGATAATGCGCATCCTTGTTATATCGGTAATGCGCATGATCAACATAGCGCTCAACATTTGAATTTGGTTAAATGTTTACTGTCATATCAATTTTTTCAATGCGCATGATCATTAGTTGCAATGAAGCAGTGATTTGAATAATGTGTATAACATCAGAACAACGTTTAATGATGCGCATCCTTGTTATAACGGTAATGCGCATGATCAACATAGCGCTCAACATTTGAATTTGGTTAAATGTTTACTGTCATATCAATTTTTTCAATGCGCATGATCATAAGTTGCAATGAGGCGAGTTTTTGATAACGTTTAATGATGCGCAACCCTGAATAACGTTGATGCGCGAATTTGGTGAGATATGTTCACTATGCTGTCAATTTCAACAACGCGCATAATCATAACATAACATTCACAAAAGATGACATTTCGACTCATGCGCATGATCAGAAGTCGCGATGACGATATAATTTACATAATGCGCATCATCAGAATAACGTTTATAAGGCACATGATATCACTGGAATGTTACTTTTACCACTGCGCATGACGCTCATGAGTAACTCCCATCAGCAGAATAACGTTCAATAGAGCGGATCTTTGTAATTAATGCTCTCAATAATGCCATCCTTATCCATGCGTATGATGATGATTACGTTCAACATAGGTACGTAACTTTTCTGGAATATTATCATTCTGACTTCTGCGCATGATTAGAAAATGTTCAAAGTGGAAATATAATACCACTGCGCATGACGCTGATGATTAACCTACCAATGCGCATGATCATAATCACGTTCAATAGAGTGAATCCTTGTTATAACGTCAAGGCGCATGCTCTGAGTAACGTCATTCTTATCAATGCGCATGATTATAATAACGCTCAACGCGTATCTATGAAAGATGTCGTTATAATTCAGCGCATGATTAAAAAATGTTAATCATAGTAATTGGATTGAGTTTGCACTAAGATGTTACTGAGTTCTATCACTGCATGCGCATGACGCTCATAAGTTACTAATGCGCATCATCATAATAAAGTTGAAGAGCATGACATAAAATAACGTTATATATATCAATCAAGATATCATTTTAATTAGTACGCATGATTATAATAAGCTAACATTGCGGGAAAATGCCATTATCCCCATGCGCATGATCCAATTGTTATCCCTCAATGTTATTTGTAAAACAATGACATAATAACTCAAAAATCTGGCATTCACGACGCATGAGTATTATAGTGGTCTTTCATTGCGCATGTGTATCAGAGCGTTCTACGCGTACCAACTTTTATGAAATCAATGAGAGTAATGCGCATGAACATAATATCAATCTTACCTTAAACAAGTGAAGATGTCTATATTGCGCAGATGGATGAAGTAAGTGAATTGACATGCGCATGATCATAACGTGTAACATATCACATGCAGATGTCATTCTTAACGATGCGCATGATCAACTGTCACTCTTGTCAATGAGTATGATGAGATTAACGTTTTACGCGTGACTAAAGTGCGCATGAATAAGTGGTTCAGGATTCAGTTTCGTTAAGGCGCATAATGAATAATTTCAATAAGTGGATTGAGATCTTAAGTTCACACATGCGCATGATCAAAATAAAATCTTATGCGTAGATCTGGGCAAAGATAGAGATTGATACGTCATTGCCACAATATACGTATGATAATATTAACGATGAACGTGTGATGCGCGTGATTAAAGTAACTGATGCACATTTTAAGAATAATGTTTGAGAGAATTATTTCGAAAACTCTCCAAGCACTCAGCCATCTTGCCCTGATCGTTGAAAAATAATTCCGGTAATGCATTCCGCTCGTCGAATGGACAAATCGTCGAAACCTTTCTTCAAATCGACCATTACCAATCTTTTTACTGACATTAGATATACCTATTTCTTTGAAGCATTTATCTGAAAAATGCATATCCTGCTTCAATTTGTTAAATTTTTACTCATTAGCATAAAAGCCGCAGCAAAAATTAATCATCCAGAAAAATGTCCACAAATCATAATTAATGCTACTTAATGATCCATGCTCTCAGTAGATCCCGTAATCCCTTCTGCATATTTTGTTCTGATTGATTGAACGAGGATGTAAATGAGCATTTTCAGTCCCGAAAATATGAAAGGGGCCGCCTGATTCCCGGCTGTTTTTAGAATGGGTTTCTGGTGGTGGCCGACATGTTTTTACAGTGAAATTTGATTTATGGGTTCATATGGTGGCCGGTTGGTAGCCGGTTGGTCCGCATTTTTAATTTATTTAATTTTGACTCCCATGAAGTCTATCTGACTTCAACTTTCATTTAACCTAAATTGGTCGCATTTAAATTAATTTTCCTCTTGTGCAACTTCAATTTTAAGTCGACTTCAACTTACAATCTTTATTTGACTTCATTCTGACTTCCAATTGAATAACTTGACTAAACTCTGATTTTAACTTTTTTTCTTACGGCCAATAAATTGTATTCTTTGATCACCACTGTGATTGTTCTTTCCATTTTACTTACTTTTAAAGATTACTTCTACTACTTTATATATATAGGTGACTTCGACTTAAATGTTCATTCTTATGACCCCTTATTAACCTCCTCTAAATTTTTACTCCCTATAATATTAAGATACTTCCGCTTTCCTCGCATTGGTGAACTCAAAGGTGGCTTCGACTTGACTTACTTTCTTCACTTCTACTTCCATTATATTGACCAATTGTTGACATCACTGTCGTTCCAATCTTACTTCAAAATGACTTCAACTATAAATGACTAAGGTACTTTTTTTACCACCATTTTCACTTTAATGATTAATTTTTTATCGCCAGTGTATTTTTTACTCCAACTTTACTCTAACCTTCAATTCTGACTGACGTACTTGAAGGTGACTTCAACTTGACTGTCTGTCAATTTCATGACCAACTATTCATCATTCATACTCCAATAATTATTATACTCCAAACTCAAGATGACTTCAACTCTGACTTACGTACTTGGAAGTAACTTCGACTTGACTTCTTTTTGTTTTACCTACTTCAATTAAAGTCTATAACCTCAAGATTGCTTCAATTTGGAGGTGACTTCGACTTGACTTTCTTTTTTAACTTTTTCATTCTTATGACCAATTACCGATCTGTATGGACTTCATCTCAATATTTTACCTTGACTTGAAATTGACTTCAACACGAACTGACGTACTTGGAGACGACTTCGACTTGACTTCCTTTTTTTACTTCTATTTCCATTTTTATGACCAATTAATTACTTCAATTCCACCCTGACTTCAAGATTACTCTAACTCTGACAAACGTACTTGAAGAAGACTTCGACTTGACTTCCAAAACAAACCAATCATTGATCACCACTGTTGTTTTTACTCTAATATTTTACCTCGACTTCAAATTGACTTCAACTCGAATTGTCGTACTTTGAGGTGACTTCGACTTGACTTCTTTCTTCAACTTCTATTTCCATTTTTATGACCAATTAATTACTGGTCATTTCTGTACTTTTTACTTCAATTTCACCTTGACTTCAAGATTACTCTAACTCTGACAAACGTACTTGAAGAAGATTTCGACTTGACTTCCAAAACAAACCAATCATTGATCACCACTGTTGTTTTTACTTTAATATTTTACCTCGACTTCAAATTGTCGTACTTTGAGGTGACTTCGACTTGACTTCCTTCTTTTACTTCTATTTCCATTTTTATGACCAATTAATTACTGGTCATTACTGTACTTTTTACTTTAATTCCACCTTGACTTCAAGATTACTTCAACTCTGACAAACGTACTTGAAGAAGACTTCGACTTGACTTCCAAAACAAATCAATCATTGATCACCACTGTTGTTTTTACTTTAATATTTTACCTCGACTTCAAATTGACTTCAACTCGAATTGTCGTACTTTGAGGTGACTTCGACTTGACTTCCTTCTTTTACTTCTATTTCCATTTTTATGACCAACTAATAACTGGTCATTTCTGTACTTTCTACTTTAATTCCACCTTGACTTCAAGATTACTTTAACTCTGACAAACGAACTGGAAGAAGACTTCGACTTGACTTCCAAAACAAACCAATCATTGATCACCACTGTTGTTTTTACTCAAATATTTTATCTCCACTTCAAATTGACTTCAACTCGAATTGTCGTACTTTGAGGTGACTTCGACTTGACTTCCTTCTTTTACTTCTATTTCCATTCTTATGACCAATTAATTAATGAGTAAAAATTTCCATGTTGCCACTTTACTTTAAGATGTCTTCTAGTTTTCGAAATTACCATGTTTGTGACTTCCATTCTGATTTCTTATGAGGTTAATATGACCTCAACTAGGACAGACGTTTTGATCAATGGTACGTCCGACCATCATCAGACTTTTCAGCTAAATAAAACAATATGCGACTATTTGACAAACGACAAACGAATAAAATTAAATCAATTAAATTTTTTTCAGGTGACGTGTCTGTCGCGAGTGAGGAGGTGCAGTTTTGGTGCGACGTCGCGCAGTGCATCGCGACGCCCTCAATCCGTCGTCGAGGGCGTCGCTCGGCGTCGGAAATTCAGATCGAAACCGGCTATGGATGAGAATGGATGGAAAATTGCGGGTAAGTCTAGCCACGAAATCCATAACTTTTATGGCTTTATCCAAGACAAACAGTCAAAACCGAAACATAAACTTAATCAAGACGATGGTCGTTTTGTCCTCGACTATAAGGTGTCTGTGTTTCAGACGAAACTCGTTTAATTAACGGAAATTGTTTTAATTAGAAATTCGTATGCAAGAGACGGATACGTGCAGCAATGGACGTTGTGTTTGTCTATTTGGAAGCTCATCAGTTTAATTTTCCTTAAATAAGCGACATCTATCAAGATAAACGGCTGGGGAAAAGTTTTTGAGTAATTTTGCAAATGGCTCAATTTTCTTTTTCCCTGATGGAAAAAGTTTTATCTATAAAACGACCGTCTTGTTGGCAAATTGCCCGGGATATTTTCCGAATTGTTAAACGTTTTCACGTAGAATACAAGGAGAATCAATTCTAAATTTTACTTAGAATTTCTTTATCGGACAATAAAACATTTCTATTTGTTTTAAATGTGAATGAATTTGGTTTTTATTGCTATTGAGGTGATTTAAGCTGTGACATCTGTCAATGAGTTTGATTTGACTTCCCTGCGGCCTGCGGCATTAAATTGACTTCAGTGCCATCTTTGAATACATTTGTTTCGACTTTGAATCGACTAACAATGAAGTCAACTCAACAGATCTCATTGTCATGGTCACTAGCAACAATGTATCATTGAATTTAACTTAAAGTGTTCAGCAATCAAGAAGACAAATGTAATTGTCAAAGTAAATAGCAATCAAAGAGAAAGATGTCATTGATGTCAACACAAAATAATCAGCAATATAAATAAGACATCAGATCTCGATGTGAAAAAGATTGGCAATAAAAGCGACAGATGTCATTGAAGTCAACCCAGTCACTAGCAATTGAGATGACGAATGTCATCGTCAAAGACATCAAGCAATTAACTGGATAGATGTCATCAAAGTCAACTTTAATTCGTCAGCAATAAACGAGAAATTTCATTGTGAAGGTAACCAGCAATAAAAGCGATAGATTGAAGTCCATTTAGAGTATTTAGCAATTAAAGAGACAGATGTCACCGTGAATGCCATTAGCAATATCAAAAGTCTTTAGCAATTAAGGAGATAAACGTCATTATCAAAATCACAAAGTCATAAACAATAAGAACAGATGTCAATGATGGCACCTCAAAGTCATCAGCAATAATTTAGAAAGATTCAATTGGCAAAAAGCCACAAATTGTATTGGTTAACAAAAAGTCGCTACCAATAAAGGAGATGGATGTCATTGCTCAAAGATCATTGGACAGATGTTATTGACAGAGTAACTAGCAATAAGAATGACAGATGTCGCTGAAGACATCAGCAATAAACAAAACATATGTCATTTCAAAGACACCAGCAATAAAAGCGACAGATGTCATTGAAGTCAACTCAGTCATGAACAACAAAGGAGAGTTTTGTTATTGTGAAGGTCACCAGCACAATAAAAGCGATAGGTGTGAGTAGCAATAACAGCGACAAATAAATGAAGTCATCTCAAAGTGACTAGCAATAAAGAAGACATATTATGTCATTGTCATGGTCGCTAGCAATAAATGCTACAAATATCATTGGAGAGGAGACAGTCAACTCATGGTCATTAGCCTAAAAGATTGGCGACAAAGCGACAGATGTTATTGGAGCCAATTCAAAGTCACTACTAGAAGGCGGATATCATATTTTCATTAGCAATAAAAGAAATAGATGTCGTGGTAGTCGACTAACACTTTTATTGCTAGTGACCTTCACAATGACAACTGTCTACTTTATTGCTGATTATTTTGAGTTGATTTTAACGACATGTGTTTAGTTGATTTTGAGTTGAATTTAACGACATCTATTTCTATTATTATACTATTATCTTTGGCAATGACATACGTATCTTCTATTGCTAGCGACTTTGACTACATTTCAATGTCTGTCGCTTTTATAGAAAAAACTGTGTTTTCTATTGCTAATTACATTGAGTTGACTTCAAATGACCATGCACATTCGTTTGCTCTATTGCTAAAGACTTTGGATTGACTTCAGTGACATCTATTGCTTGATGTGCTGGTGACCTTCACAAAGATGATTATCATCTGTCACTGAATTAAAGTGACAGATATCATTGAAGTCAGCCCGTATTCGCTAGCAATAAGAGCATCTGTCATTGAAGTCAACTAATATTATTAGCAATAAAAAGGACAGCTGTCATCGAAGAGATCAGCAATAGAAACGACAGATGAACTTTTTGACAGTTGGAGTTACCCAAAGCCACTAGCAATAAAGAAGATTGATGCCATTGAGGTAAACTCGAAGCTACTACCAAAAAAGTCAGTCGCTAGTAGTAATAGCGATAGATATCATTGAAGTCAACTGTCAAAGATATTAGCAATAAAAGCGACATATTATGTCATTTAAGTCAACTCAAAGTCAAAGTTACTGGCAATAAAATAGACACATATACGTAACTGTCATAAAAATTATAAATAAAAATGCCATTAGAGTAAATCCAGTCATCAGCAATCAAGGGGACAGATGTAACATTCAGAGATATTGAAGTTAACTCAAAGTCAATACAAATAAAAATTCTTTGGGGGCAAATGTCAATTACTATAGAAATAAAAGTGATATAGATATCATTGAAGTGAACCCATATTGTTAGCAATCAAGTAGGAAGCTCTCATTATCAAAAACATTAGCAATTTTAGCGACAGATGTCATTGAAGTTAACTTAAAATCACTACCAATTAAAGAGATAAATGTAATTTGAAGTCAACTTGAAGTCATTAGCAATAAAGACGGTAGATATCATTGTAATTTCCTCATGTCACTAGCAATAAAAGTAAATAGACGTCAATGTTCAAGTATTTAAGAATAAAGGTCATGAATGCCATTTTAATGACATTCAAATAGACGTCAATGTTCAAGTATTTAGCAATGAAGGCCATTTTAGTCAACAGCGTTTAGCAATAGAGGAGACATCATGTCATTGTGAAAGTCACTAGCAATAAAAGCGTTAGATATTATCGAAGTCAACTCATATTATTAGCAATAAAGAAAACAGCTCTCTGTTATTAGCAGTATGAGTAATATATTAGCAATATTTTCGGTAGATATCATATCATTCTAGTCAACTCATGTGACTGGCAATAAAAGAGACACATATACGTAACTGTCATAAAAATTATAAATAAAAATGCCATTAGAGTAAATCCAGTCATCAGCAATCAAGGGGACAGATGTAACATTCAGAGATATTGAAGTTAACTCAAAGTCAATACAAATAAAAATTCTTTGGGGGCAAATGTCAATTACTATAGAAATAAAAGTGATATAGATATCATTGAAGTGAACCCATATTGTTAGCAATCAAGTAGAAAGCTCTCATTATCAAAAACATTAGCAATTTTAGCGACAGATGTCATTGAAGTTAACTTAAAATCACTACCAATTAAAGAGATAAATGTAATTTGAAGTCAACTTGAAGTCATTAGCAATAAAGACGGTAGATATCATTGTAATTTCCTCATGTCACTAGCAATAAAAGTAAATAGACGTCAATGTTCAAGTATTTAAGAATAAAGGTCATGAATGCCATTTTAATGACATTCAAATAGACGTCAATGTTCAAGTATTTAGCAATGAAGGCCATTTTAGTCAACAGCGTTTAGCAATAGAGGAGACATCATGTCATTGTGAAAGTCACTAGCAATAAAAGCGTTAGATATTATCGAAGTCAACTCATATTATTAGCAATAAAGAAAACAGCTCTCTGTTATTAGCAGTATGAGTAATATATTAGCAATATTTTTGGTAGATATCATATCATTCTAGTCAACTCATGTGACTGGCAATAAAAGAGACACATATACGTAACTGTCATAGAAATCATAAATAAAAACGCAATTAGAGTAAATCCAGTCATCAGCAATCAAGGGGACAGATGTAACACTCAGAGATATTGAAGTTAAATCAAAGTCAATACAAATAAAAATTCTTTGGTGTCAACATAACTAGCAATAAAGGGGGCATCTGTCATTATCATATACATTAGCAATGAGAGCGACAGGTGTTGATGAAGTTAACTCAAGTCATTGCTGATAAGAAAGATAGATGTAATTGGAGTAATTTAAAAGTCATCAGCAATAAGGAAGGCAGACGACGTTGAAGCGATAGATGTCACTAAAGTCAATCAGAAGTTTTTGGCAATAGGATTCAGATGTCAGATAATATTAGCAATACAAGCCAACTCAAAGCTACTATAGCTGTAAAAGAGATAGATGGAATTGTCCGAGAAATTAGCAATGAGAGCGACATATTATTATGTAATTGGAATCAACTCAGATCACTAGCAATGAAAATGCTGTCAAAGATAGAACAATAAAAGCGCAAATGTCAGTAACTATAGAAATAAAAGCGATATAGATATCATTCTAGTGAACCCATATTGTTAGCAATCAAGTAGAAAGCTCCTATTATCAAAAACATTAGCAATTTTAGCGACAGATGTCATTAAAGTTAACTAAAAATCACTACCAATTCAAGAGAAAGATGTAATTTGAAGTCAACTTCATTGACTGTCATTGTAATTCACTCATGTCACTATAGCAATGAAAATGAATAGACGTCAATGTTCAAGTATTTAGCAATAAAGGCCATTTTAGTCAACAGCGTTTAGCAATAGAGGAGACATCATGTCATTGTGAAAGTCACTAGCAATAAAAGCGATAGATATTATCGAAGTCAACTCATATTAGTAGCAATAAAGAAAACAGCTCTCTGTTATTGGCAGTATGAGAAATAAAGATATTAGCAATATTTTCGATAGATATCATATCATTCTAGTCAACTCATGTGACTGGCAATGAAAGAGACACATATACGTAGCTGTCATAGAAATTAAAAATAAAAACGCCATTAGAGTAAACCCAGTCATCAGCAATCAAGGGGACAGGTGTAACATTTAGAGATATTGAAGTTAACTCAAAGTCAATATAAATAAAAATTCTTTGGTGTCAACATAACTAGCAATAAAGTGGGCATCTGTCATTATCATATACATTAGCAATAAGAGCGACAGGTGTTGATGAAGTTAACTCAAGTCATTGCTAATAAGAAAGATAGATGTAATTGGAGTAATTTAAAAGTTATCAGCAATAAGGAAGGCAGACGACATTGAAGCGATATAGATGTCACTGAAGTCAATCTGAAGTTTTTGGCAATAGGATTCAGATGTCAGATAATATTAGCAATACAAGCCAACTCAAAGCTACTATAGCTGTAAAAGAGATAGATGGAATTGTCCGAGATATTAGCAATAAAAGCGACATATGTAATTGGAATCAACTCAGATCACTAGCAATGAAAATGCTGTCAAAGATAAAACAATATAAAAGCGCAAATGTTGGTTACTATAGAAATAAAAGCGATATAGATATCATTGAAGTGAACACATATTGTTAGCAATCAAGTAGAAAGCTCTTAGGTATTATCAAGAACATTAGCAATTTTAGCGACAGATGTCATTAAAATCACTACCAATTCAAGACATAGATGTAATTTGAAGTCAACTTCATTGACTGTCATTGTAATTCACTCATGTCACTAGCAATAAAAGTAAATAGACGTCAATGTTCAAGTACTTAGCAATAAAGGCCATGAATGCCATTTTAGTCAACTCAAAGTCTTTAGCAATAAAGAAGTCATATGTCATTGTGTTGGCCACTAGCAATGAAAGCGATAGATATTATTGAAGTCAATTCATATTATTAGCAATATTTTATGAGCGACTGATGTCATCGAAGTTAACTCAAATTCCTTATTGCTAGTGTAAAGGAAATATAATATGTCATTGTGAAGATCACTAGCATTAAAATCAGTAACAAATAAACTTATTGTGGAAAATGTAGGTAAAATTCGGTTCTAAATCGATTTTTCTATTCCTGTCTGACTCGGGCAATCGCTTTAACCCATACCGACCCGAAACACATCCAACTTTTCCACTCGACAAATTTCTAAGCAAACATCTCACATTTGTTCTCCCGGTGTTTGGTGAAAAAGGGGGAAAAGTTGAAGGCGTGCTTGAACTAACAAAATTATTTTCACGCTCTTGCACCAGCCGCCCATTCAAGCTCAAATTAAAGGGAACTTTGGAAGCAATCTAATTAGAAATAATGGTGTTCGGTGCTTGTTTGAACAAATTCCAACAATCAACTGTTCAAATATGGTTCGACAAACGGTTATGGCAAACAAAAGGGCGAGAATCAACTTTTCGGAAAATGGGGGTTTATTTTTAGCAATGCGAATCGGATTCCCGTAGCATTACTTGAGCTATTCAATGCAATCTTGGTAATTACCATAAAATTTTCTCCTTTTGCCAGCTTAAAATGTCCGATAGCGGTTGATTTAAATTGGCAACAGTGCCACTTTACATACAAAGTATTCGACGCGGACAGGAATTTTCTCATAAAGTAAGTGAAACATTTTGAGTGGTCCAGTTTTAGCTCAAATAATGCATTTTTGAAAGTTTAGCGTTTTCGTATAATCTGTGATATTTTCGAATCCGCTGTTGTGAAAATCATTAAAAATGTGAAATTTTGAAATGTTGAAATTATTCACTTAAAAAAAAACCGTCATCTATACTATACTAACCAAAAAACAAAAAATATCAAACCAACCACCATCTAATCCAAACTATCCCTTGTTCAACCCAAATCAACCAAAAGGAACTCAAACCAATCGAAATAAACCCAAAACAACTTGAACTAACTCAAACCAACCTAAATTAATGAAAATAGACTCAAACCAACCGAAACTCTAAACAAAGCTTGAAGTAATGAAACTGTAAACCCATGTTCTAATTTCATTGTTTTATCATGCACAAGCAAGTTGAAGTAATTAATACTGATGGCGAAATAGTTTCAGTTTCATTGCTTCATTCAATGCAACTTTGATGTAATGATTCATTGATTTAACTTGGTTTTAATGAATTTTTGCATGTAATGTTTAATGTGTGATGTATCTAAATTTCATAATTTAACCCAAAGCAACTTTTAGGCAATGAATTATTTCTAAGGGTTCGAATTCATTGTTTTATTCAGGACAAGTCTAGAGTTATGAATTTTGAGGTGTAATGAACATAAAATACGTCAGCCGCAACTATTTCATTCATGATTCGTAGATATTTTCATTGATTTTTGTGGATTCTAATGAATAGTTTGAGACAGTGACCACCAAAATAGTTCATGTTTTATTTAGAGTAAGTTTGATGTAATGAATCATTGATTTATTTCAACTTACTCTGCGCATCGAATTTTGTATTGAATCTGAGTCTCAATAATGCTTTATTAAGAGCAAGTTTAGAACGATCACCATGTCAAAAGTAGTTCTTGTTTCATTGTTTCATTCAACGATATTTTGAAGAAATGAATGTTTTTTGAATATAAAATTCTCATGAATCTAAATATTAGTTTAAATTAACCACAACGCTTTCAACAGTTTCATTACTTCACTCAATGCACATTTGAAGTAATGATTTTTTTCATTTATTTATTAAGAGTCATCCTGAAGTAATGCAGTTTTGCATCCAATTTTCTAATGAATATGTGTTTGATAATTGTTATATCTAGAGAGCATGTTCGAAGCGATAACTACGTCCAAAATAGTTTCTGTTTCATTGTTTTATTGATTTGACGTAAGTTTGATGTAACCATTGATTTATTTGAACTCAGTCTGAAGAATGTGATGAAACTAACCAGAAGAACCCAAATCAAAACTAACGGAAATAATCTCAAACTATAACCAGAAAAGAGAAAAACTAACTCAAACCAACCAAAATTAACGAAAATAAACCCAAACCAACGAAAAGTCAAAACAAAGCTTGAAGTAATGAAATTGTAAACCCAATGTTCTTATGAATCTAATTTCATTGTTTTATCATGCACAAGCAAGTTGAAGTAATTAATACTGATGGCAAAATAGTTTCAGTTTCATTGCTTTATTCAATGCAACTTTGATGTAATGATTCATTGATTTAACTTGGTTTTAATGAATGTTTGCATGTATTGTTTAATGTATGATGAATCTGAATTTCATTATTTTACTCAAAGCAACTTTTAGGTAATGAATTATTTCTAAGCGTTCGAATTCATTGTTTTATTCAGGACAAGTCCAAAGTAATGAATTTTGAGGTATAATGAACATAAAATACGTCAGCCGCAACTATTTCATTCATGATTCGTAGATATTTTCATTGATTTTTGTGGATTCTATAATGAATAGTCTATGACTACCAGAATAGTTCATGTTTATCGTGAAGCTTTTTTATGAGAGGTTGAGAAAAATGAAAGTAAAATAAAAAATATTGAAGAAAATAATACAAAAATCAAGTGAACTTTGTTTTTGTGAACAAACAAAAAAATCAGTAAAGAAAAAATATAAGCATTCTTAAAACAACAAAATGGAAAAAAAACTTCAAGTCAAACATTCCCACACAAAAAAAAGGAAATATCAAAAACTCATATGAGTAAAAAATAATTGAAAAATTTCAATAAACTAAAATAAGAAACGACAACCAAAAGTGAGGAAAAAGTAAAAAAAAAATGGAGCCCAGGAAATGGGATCACAAAGGACATAATTCACAGAAACACTCTGACCATAAATCAATGGACATATTATCTGACTCTCCCATAGAAATCGGTTATGGGTTATTTGACCGTAGCCATGACCCGTTCAAAATGGCCCCGCAGGCAGATGCATGTAGGTTGCATTGGGCGAGGCAGGTAAATCCAATTGGTTAAAAAAAAAAACAAAGCGAAAAATCTCCACCACTGTTTTCTTATACAATTTTATTCGGGATGAAAATGGGATGCCTGGAAATGTCTCATTTTCCTCGCAGACTATGCAACTCGGTTTTATATCTGCGATGTTTGAACATTTGCTTTCTTGGCTGGTTCGTCACTTGATTACCTATGCATGGTTTATACGACGTTGTGCCGGGTAAACGGCTTTGATTCTTTGGGATTGTTACTTTTTATGTTTTAGGTAGGAAATGTTACAGTTGATGGCAATAACCTTGAAATTCCGGAATAAGTACAATTTTTTTTACGGCCCTAAATAATGTAGTAATCAATTATTGAAATTTCACCTGGCTCCGCCCACCAGAAACGCGCGTATTCCGTCGTGATGCTCGTGACGTCACAGTAGAAGTGGAATATTTCATAAAAAAAATATTAATAACGCCCCATCAACTCGAACTAAACTACAAAAAAATGCTCGAACTAGCGATGAAGCCTAGGATATACATAAAAAAAACAACAGAAAAACAGTGAAGAAGTCAAAACTGGAAAAAGCAAAGAAAAAGGTCATAATTAAAGAACAAACACCATCAAGAATCCACGCGGATGTTCGGGAACGTTGGTGAATTTTCAAGAATATTCGCCCATAGAAACATTCAACGTTCTCTTGAATGCAAATAGAATGAGTTATTGAGGAAAGTTTCAAGAGTGCCTCCTCAAAATTTGAACCCTTCAGCTCTTCTAGTTAATTTTTTCAAGTTTCCCCAATGTTCTAAAAAAAAATTTATAAACCCAGAAGTAAAAATAATCATAAAATGCAGATAAAACAAGCTATTAAAGAAGATTTCAAGAGTGTCTCCTAAAAATTTGAACCCTCCAGCTCTTCTAGTTTATTTTTTATAGTCCTCCAAAGTTAAAGAAGATTTTTTCAAATTTCCCACATGTTCTACAAAAAAATGTATAAACCCAGAAGTAAAAATAATCATAAAATGCAGATAAAACGAGTTATTAAAGAAGATTTCAAGAGTGTCTCCTCAAAATTTGAACCCTCCAGCTCTTCTAGTTTATTTTTTATAGTCCTCCAAAGTTAAAGAAGATTTTTTCAAATTTCCCACATGTTCTACAAAAAAATGTATAAACCCAGAAGTAAAAATAATCATAAAATGCAGATAAAACGAGTTATTAAAGAAGATTTCAAGAGTGTCTCCTCAAAATTTGAACCCTCCAGCTCTTCTAGTTTATTTTTTATAGTCCTCCAAAGTTAAAGAAGATTTTTTCAAATTTCCCACATGTTCTACAAAAAAATGTATAAACCCAGAAGTAAAAATAATCATAAAATGCAGATAAAACGAGTTATTAAAGAAGATTTCAAGAGTGCCTCCTCAAAATTTGAAACCTCCAGCTCTTCTAGTTTATTTTTTATAGTCCTCCAAAGTTGAAGATTTTTTCAAATTCCCCCAATGTTCTACAAAAAAATGTATAAACCCAGAAGTGAAAATAATCATAAAATGCAAATAAAACGAGTTATTAAAGAAGATTTCAAGAGTGTTTTCTCAAAATTTGAACCCTCCAGCTCTTCTAGTTTATTTTTTATAGTCCTCCAAAATTGAAGATTTTTTCAAATTCCCCCAATGTTTTACAAAAAAAAGTATAAACCCAGAAGTAAAAATAATCATAGAATGCAAATGAAACAAGTTATCTAAGAAGATTTCAAGAGTGTCTCCTCAAAATTTGAACCCTCCAGCTCTTGTAGTTTATTTTTTATAGTCCCCCAAAGTTGAAAATGATTTTTTCAAATTCCGCAAATGTCCTACAAATTTTTTTAAAAATCCAAAAGTAAAAACGATCATACAATGCAAATGGAATGAGTTATTGAGGAGGGTTTCAAGACTGCCTCCTCAAAATTTAAACCCTCCAGCTCTTCTAGTTTATTTTTTATAGTCCTCCAAAGTTGAAGATTTTTTCAAATTCCCCCAATGTTCTACAAAAAAATGTATAAACCCAGAAGTGAAAATAATCATAAAATGCGAATAAAACGAGTTATTAAAGAAGATTTCAAGAGTGTCTCCTCAAAATTTGAACCCTCCAGCTCTTCTAGTTTATTTTTTATAGTCCTCCAAAGTTGAAGATTTTTTCAAATTCCCCCAATGTTCTACAAAAAAATGTATAAACCCAGAAGTGAAAATAATCATAAAATGCAAATAAAACGAGTTATTAAAGAAGATTTCAAGAGTGTTTTCTCAAAATTTGAACCCTCCAGCTCTTCTAGTTTATTTTTTAAAGTCCTCCAAAGTTGAAGATGATTGTCCTGCAAATTTTTTTATAAATCCAAAATCAAAAACGATCATTCAATGAAAATGGAATGAGTTATTAAGGAAGGTTTCAAGAGTGCCTCCTCAAAATTTGAACCCTCCAGCTCTTCCAGTTTATTTTTTATAATCCTCCAAAGCTGAGGATGATTTTTTCAAATTCCCCAAATGTCCTACAATTTTTTTTTTATAAATCCAAAAGTAACAACGATCATACAATGAAAATTGAATGAGTTATTAGGGAAGGTTTCAAGAGTGCCTCCTCAAAATTTGAACCCTCCAGCACTTCTAGTTTATTTTGTATACTCCTCCAAAGTTGTAGATGATTTTTTCAAATTCCCCAAATGTCCAACAAAAAAAATTATAAACTCAAAAGTAAGAACGATCATACAATGCAAATGGAATGAGTCATTGAGGAGGGTTTCAAGAGTGCCTCCTCATAATTTGAACCCTCCAGCTCTTCTAGTTTATTTTTCATAGTCCTCCAAAGTTGGAGATGATATTTTTCAAATTCCCCAAATGTCCTAGAATTTTTTTTATAAATCCAAAATCAATAACGATCATTCAATCAAAAGGGAATGAGTTATTGAGGAAGGTTTATTTTTTATACTCTTCCAAAGTTGTAGATGATTTTTTCAAATTCCCCAAATGCCCAACAAAAAATTTTATAAACTCAAAAGTAAGATTGATCATACAATGCAATGCAATGGAATGAGTTATCGAGGAGGGTTTCAAGAGTGCCTCTTCAAAATTTGAACCCTCCAGCTCTTCTAGTTTATTTTTTATAGTCCTCCAAAGTTGAATAAGATTTTTTCAAGTTCCCCCAATGTTCTACAAAAAAATGTATAAACCCAGAAGTGGAAATAATCATAAAATGCAAATAAAACGAGTTATTAAAGAAGATTTCAAGAGTGTTTTCTCAAAATTTGAACCCTCCAGCTCTTCTAGTTTATTTTTTATAGTCCTCCAAAGTTGAATAAGATTTTTTCAAATTCCCCCAATGTTCTACAAAAAAATGTATAAACCCAGAAGTGAAAATAATCATAAAATGCAAATAAAACGAGTTATTAAAGAAGATTTCAAGAGTGGCTCCTCATAATTTGAACTCTCCAGCATTTCTACTTTATTTTTTATAGTCCTCCAAAGTTGAAAATGATTTTTCAAATTCCCCAAATGTCCTACAAAAAAAATTATAAACCCAAAAGTAAGAACGATCATACAATGCAAATGGAATGAGTCATTGAGGAGGGTTTCAAGAGTGCCTCCTCATAATTTGAACCCTCCAGCTCTTCTAGTTTATTTTTCATAGTCCTCCAAAGTTGGAGATGATATTTTTCAAATTCCCCAAATGTCCTAGAATTTTTTTTATAAATCCAAAATCAATAACGATCATTCAATCAAAAGGGAATGAGTTATTGAGGAAGGTTTATTTTTTATACTCCTCCAAAGTTGTAGATGATTTTTTCAAATTCCCCAAATGCCCAACAAAAAATTTTATAAACTCAAAAGTAAGATTGATCATACAATGCAATGCAATGGAATGAGTTATCGAGGAGGGTTTCAAGAGTGCCTCTTCAAAATTTGAACCCTCCAGCTCTTCTAGTTTATTTTTTATAGTCCTCCAAAGTTGAATAAGATTTTTTCAAGTTCCCCCAATGTTCTACAAAAAAATGTATAAACCCAGAAGTGAAAATAATCATAAAATGCAAATAAAACGAGTTATTAAAGAAGATTTCAAGAGTGTTTTCTCAAAATTTGAACCCTCCAGCTCTTCTAGTTTATTTTTTATAGTCCTCCAAAGTTGAATAAGATTTTTTCAAATTCCCCCAATGTTCTACAAAAAAATGTATAAACCCAGAAGTGAAAATAATCATAAAATGCAAATAAAACGAGTTATTAAAGAAGATTTCAAGAGTGGCTCCTCATAATTTAAACTCTCCAGCATTTCTACTTTATTTTTTATAGTCCTCCAAAGTTGAAAATGATTTTTCAAATTCCCCAAATGTCCTACAAAAAAAATTATAAACCCAAAAGTAAGAACGATCATACAATGCAAATGGAATGAGTCATTGAAGAGGGTTTCAAGAGTGCCTCCTCAAAATTTGAACCCTCCAGCATTTCTAGTTTATTTTTTATAGTCCTCCAAATCTGAAGATGATTTTTTCAAATTCCCCAAATGTCCTACAATTTTTTTTTTTAAATCCAAAAGTATAAACGATCATACAATGAAAATTGAATGATTTATTGAGGGAGGTTTCAAGAGTGCCTCCTCAAATCTGATCCCTCTAGCTCTTCTAGTTTATTTTTTATAGTCCTCCAAAGTTGAAGATGATTTTTTTTTTAATTCCCCTAATGTCCTTAAAAAAAAATTAAATCCAAAAGTAAAAACGATCATGCAATGCAAATGGAATGAGTTATTGAGGAAAGTTTCAGGGGTGCCTCTTCAAAATTTGAACCCTCCAGCTGTTCTAGTTTATTTTTATAGTCTTCCAAAGTTGAAGATGATTTTTTCAAATTCCTCAAATGTTCTACAAAAATCTTATAAATCGAAAAGTTAAAACGATCATACGATGAGAATGTAATGAGTTATTGAGGAAGGTTTCAAGAGTGCCTCCTCAAAATTTGTACCCTCCAGCTCTTCTAGTTTATTTTTGATAATCCTCCAAATCTGAAGATGATTTTTTCAATTTCCCCAAATGTCCTAAAATTTTTTTTTTATAAATCCAAAAGTAACAACGATCATACAATGAAAATTGGATGAGTTATTAGGGAAGGTTTCAAGAGTGCCTCCTCAAAATCTGAAACCTCCAGCTCTTCTAGTTTATTTTTTATAGTCCTCCAAAGTTGAAAATGATTTTTCAAATTCCTCAAATGTCCTACAAAAAAATTTATAAACTCAAAAGTAAGAATGATCATACAATGCAAATGGAATGAGTCATTGAGGAGGGTTTCAAGAGTGCCTCCTCAAAATTTGAACCCTCCAGCTCTTCTAGTTTATTTTTTATAGTCCTCCAAAGTTGAATAAGATTTTTTCAAATTCCCCCAATGTTCTACAAAAAAATGTATAAACCCAGAAGTGGAAATAATCATAAAATGCAAATGTAACGAGTTATTAAAGAAGATTTCAAGAGTATCTCCTCATAATTTAAACTCTCCAGCATTTCTACTTTATTTTTTATAGTCCTCCAAAGTTGAAAATGATTTTTCAAATTCTCCAAATGTCCTACAAAAAAAATTATAAACCCAAAAGTAAGAACGATCATACAATGCAAATGGAATGAGTCATTGAAGAGGGTTTCAAGAGTGCCTCCTCAAAATTTGAACCCTCCAGCATTTCTAGTTTATTTTTTATAGTCCTCCAAATTTGAAGATGATTTTTTCAAATTCCCCAAATGTCCTACAATTTTTTTTTTTAAATCCAAAAGTAAAAACGATCATACAATGAAAATTGAATGATTTATTGAGGAAGGTTTCAAGAGTGCCTCCTCAAATCTGATCCCTCTAGCTCTTCTAGTTTATTTTTTATAGTCCTCCAAAGTTGAAGATGATTTTTTTTTTAATTCCCCTAATGTCCTTAAAATAAAATTAAATCCAAAAGTAAAAACGATCATGCAATGCAAATGGAATGAGTTATTGAGGAAGGTTTCAGGGGTGCCTCTTCAAAATTTGAACCCTCCAGCTCTTCTAGTTTATTTTTATAGTCTTCCAAAGTTGAAGATGATTTTTTCAAATTCCTCAAATGTTCTACAAAAATCTTATAAATCGAAAAGTTAAAACGATCATACGATGAGAATGTAATGAGTTATTGAGGAAGGTTTCAAGAGTGCCTCCTCAAAATTTGTACCCTCCAGCTCTTCTAGTTTATTTTTTATAATCCTCCAAAGCTGAAGATGATTTTTTCAAATTCCCCAAATGTCCTAAAATTTTTTTTTTATAAATCCAAAAGTAACAACGATCATACAATGAAAATTGGATGAGTTATTAGGGAAGGTTTCAAGAGTGCCTCCTCAAAATCTGAAACCTCCAGCTCTTCTGGTTTATTTTTTATAGTTCTCCAAAGTTGAAAATGATTTTTCAAATTCCTCAAATGTCCTACAAAAATTTTTATTAACTGAAAAGTGAGAACGATCATGCAATGCAAATGGAATGAGTCATTGAGGAGGGTTTCAAGAGTGCCTCCTCAAAATTTGAACCCTCTAGCTCTTCTAGTTTATTTTTTATAGTCCTCCAAAATTGAAGATTTTTTCAAATTCTCCCAATGTACTACAAAAAAATGTATAAACCCAGAAGTAAAAATAATCATACAATGCAAATAAAACGAGTTATTAAAGAAGATTTCAAGAGTGTCTTCTCAAAATGTGAACCCTCCAGCTCTTCTAGTTCATTTTTTATAGTCCTCCAAAGTTGAAGATGATTTTTTTTTAATTCCCCTAATGTCCTTAAAAAAAAATTAAATCCAAAAGTAAAAACGATCATGCAATGCAAATGGAATGAGTTATTGAGGAAGGTTTCAGGGGTGCCTCTTCAAAATTTGAACCCTCCAGCTCTTCTAGTTTATTTTTATAGTCTTCCAAAGTTGAAGATGATTTTTTCAAATTCCTCAAATGTTCTACAAAAATCTTATAAATCGAAAAGTTAAAACGATCATACGATGAGAATGTAATGAGTTATTGAGGAAGGTTTCAGGAGTGCCTCCTCAAAATTTGTACCCTCCAGCTCTTCTAGTTTATTTTTTATAATCCTCCAAATCTGAAGATGATTTTTTCAATTTCCCCAAATGTCCTAAAATTTTTTTTTTATAAATCCAAAAGTAACAACGATCATACAATGAAAATTGGATGAGTTATTAGGGAAGGTTTCAAGAGTGCCTCCTCAAAATCTGAAACCTCCAGCTCTTCTAGTTTATTTTTTATAGTCCTCCAAAGTTGAAAATGATTTTTCAAATTCCTCAAATGTCCTACAAAAAAATTTATAAACTCAAAAGTAAGAATGATCATACAATGCAAATGGAATGAGTCTTTGAGGAGGGTTTCAAGAGTGCCTCCTCAAAATTTGAACCCTCCAGCTCTTCTAGTTTATTTTTTATAGTCCTCCAAAATTGAAGATTTTTTCAAATTCTCCCAATGTACTACATAAAAATGTATAAACCCAGAAGTAAAAATAATCATACAATGCAAATAAAACGAGTTATTAAAGAAGATTTCAAGAGTGTCTTCTCAAAATGTGAACCCTCCAGCTCTTCTAGTTCATTTTTTATAGTCCTCCAAAGTTGAATAAGATTTTTTCAAATTCCCCCAATGTTCTACAAAAAAATGTATAAACCCAGAAGTGAAAATAATCATAAAATGCAAATAAAACGAGTTATTAAAGAAGATTTCAAGAGTGGCTCCTCATAATTTAAACTCTCCAGCATTTCTACTTTATTTTTTATAGTCCTCCAAAGTTGAAAATGATTTTTCAAATTCCCCAAATGTCCTACAAAAAAAATTATAAACCCAAAAGTAAGAACGATCATGCAATGCAAATGGAATGAGTCATTGAAGAGGGTTTCAAGAGTGCCTCCTCAAAATTTGAACCCTCCAGCATTTCTAGTTTATTTTTTATAGTCCTCCAAATCTGAAGATGATTTTTTCAAATTCCCCAAATGTCCTACAATTTTTTTTTTTAAATCCAAAAGTAAAAACGATCATACAATGAAAATTGAATGATTTATTGAGGAAGGTTTCAAGAGTGCCTCCTCAAATCTGATCCCTCTAGCTCTTCTAGTTTATTTTTTATAGTCCTCCAAAGTTGAAGATGATTTTTTTTTTAATTCCCCTAATGTCCTTAAAATAAAATTAAATCCAAAAGTAAAAACGATCATGCAATGCAAATGGAATGAGTTATTGAGGAAGGTTTCAGGGGTGCCTCTTCAAAATTTGAACCCTCCAGCTCTTCTAGTTTATTTTTATAGTCTTCCAAAGTTGAAGATGATTTTTTCAAATTCCTCAAATGTTCTACAAAAATCTTATAAATCGAAAAGTTAAAACGATCATACGATGAGAATGTAATGAGTTATTGAGGAAGGTTTCAAGAGTGCCTCCTCAAAATTTGTACCCTCCAGCTCTTCTAGTTTATTTTTTATAATCCTCCAAAGCTGAAGATGATTTTTTCAAATTCCCCAAATGTCCTAAATTTTTTTTTTTATAAATCCAAAAGTAACAACGATCATACAATGAAAATTGGATGAGTTATTAGGGAAGGTTTCAAGAGTGCCTCCTCAAAATCTGAAACCTCCAGCTCTTCTGGTTTATTTTTTATAGTTGTCCAAAGTTGAAAATGATTTTTCAAATTCCTCAAATGTCCTACAAAAATTTTTATAAACTGAAAAGTGAGAACGATCATGCAATGCAAATGGAATGAGTCATTGAGGAGGGTTTCAAGAGTGCCTCCTCAAAATTTGAACCCTCTAGCTCTTCTAGTTTATTTTTTATAGTCCTCCAAAATTGAAGATTTTTTCAAATTCTCCCAATGTACTACAAAAAAATGTATAAACCCAGAAGTAAAAATAATCATACAATGCAAATAAAACGAGTTATTAAAGAAGATTTCAAGAGTGTCTTCTCAAAATGTGAACCCTCCAGCTCTTCTGGTTCATTTTTTATAGTCCTCCAAAGTTGAAGATGATTTTTTTTTAATTCCCCTAATGTCCTTAAAAAAAAATTAAATCCAAAAGTAAAAACGATCATGCAATGCAAATGGAATGAGTTATTGAGGAAGGTTTCAGGGGTGCCTCTTCAAAATTTGAACCCTCCAGCTCTTCTAGTTTATTTTTATAGTCTTCCAAAGTTGAAGATGATTTTTTCAAATTCCTCAAATGTTCTACAAAAATCTTATAAATCGAAAAGTTAAAACGATCATACGATGAGAATGTAATGAGTTATTGAGGAAGGTTTCAAGAGTGCCTCCTCAAAATTTGTACCCTCCAGCTCTTCTAGTTTATTTTTTATAATCCTCCAAATCTGAAGATGATTTTTTCAATTTCCCCAAATGTCCTAAAATTTTTTTTTTATAAATCCAAAAGTAACAACGATCATACAATGAAAATTGGATGAGTTATTAGGGAAGGTTTCAAGAGTGCCTCCTCAAAATCTGAAACCTCCAGCTCTTCTAGTTTATTTTTTATAGTCCTCCAAAGTTGAAAATGATTTTTCAAATTCCTCAAATGTCCTACAAAAAAATTTATAAACTCAAAAGTAAGAATGATCATACAATGCAAATGGAATGAGTCTTTGAGGAGGGTTTCAAGAGTGCCTCCTCAAAATCTGAACCCTCCAGCTCTTCTAGTTTATTTTTTATAGTCCTCCAAAATTGAAGATTTTTTCAAATTCTCCCAATGTACTACATAAAAATGTATAAACCCAGAAGTAAAAATAATCATACAATGCAAATAAAACGAGTTATTAAAGAAGATTTCAAGAGTGTCTTCTCAAAATGTGAACCCTCCAGCTCTTCTAGTTCATTTTTTATAGTCCTCCAAAGTTGAAGATGATTTTTTTTTAATTCCCCTAATGTCCTTAAAAAAAAATTAAATCCAAAAGTAAAAACGATCATGCAATGCAAATGGAATGAGTCATTGAGAAAGGTTTCAAGAGTGCCTCCTCATAACTTAAACCCTCCAGCATTTCTAGTTTATTTTTTATAGTCCTCCAAAGCTGAAGATGATTTTTTCAAATTCCCCAAATGTCCTACATTTTTTTTTTAAATCCAAAAGTAAAACGATCATACAATGCAAATGAAATGAGTTATTGAGGAGTGTTTCAAGAGTGCCTCCTCAAAATTTGAACCCTCCGGCTTTTCTAGTTTATTTTTTATAGTCTTCCAAAGTTGAAGATGATTTTTTAAAGGGCTGCCACCATTACAGCGACCAAAACTCTCAAAAATATTTGTGAACATTGAGAAATAAAACAAACAAAAAACCCCATATCTAGACTGTAGAAAAAAGTTCAGAAAGATTTTCTTATGTAAATTTTAACAGACTTCAAATTTGCTTTTGAAAGATTTTGTAATAAATTCACGAGTTTTCAAAATGTTATGGAAAAATTAAATCTTGACATGTGGAAGAAAATTTTAAAAAGGTTTTCAGAATATTAAGGAAAAAGTGAATCAGTGATCAAAATAAGAATTTTTATTTTTAATTTTTTCCAAAATAATCATACTGTCCCCATATCTTGAAATAATAATAATGGTAATACATAACAATGATAATAATTGAGCTTTTATTTATTCTTCATAGTCGGTGTTGGTTAATTTTGTTCTATTCTTTTTTTTTAATTATTAGCGTGTTTTTGTGATTAATTATCAAATCGGATAAATGAAAAGTTTTTGTTTTTTTATGTTATTTTCTAGAGCATTTTTCATAATTTTTTGTGAGTTTATTTGATTTTTTTTGGGTTTATTTGAGTTGTTTATTTTCTGTTTTGTATTGATTTACTTGATCTTGTTTTGGGTTAGTTAGGATCAAATCGGATTGAATTGATTTGGTTTTATAAGGTTTTGTTCAGGTAATTTTTTAATTTTGCTGCCCTGGATATATGAAAAAAATAAGAAAATTAGGAAAAGTAGCATGAATCACCTCAAACTACAGGGTTTGAAAAGTTTGTCGACCAAATTCCAAGTCAAAATCTCAAAAATTGTGAAAGTTATACATTTTTAAATTTGGAGTTGAAAAAACGTTTTACTTTAACGAGGCCACCCTGTATATGGTAAAGACAAAATTAGGAAAAGTGGCATGAATCATCTCAATGTACAGGGTTTAATAAATTTGTCAACCAAATCAAAATCTCCAAAAATTGTTTTTGATTTTTGCAATTTGAAGCTAAAAAAACATCGTGTTCCAAATCACCCTGTATATGGAAAATTAGACACTTCTAGGAAAAGTGACATGAATCACTCCAATATATAGGGTTTAACAAATTCATCAACCAAAATTGAAATCGAAATCTCAAAAATTGAGTGAGTTGTTTTTTGTTAATTTGGAGCTGGAAAATCTTTTTATTTTCGATCAGGCCACCCTGTATATGGAAAATTAGACAAAATCAAGACAAGAAAAATTCAGAGTTTGATAATTGGGAAAAGTGGCATAGTCAACTAAATTCCAAGTCAAAACGCAACTTACCCTTGTTCGATATACAGGGTGGTCAAGTTAAAACCACAAATCGATTTTTTTTATTATTTTGGACACTTTTCCACATATTGCTGTAAAAATTGGTATACGGGGGTTTTGTGATATGAAAAATTTGACTATATATTTCGTTTGACTGTGGCCGCTAGAGGACGCTCTACATTGCATATTTTGCAGTTTAAAATGTCTATATAACTATTTCCCCAATCCCACAAATAAAATACTAAATCAAATTATATCAAAACCTTCCCATGGCATTCGAGAACAACTCTATTAAAAAAAACAGCCACCCAAGTTGCCTGTCGAATTTTTATTGTATTTAAATGACACAGGCCTCAGATACAACACCTGAGGTCCAATCAAATAATCCAGACTAAATGATACATTTAAATGAAATTATTTTTAAAGCAGCGACATGGATTCCAAATTAAGTTCGCTACTCGACGGAGATTATGGGTTTGGAAGAGAATGTCAAGATTCCTTTTGCAATGGCCATCAATAATCGGTTTTTTATTGATATGGAGTTGGATTTTTTAGCCAAAAGCGACGGTTAGTTTTTTTTTATTAGAGGTTACAGCATTGAAATTAACTATTTAATTAACTTTTCATTTTTTTATTGACTTATGACCCTTGTTTCATAATTAAAAAAGAAATATAATTTCAAAAAAGTTGCGCAACAGTTAATCAGCTGTAAATTTACATAAACGTAAAAGTGGAAAATTGATAAATTATCCGATATTCGTTTACAATGTAAACGTTTACATGCGTTACGCCGGTTAAAATGTATGTTAAGTCTAGACAACTAATTTTTATGCACCCCGCATGGGCATGGCGGACAGGATATGGGGGAATGTATTCAAAACTGAATTTTTGATTGTAAAATGTCTGACAGATTATGTTGAAATCATTTCAATCCATGGCACTATTTTTAATTTTGGAAGCAATGATAGGGCAGAACTGAGGTTACTTGAATGCGTTCAATTATAACTATTTTCAATCCGCTTTTATATTTGTCACTATATTTAATAAGTCAGCCAATCCCAGTTCACTATTTTCAATCCGCTTAAAGTTGTGATGAAAATAAATAGAAGTTATACTTGGATATTTAACATTTCCATCTAAATTGTCGTAGTTTTTGTGACTATATTCAATGAGCTCACTATTTTCAATCCATGCCTTTATGTTTTAGATTTGTTTGAAGCTACAATGAGACGAAATACATACTTGGATATTTCAGGATGTTTATTCGTTCCATGCAGCACTATTTTCAATCCGTTTTTATATTTAGCACTATTTTCAGTCCAATCTTGGATCGAGTTAATTATCTTAGATAACTATTTTCAATCCGCTTGAACTTTCTCGAGACACATTCTCAGTTTGAATCACTATTTTCAATCTGAATGATTCTGAAGTCAATAAGATCATATTTGTTCTGGTTAAGGCACTATTTTCAATCCTTTTTTAAATGTTGAAGCCACTATTTTCAATCCGATCTATGATGTGGCAAGATTTAGTCAATTAAAATCGAAATGAAACCCACTAATCAGGGCACTATTTTCAATCTGATCAAATAATGCAGAAAGCAGATTAACTTATTGAACTCTTATGAGTAGTTTTGATGTATAGAATTGTTAAGGTGCTATTTTTAATCCTTTATTGAACTTTCAAGTTTCTATTTTCAATCCGATTGGATGTCGTTGAAAGAAACTCACGTCAATGGCAATACCGACTCGTTAAGGCACTATTTTCAATCCGATCTTGAATTTTTAATTCACTATTTTTAATCTGATCAAATTAAAGCTCATACGAGTAATTTTGATATGCAGATTTGTAAGGGTACTATTTTCAATCCTTTTTTAAATGTTGAAGTCACTATTTTCAATCCAATCTATGATGCGGCAAGATTTTGTCAATTAAAATCGAAATGAAACCCACTGATCAGGGCACTATTTTCGATCCTTTTTTGAATGTTGAAGCCACTATTTTCAATCCGATCTATGATGCGGAGAGATTTAGTCAATTAAAATCAAAATGAAACCCACTGATCAGGGCACTATTTTCAATCTGATCAAATAATGCAGAAAGAAGATTAACTTATTGAACTCTTGTGCTATTTTCAATCCTTTATTGAACTTTCAAGTTTCTATTTTCAATCCGATTGGATGATGGTAAAAGAAACTTACGTCAATGACAATACGGACTCGTTAAGGCACTATTTTGAATCCGATCTTGAATTTTTAATCCACAATTTTTAATCTGATCAAATTAACTATTTTCAATCCGATCTATGATGCGGAAAGATTTAGTCAATTTTAATCGAAATGAAAACCACTGATCAGGGCACCATTTTCAATCCTTTTTCAAATGTTGAAGCCACTATTTTCAATCCGATCGATGCGGAAAGATTTAGTCAATTAAAATCGAGATGAAACCCACTGATCAGGGCACTATTTTCAATCCTTTTTTAAATGTTGAAGCCACTATTTTCAATCCGATCTATGATGCGGAAAGATTTAGTCAATTAAAATCAAAATGAAACCCACTGATCAGGGCACTATTTTCAATCCTTTTTTAAATGTTGAAGCCACTATTTTCAATCCGATCTATGATGCGGAAAGATTTAGTCAATTAAAATCAAAATGAAACCCACTGATCAGGGCACTATTTTCAATCCTTTTTTAAATGTTGAAGCCACTATTTTCAATCCGATCTATGATGCGGAAAGATTTAGTCAATTAAACCCGAATTGGAACCCACTGATCAGAGCACTATTTTCAATCTGATCAAATAATGCAGAAAAAAGATCAACTTATTGAACTCTTATGAGTAGTTTTGATGTACAGAATTGTTGAGGTGCTATTTTTAATCCCCTCTTGAACTTTCAAGTTTCTATTTTCAATCCTATTGGATGATGTTAAAAGAAACTTACGTCAATGGCAATACCGACTCGTTAAGGCACTATTTCGAATCCGATCTTGGATTTTCAATCCGCACTATTTTAAATCTGATCAAATTAAAGCTCATACGAGTAATTTTGATATGCAGATTTGTAAGGGTACTATTTTCAATCCTTTTTTAAATATTGAAGCCACTATTTTCAATCCAATCTATGATGCGGCAAGATTTTGTCAATTAAAATCGAAATGAAACCCACTGATCAGGGCACTATTTTCGATCCTTTTTTGAATGTTGAAGCCACTATTTTCAATCCGATCTATGATGCGGAGAGATTTAGTCAATTAAAATCAAAATGAAACCCACTGATCAGGGCACTATTTTCAATCTGATCAAATAATGCAGAAAGAAGATTAACTTATTGAACTCTTGTGCTATTTTCAATCCTTTATTGAACTTTCAAGTTTCTATTTTCAATCCGATTGGATGATGGTAAAAGAAACTTACGTCAATGACAATACGGACTCGTTAAGGCACTATTTTGAATCCGATCTTGAATTTTTAATCCACAATTTTTAATCTGATCAAATTAACTATTTTCAATCCGATCTATGATGCGGAAAGATTTAGTCAATTTTAATCGAAATGAAACCCACTGATCAGGGCACCATTTTCAATCCTTTTTCAAATGTTGAAGCCACTATTTTCAATCCGATCGATGCGGAAAGATTTAGTCAATTAAAATCGAGATGAAACCCACTGATCAGGGCACTATTTTCAATCCTTTTTTAAATGTTGAAGCCACTATTTTCAATCCGATCTATGATGCGGAAAGATTTAGTCAATCAAAATCGAAATGAAACCCACTGATCAGGGCACTATTTTCAATCCTTTTTTAAATGTTGAAGCCACTATTTTCAATCCGATCTATGATGCGGAAAGATTTAGTCAATTAAAATCAAAATGAAACCCACTGATCAGGGCACTATTTTCAATCCTTTTTTAAATGTTGAAGCCACTATTTTCAATCCGATCTATGATGCGGAAAGATTTAGTCAATTAAACCCGAATTGGAACCCACTGATCAGAGCACTATTTTCAATCTGATCAAATAATGCAGAAAGCAGATTAACTTATTGAACTCTTATGAGTAGTTTTGATGTATAGAATTGTTAAGGTGCTATTTTTAATCCTTTCTTGAACTTTCAAGTTTCTATTTTCAATCCGATTGGATGATGTTAAAAGAAACTTACGTCAATGGCAATACCGACTCGTTAAGGCACTATTTTCAATCTAATCTAGACGTATATGACAAGTTGGAGCTTTTTTTCTAAGCACTATTTTTAATGCAATTCGATAAAATACAATACAAAAATAACCTGATTAAAAAAAATGAGAGAAACAGGAAACCGTTTCAGCAGTTCGGAGCAGGAATTACTTGTTCGACAGTCATTTAAATAATTAACATGCAACATCGATGACTGTCTAAATAAATTTTCACTTGACCCCAAATTATTCGAATCACGAAATCCTCTTCAACTAAAATTATGACCATTGGTTTAAAAGCCACCAATTTCAGGGGCATTTGCCTCTTAACACTAATTGGACAAAACATCAAATTAAATAGGTCGCGCAATTCAAATAACTGATGGTCAAGTGGCAATTTTAAAATTCACAATCTGGCATCATGGGATTACAACCATGTGGTCGACCACCCAATGGACGTGGTGGATTGGTCGGAAATTACATGGTTGTCAATGGATAATGAATTTATGGTTTTGACAGTCGACTAGACCAAATTAGCATGGAACGTTTATGGGTTGATTGACTTGTCATAAAAGTTACTCGAAATGCGAGTTTGAGGTGAATGGATTGGAATTTTTCATCCGGATTGAAAATAGTGCTGAAATAATAAAATAAATTATTTATAATGAAATTAAAATGGTGCCTTGCTCAAAGAGGATCAAAAACAGTGGCTCCATTTTGTCATATCCTTCAAGCAGATTGAAAATAGTGCTTGAAAGATGAGCTCTATTTTTTGTCATATTCATCGTACTTCAATTTTTATCATATTGTTGAAGCGGATTAAAAATAGTGATTTGAAAAGATTTCCTATGAATAGTGCTAAGAAAGAGGCTCTTTTTTAAATTTTTCTTTTGTGGATTGAATCATTTTCTTAGGCTGATTAAAAATAGTGCTACGTAAATAAGTTCTTTTTTGTCATACGTATTCCTCGTGAGGATTGAAAATAGATCTCAAGAAATTTATTATTTTGGCATAAGTCAAATGGATTAAAAATAGTGCCTCAAAAAGCCCTATAAATGATACTTAGACAACAAGCCTATTCTTGTATATTGGAGCGGATTGAAAATAGTGTTGGGATGAAAATAGTGCTTAAAAGATGAGCTCTTTTATTCTTCATATTAAAAATAGTACTGGAGGGCTCTTTTTATCATAATTTTCGAGCGGATTGAGAATAGTGATTTGAAAAGAGTTCCTACGAATAGTGCTGAAAATGAGGCACTATTTTTTTTTATGGATTGAAGATAGTGCTGTCATTTGTCATTTTCTTAAGCTGATTAAAAATAGTGCTACGTAAATAAGTTCTATTTTGTCATACTTATTCCCATGAGGATTGAAAATAGATCTCAAGAAAATGATTATTTTGGCATATGTCAAATGGATTAAAAATAGTGCCCCAAAAAGCCCTATAAATGATACTTAGACAACTAGCCTATTCTTGTATATTGGAGCGGATTGAAAATAGTGTTGGGATGAAAATAGTGCTTAAAAGATGAGCTCTTTTATTCTTCATATTGAAAATTATAGTACTAGAGGGCTCATTTTATCATATTGTTCGAGCGGATTGAGAATAGTGATTTGAAAAGACTTCCTATGAATAGTGCTGAAAATGGGGCACATTTTTTTTTTTTATGGATTGAAGATAGTGCTGTCATTTGTCATTTTGTTAAGCTGATTAAAAATAGTGCGACGTAAAGAAGTTGTATTTTGTCATACTTATTCCTCATGAGGATTGAAAATAGATCTCAAGAAATTTATTATTTAGGCATAAGTCAAATGGATTAAAAATAGTGCCTCAAAAAGCCCTATAAATAATTCTTAGACAACAAGCCTATTTTTGTATATTGGAGCGGATTGAAAATAATGTTGGGATGAAAATAGTGCTTAAAAAATGAGCTCTTTTATTCTTCAGATTGAAAATATAACTGGAGGGTTCTTTTTTATCATATATATTCGAGTGGATTGAAAATAGTGATTTCAAAAGAGTTCCTATGAATAGTGTTAAAAATGAGGCTCGAGTTTTCAATTTTTCTTTTATGGATTAAAGATAGTGCTGTTATATATTTGTCATTTTCTTAAACTGATTGAAAATAGTGCTAGGTAACGAAGCTTTATTTTGTCATACATATTCCTCATGAGGATTGAAAATAGATCTAAAAAAATGATTATTTTGGCATAAGTCAAATGGATTGAAAATAGTGCCTCAAAAAGCCCTATGAATGATACACTGATCAGACAACAAGCCTATTTTTGTGGAGCGAATTTAATATAGTGTTGAGATGAAAATAGTGCTTAAAAGATGAGCTCTTTTATTCTTCAGATTGAAAATATAACTGGAGGGTTCTTTTTTATCATATATATTCGAGTGGATTGAAAATAGTGATTTGAAAACACTATGAATAGTGTTAAAAATGAGGCTCAAGTTTTCAATTTTTCTTTTATGGATTAAAGATAGCGCTGTTATATATTTGTCATTTTCTTAAACTGATTGAAAATAGTGCTAGGTAACGAAGCTTTATTTTGTCATACATATTCCTCATGAGGATTGAAAATAGATCTAAAAAAATGATTATTTTGGCATAAGTCAAATGGATTGAAAATAGTGCCTCAAAAAGCCCTATAAATGATACACTGATCAGACAACAAGCCTATTTTTGTGGAGCGAATTTAATATAGTGTTGAGATGAAAATAGTGCTTAAAAGATGAGCTCTTTTATTCTTCAGATTGAAAATATAACTGGAGGGTTCTTTTTTATCATATATATTCGAGTGGATTGAAAATAGTGATTTGAAAACACTATGAATAGTGTTAAAAATGAGGCTCAAGTTTTCAATTTTTCTTTTATGGATTAAAGATAGTGCTGTTATATATTTGTCATTTTCTTAAACTGATTGAAAATAGTGCTAGGTAACGAAGCTTTATTTTGTCATACATATTCCTCATGAGGATTGAAAATAGATCTAAAAAAATGATTATTTTGGCATAAGTCAAATGGATTGAAAATAGTGCCTCAAAAAGCCCTATGAATGATACACTGATCAGACAACAAGCCTATTTTTGTGGAGCGAATTTAATATAGTGTTGAGATGAAAATAGTGCTTAAAAGATGAGCTCTTTTATTCTTCAGATTGAAAATATAACTGGAGGGTTCTTTTTTATCATATATATTCGAGTGGATTGAAAATAGTGATTTCAAAAGAGTTCCTATGAATAGTGTTAAAAATGAGGCTCGAGTTTTCAATTTTTCTTTTATGGATTAAAGATAGTGCTGTTATATATTTGTCATTTTCTTAAACTGATTGAAAATAGTGCTAGGTAACGAAGCTTTATTTTGTCATACATATTCCTCATGAGGATTGAAAATAGATCTAAAAAAATGATTATTTTGGCATAAGTCAAATGGATTGAAAATAGTGCCTCAAAAAGCCCTATAAATGATACACTGATCAGACAACAAGCATATTTTTGTGGAGCGAATTTAATATAGTGTTGAGATGAAAATAGTGCTTAAAAGATGAGCTCTTTTATTCTTCAGATTGAAAATATAACTGGAGGGTTCTTTTTTATCATATATATTCGAGTGGATTGAAAATAGTGATTTGAAAACACTATGAATAGTGTTAAAAATGAGGCTCAAGTTTTCAATTTTTCTTTTATGGATTAAAGATAGCGCTGTTATATATTTGTCATTTTCTTAAACTGATTGAAAATAGTGCTAGGTAACGAAGCTTTATTTTGTCATACATATTCCTCATGAGGATTGAAAATAGATCTAAAAAAATGATTATTTTGGCATAAGTCAAATGGATTGAAAATAGTGCCTCAAAAAGCCCTATAAATGATACACTGATCAGACAACAAGCCTATTTTTGTGGAGCGAATTTAATATAGTGTTGAGATGAAAATAGTGCTTAAAAGATGAGCTCTTTTATTCTTCAGATTGAAAATATAACTGGAGGGTTCTTTTTTATCATATATATTCGAGTGGATTGAAAATAGTGATTTGAAAACACTATGAATAGTGTTAAAAATGAGGCTCAAGTTTTCAATTTTTCTTTTATGGATTAAAGATAGTGCTGTTATATATTTGTCATTTTCTTAAACTGATTGAAAATAGTGCTAGGTAACGAAGCTTTATTTTGTCATACATATTCCTCATGAGGATTGAAAATAGATCTAAAAAAATGATTATTTTGGCATAAGTCAAATGGATTGAAAATAGTGCCTCAAAAAGCCCTATGAATGATACACTGATCAGACAACAAGCCTATTTTTGTGGAGCGAATTTAATATAGTGTTGAGATGAAAATAGTGCTTAAAAGATGAGCTCTTTTATTCTTCAGATTGAAAATATAACTGGAGGGTTCTTTTTTATCATATATATTCGAGTGGATTGAAAATAGTGATTTCAAAAGAGTTCCTATGAATAGTGTTAAAAATGAGGCTCGAGTTTTCAATTTTTCTTTTATGGATTAAAGATAGTGCTGTTATATATTTGTCATTTTCTTAAACTGATTGAAAATAGTGCTAGGTAACGAAGCTTTATTTTGTCATACATATTCCTCATGAGGATTGAAAATAGATCTAAAAAAATGATTATTTTGGCATAAGTCAAATGGATTGAAAATAGTGCCTCAAAAAGCCCTATAAATGATACACTGATCAGACAACAAGCATATTTTTGTGGAGCGAATTTAATATAGTGTTGAGATGAAAATAGTGCTTAAAAGATGAGCTCTTTTATTCTTCAGATTGAAAATATAACTGGAGGGTTCTTTTTTATCATATATATTCGAGTGGATTGAAAATAGTGATTTCAAAAGAGTTCCTATGAATAGTGTTAAAAATGAGGCTCGAGTTTTCAATTTTTCTTTCATGGATTAAAGATAGTGCTGTTATATATTTGTCATTTTCTTAAGCTGATTAAAAATAGTGCTACGCAAAGAAGCGCTATTTTGCCATTTTTATTCCAAATGAGGATTGGAAATATATTTCAAAAAAATGATTATTTTGGCATAAGTCAAATGGATTAAAAATAGTGCCTCAAAAAGCCCTATAAATGATACTTGGACAACTAGCCTATCTTGTATATTGGAGCGGATTGAAAATAGTGTTTGGATGAAAATAGTGCTTAAGAGATGAGCTTTCTCATTGTCATATTTCCCTTTATATTGAAAAAAGTACTAGAAGGCTTTTTTTATCGTATTATTCGAGCGGATTGAAAATAGTGATCTGAAAAGAGTTCCTTTGATTAGTGCTAAAAAAGAGGCTCGAGTTTTCAATTTTTCTTTTATGGATTAAAGATAGTGCTGTTATATATTTGACATTTTCTTAAGCTGATTAAAAATAGTGCTACGCAAAGAAGCGCTATTTTGCCATTTTTATTCCAAATGAGGATTGGAAATATATTTCAAAAAAATGATTATTTTGGCATAAGTCAAATGGATTAAAAATAGTGCCTCAAAAAGCCCTATAAATGATACTTGGACAACTAGCCTATCTTGTATATTGGAGCGGATTGAAAATAGTGTTTGGATGAAAATAGTGCTTAAGAGATGAGCTTTCTCATTGTCATATTTCCCTTTATATTGAAAAAAGTACTAGAAGGCTTTTTTTACCGTATTATTCGAGCGGATTGAAAATAGTGATCTGAAAAGAGTTCCTTTGATTAGTGCTAAAAAAGAGGCTCGAGTTTTCAATTTTTCTTTTATGGATTAAAGATAGTGCTGTTATATATTTGTCATTTTCTTAAACTGATTGAAAATAGTGCTAGGTAACAAAGCTTTATTTGGCATACTTATTCCTCATGGGGATTGAAAATAGATCTAAAAAAATGATTATTTTGGCATAAGTCAAATGGATTGAAAATAGTGCCTCAAAAAGCCCTATAAATGATACACTGATCAGACAACAAGCCTATTTTTGTGGAGCGAATTTAATATAGTGTTGAGATGAAAATAGTGCTTAAAAGATGAGCTCTTTTATTCTTCAGATTGAAAATATAACTGGAGGGTTCTTTTTTATCATATATATTCGAGTGGATTGAAAATAGTGATTTCAAAAGAGTTCCTATGAATAGTGTTAAAAATGAGGCTCGAGTTTTCAATTTTTCTTTTATGGATTAAAGATAGTGCTGTTATATATTTGTCATTTTCTTAAACTGATTGAAAATAGTGCTAGGTAACGAAGCTTTATTTTGTCATACTTATTCCTCATGAGGATTGAAAATAGATCTAAAAAAATGATTATTTTAGGGATTAAAAAAAGTGCCTAAAAAGCCCTATAAATGATACTTAGACAACAAGCCTATTCTTTTATATTGGAGCGGATTGAAAATAGTGTTGAGATGAAAATAGTGCTTAAACGATGAGCTCTTTTATTCTTCATATTGAAAATAGTACTAGAGGGCTTTTTTTATCATATTTTTCGAGCGGATTGAGAATAGTGATTTGAAAAGAGTTCCTATGAATAGTGCTGAAAGTGAGGCACATTTTTTTTTGTATGGATTGAAGATAGTGCTGTCGTTTAACATTTTCTTAAGCTGATTAAAAATAGTGCTACGTAAAGAAGTTGTTGTATTTTGTCATACTTATTCCTCATGAGGATTGAAAATAGATTAAAAAAATGATTATTTTGGCATAATAAATAATACTTAGACAACAAGCCTATTTTTGTGGAGCGGATTTAAAATAGTGTTGAGATGAAAAGAGTGCTTAAAAGATGAGCTCTTTTATTCTTCAGATTGAAAATATAACTGGAGGGTTCTTTTTTATCATATATATTCGAGTGGATTGAAAATAGTTATTTGAAAAGAGTTCCTATGAATAGTGCTGAAAATGAGGCACAACTTTTTTTATGGATTGAAGATAGTGCTGTCATTTGTCATTTTCTTAAGCTGATTAAAAATAGTGCTACGTAAAGAAGTTGTATTTTGTCATACTTATTCCTCATGAGGATTGAAAATAGATCTCAAGAATTTGTTTATTTTGGCATAAGTCAAATGGATTAAAAATAGTGCCTCAAAAAGCCCTATAAATAATTCTTAGACAACAAGCCTATTTTTGTATATTGGAGCGGATTGAAAATAATGTTGGGATGAAAATAGTGATGCTTAAAAAATGAGCTCTTTCATTCTTCAGATTGAAAATATAACTGGAGGGTTCTTTTTTATCATATATATTCGAGTGGATTGAAAATAGTGATTTGAAAACACTATGAATAGTGTTAAAAATGAGGCTCAAGTTTTCAATTTTTCTTTTATGGATTAAAGATAGCGCTGTTATATATTTTTCATTTTCTTAAACTGATTGAAAATAGTGCTAGGTAACGAAGCTTTATTTTGTCATACTTATTCCTCTTAAGAATAGCGAATTAAAGATAGTGTTCAGGAAGAAGCTCAATTTTTTTTGATGGATAGAAATAGTACTTACAAAAAGAAGCTCTATTTTTGTCATATTCTTATCTGTATATCAAAATAGAGCTTCTAGAGATAACAAATGGTGTTCAATCAAGTAAATCAATGTTAAATCACCAGGAAACAATTAGCTCCAGTGTTACAAAACGAAAATCCAAAAAACACTCAGCACCTGACTTTTCTAATTTATGACCAAAGAGCATTAGCCTAATAAACTGTTTAACGATTTATCGTTTTTTCGTGGGAGCTAACAAGATGTCTAACAGGGATTATTGTTTCTGCTCCAATTTCGAAAAACGGTTGTTGAACGACAAGCTTTAAAAAAAAAAGGCCGACAAAAATATACATTTTTCTGGGAATTGAGTCATTTTGATTCGAGACTCACGTCCTTCAATCTAATCGAATCGATATGTGGAATCCGATTGACCCTCGACTAAATGGCCATACTTTGACTGCGAAATGCTTATTTGTTTTCGGGAAAATGCTGAAACATTTTTTATTGTGATTGATTTTTTTTTCATATGGCATGGTAAATTGCCATATATGAATAGATAGATGCATATTAATGAGTTTGAAGTGTAAATTTATAGTCGCAATTTTATGATCTATCTTTGTGGGATGGGTAATGAATTGCATAATTTCATTTTCTTGATTAAAAAATTACTTTCAATCTGCCCACTTTTATGCAAAAATCAAAGAAGGCTGATCTAAAAAAATCAATATTTTTCAAAATAATGAAGAAAGCTTATTGCATTTTTTATAAAATTCCGCATTGAAGCACTATTTACACATATTAGGAATATGACAATATAAAACTTTTTTTCAGGCACTATTTTCAATCTACTTGATGAGTGCCATAAAATCAGGAACCATAAATTCACATAGAAAAAATTGAACTTTCTTGAGGCACCCTACATATAACATAATATTGGAACTTTTTTCCTGAGCACTATTTTTAATCTACTTAAGGAGGTATTTTCAATCCGCATAGGAGCACTATTTTTAATCTACTTATAGATGGAAGCAAGTACTATTTTCAATAAGAACAGATTTTTTCCTTCCAGACACTTTTCCAATCTTCTAAAGGCATATGAAAAATTCTAGCTTTTTTTCTGAGCACTATTTTCAATCTACTTGATGGATGATATGACAGGACCAGGAACTATTTTCAATCCGCATATAGGAGAAATTGGAACTTTCATCATAAGCACTATTTTTAATCTAAAGCGATATGATGTAAGCAAAAACAATTTTCAATACGCTTCAGAAAAACAGAATTTAAAAATTGGGGCTGTCTTCCTGAGCACTATTAACCACTATTTTCAATCCGCATCAGAGAATTGGAATGTTTTTTTTAGGCACTATTTGTAATCTGCTTGAGTCATATAAAAAAATTGAAGTTCCTGGTGATTTCAAATTAATTTTATTGACAGCATCACTACAAAATAAAGCCTTCTTTCAAAACAATATTTTCAATCCGCTTGAAATAAGGAAGTGATGACAGTAAATTCAATCCGATTCAGCATCTGTATTTTTGCAGCTTTTCACGTGGGATATTGATACTATTTTGAAACCGATTGAGTTCAAGCTCTTGATATATATATATATATATATATATATATATAGGTACTTGGGCAAGTAGTGGAGAATTGATCTTGATTCTTCTTGCACTATTTTGAATCCGCTTGACTTTACGAATTGGTGAAAAACTTCATTGAAAATAACTTGTCCCTTATTGGATTTCTCAATTAGATTGAAAATAGTGCATAGGAAGAAAACTTTCCTATTTTTCCAAAGTGAATTGAAAATAGTTCTTGGTCTTATTGAATTCTTCAAGTAGATCCATTTCATTTCTCAAGCCCATTAAAAATAGTGTCTACATGTTTTCTGAAGCGGATTATTATTCCTTGATCAGATTAAAAATAGTGCTCAGGAAAAAGTTGCAATATACCTCAAGAAGATTGAAAATCAATTTTTTTGAAGTGGATTTACAATTATTCTTGTTCTTATCGAATTCTTTCAGCAGATTAAAAATAGTGTTCAAGAAATCTTCAATTTGTTATGTCTCAAGCGGATTGAAAATAGTTCATGAGCAGCAAATTTATCTTTTTTCAAAGCGGATTGGGAATAATTCTTGATCTTATTGAATTTTTCAAGTAGATTGAAAATAGTGCTTCAGAAAAAAGCTTCATGTCGTTTCTCAAGCGGATTAAAAATAGTATCTACATGGAAAAAGTGTCAAGTTTTTTATTATTCCTTGACTAGATTGAAAATAGTGCTTGGAAGAAAACCACGATATACCTCAAGCAGATTGGAAATCTTATTTTCTGAAGCGGATTAAAAATAGTTCTTGTTCTTATTGAATTTTTCAAGCAGATTAAAAATAGTGCTTGAGAAAGCTTTAATATGTTATGTCTCAATCGGATTGAAAATAGTTCATGAACAGAAAACTTTTCCATTTTTCTAAAGCGGATTGAAAATAGTTCTTGATCTTATTGAATTTTTCAAGTGGATTAAAAATGGTGCTTCAGAAGTCGATTAAAAATAGTGTCTTATTCCTTACTCCTTGAAAATCAATTTTTCTGAAGCGGATTAAAAATAGTTTTTGTTGAATCTTCAAGCAGATCAAAAATAGTGCTCAAGAAAGCTTAAATTTGTCATGTCTCGAGCGGATTGAAAAAAGTGCATGCTAAGAACACTTTTCTTTTTTCCAAAGCGGATTGAAAATAGTTCTTGATCTTATTGAATTTTTCAAGTGGATTAAAAATAGTGCTTCAGAAGTCGATTAAAAATAGTGTCTTATTCCTTATTCCTTGAAAATCAATTTTTCTGAAGCGGATTAAAAATAGTTTTTGATGAATCTTCAAGCAGATCAAAAATAGTGCTCAAGAAAGCTTCAATTTGTTATGTCTCAAGCGGATTGAAAATAGTGCATGAGAAGAACACTTTTCTTTTTTCCAAAACGGATTGAAAATAGTTCTTGATCTTATTGAATTTTTCAAGTGGATCAAAAATAGTGCTTCAGAAGTCGATTAAAAATAGTCTTATTCCTTATTCCTTGAAAATCAATTTTTCTGAAGCGGATTAAAAATAGTTTTTGATGAATCTTCAAGCAGATCAAAAATAGTGCTCAAGAAAGCTTAAATTTGTCATGTCTCGAGCGGATTGAAAAAAGTGCATGCGAAGAACACTTTTCTTTTTTCCAAAGCGGATTGAAAATAGTTCTTGATCTTATTGAATTTTTCAAGTGGATTAAAAATAGTGCTTCAGAAGTCGATTAAAAATAGTGTCTTATTCCTTATTCCTTGAAAATCAATTTTTCTGAAGCGGATTAAAAATAGTTTTTGTTGAGTCTTCAAGCAGATCAAAAATGGTGCTCAAGAAAGCCTAAATTTGTTATGTCTCAAGCGGATTGAAAATAGTGCATGAGAAGAACACTTTTCTTTTTTCCAAAGCGAATTAAAAATAGTTCTTGATCTTATTGAATTTTTCAAGTGGATTAAAAATAGTGCTTCAGAAGTCGATTAAAAATAGTGTCTTATTCCTTATTCCTTGAAAATCAATTTTTCTGAAGCGGATTAAAAATAGTTTTTGTTGAATCTTCAAGCAGATCAAAAATAGTGCTCAAGAAAGCTTCAATTTGTTATGTCTCAAGCGGATTGAAAATAGTGCATGAGAAGAACACTTTTCTTTTTTCCAAAGCGGATTGAAAATAGTTCTTGATCTTATTGAATTTTTCAAGGAGATTGAAAATAGTGCATCAGAAGTCGAATAAAAATAGTGTCTTATTCCTTATTATACTTGAAAATCAATTTTTCTGAAGCGGATTAAAAATAGTTTTTGTTGAATCTTCAAGCAGATCAAAAATAGTGCTCAAGAAAGCTTCAATTTGTTATGTCTCAAGCGGATTGAAAATAGTGCATGAGAAGAACACTTTTCTTTCTTCTAAAGCGGATTGAAAATAGTTCTTGATCTTATTGAATTTTTCAAGTAGATTAAAAATAGTGCTTTAGAAGTCGATTAAAAATAGTGTCTTATTCCTTATTCCTTGAAAATCAATTTTTCTGAAGCGGATTAAAAATAGTTTTTGTTGAGTCTTCAAGCAGATCAAAAATGGTGCTCAAGAAAGCCTAAATTTGTTATGTCTCAAGCGGATTGAAAATAGTGCATGAGAAGAATACTTTTCTTTTTTCCAAAGCGAATTAAAAATAGTTCTTGATCTTATTGAATTTTTCAAGTGGATTAAAAATAGTGCTTCAGAAGTCGATTAAAAATAGTGTCTTATTCCTTATTCCTTGAAAATCAATTTTTCTGAAGCGGATTAAAAATAGTTTTTGTTGAATCTTCAAGCAGATCAAAAATAGTGCTCAAGAAAGCTTCAATTTGTTATGTCTCAAGCGGATTGAAAATAGTGCATGAGAAGAACACTTTTCTTTTTTCAGAAGCGGATTGAAAATAGTTCTTGATCTTATTGAATTTTTCAAGTAGATTAAAAATAGTGCTTCAGAAGTCGATTAAAAATAGTGTCTCATTCCTTATTCCTCGAAAATCAATTTTTCTGAAGCGGATTAAAAATAGTTTGTGTTGAAACTTCAAGCAGATCAAAAATGGTGCTCAAGAAAGCCTAAATTTGTTATGTCTCAAGCGGATTGAAAATAGTGCATGAGAAGAACACTTTTCTTTTTTTCCAAAGCGAATTAAAAATAGTTCTTGATCTTATTGAATTTTTCAAGTGGATTAAAAATAGTGCTTCAGAAGTCGATTAAAAATAGTGTCTCATTCCTTATTCCTCGAAAATCAATTTTTCTGAAGCGGATTAAAAATAGTTTTTGTTGAATCTTCAAGCAGATCAAAAATGGTGCTCAAGAAAGCTTAAATTTGTTATGTCTCAATCGGATTGAAAATAGTTCATGAACAAAAAACTTTTCCATTTTTATAAAGCGGATTGAAAATAGTTTTTGATCTTATTGAATTTTTCAAGTGGATTAAAAATAGTGCTTCAGAAGTCGATTAAAAATAGTGTCTTATTCCTTATTCCTTGAGAATCAATTTTTCTGAATCGGATTAAAAATAGTGCCTAGCATGGAAAAAGTTTTATATTTTCTGAAGCGGATTATTATTCCTTGATTAGATTAAAAATAGTGCTTAGGAAAAAACTGCAATATACCTCAAGCAGATTGAAAATCAATTTTTCTGAAGTGGATTAAAAATAGTTCTTGTTCTAAATGAATTTTTCAAGAAGATTGAAAATACTGCTCAAGCTTCAATTTGTTATGTTTCAAGCGGATTAAAAATAGTGCTTAGGAAGGAGGCGATGCAATAAAGCTCAAAAAAAACAATCTGGTAAAAAGTTAAAAAATTAAAAAACAGATTTAAGTTGAAAACAATTCAAAATATGCGCCATTATCCCAGATAGATGCCGATAGAAAAATCGCAGCAAAGAATATATATAACTTCACAATAACAAGTTTATATTCCCGCAGCTACAAACAAAGAAACGTAAGCAAAACTATAAAACATCTCGCAACTTTCGAGTTTTAAGACCGGCGCTGGGTGAAGTAAACAATTTTAAAAAATTCCGATATAAAATGCATGACCATGGAATATTGCCGACGAAATGCACCGGAACGGAGCAGCTCCAGATTAGATTAATCCAATTTGCCGGAAACTTTATTGATAAAACTATTCAGAGACGAGGAGTTTCTTTAGATTACGAAACGCAATGGTGAGGATGACGGGAGAAAATGGCATTGGCTCACATCCAAAATGGAATTGGACAAAATCCAGATGAACACAATATTACATTTTCTTATCTGGAATATAAAATTGTACAATGACATTTATGGATGGACGGAGAACTGAACGGTATAATAGCCAGGCTCCGCCCCCTTTTTCACGGCGCCATCTAGTAAATTGAAATAATTTATCTGTTGATGATTCTGCTGGGATGTTATTTCACTTTTCCCTTGAAAATAACATCGAATCCAGTCTAAACACAGACTTTTCACCACTCTCCAAAATCAAAATGGGATCTTGAAGCTGAACACATGGCGTCTTTTATGTTTTATATAAAAACGTAAATAACACAAAAAGCCTTCCACGTTGAAATGCGTTGCAGACGAGAAAGCTTTGGGCCATTTTTCAACATTGTTTACCGTTAGCAACACGTTAAAGTCACACCAAAAAACTTCAATAGCAGAAAACATGAATTTCGAAAATTATCACCGACATGGTCGCGATTACATTCGATAAAACTGGTTTCAAAAATGAGTTTGGATTCGATTTACATACAAGTTGCATGATTGGAGATTATAAATATATTTCAGGCTGAGCCATTTTGATTAGGTTATTTGAATAGCTAGCAGACAAGGTTAATATAATTATTGGAGTATTTGCATAACAATATCCAAGAAAAGGTCACAATTTGACTTTTCACGCAAAAAATCAGGTTTTTCATTTTATTCTTGAATTTGAATATTCAAACCCATACAGGAATTATTAAAATTAACATAAACTCACATTTTTGATTGAAATAAGTCTATAATGAAAAAAATTATCAGATTAAAAATAGTGCCATCTCTAACAATTCATCAATTCAACAGTTCCAACAATACTGGAGGCTGAAATGGTTTGAATTTAGTGCCTTTTTACTTGCGGATTGAAAATAATGACGTTAATAAATTCAAAATCGGATTAAAAATAGTGCCACTATAACAATAAAAGATTTTTTGTTTCTCTAGCTGTACTATTGTCAAGCGGATTGAAGATAAAGACGAAAATAAAGTAAAAATTTCAAAATTGCTGATCGAAAAATTGATCAAACCTTATCAACCGGATTAAAAATAGTGCTACTGTAACAATGAGGGAATTTTTATCAATTCAACAGTTTCAAAAAATCTGATAAAAATGAAAAAAAATCCAAATTGAAAGATTACGGATCGAGAAATTGAAAAAATTGTATCAATCGGATTGAAAATAGTGCTATTATAACAATGGGGGAGTTAATATCAATTCAAAGCGAATTGAGTTCAATGTCTTTCCACTTATACTAATGCTTCAAGCGGATTGAGAATTGGAACAAAATAAAATTCAAATTCAAAGATTGCGGATTGAGAAATTGAGGAAACTATCCATTGGATTGAAAATAGTGTTTTTTTTTCAGCTCAACAGTTTCAAAAATACTGAGGACAAAGGGGATTGAATTTGATGTCTCTCCACTTATACTAATGTCAAGCGGATGATAAAAATGAAAAAAATCCAAATTGAAAGATTGCGGATCGAGAAATTGAGGATTTTTTCAATCAGATTGAAAATAGTGCTATTATAACAATGAGGGAGTTTATATCAATTCAAAGCGGATTGAGTTCAATGTCTTTCCACTTGTACTAATGCGTCAAGCGGATTGAGAATTGGAACAAAATAAAGTTCAAATTTAAAGATTGCGGATTGAGAAATTGAGGAAACTATCCATTGGATTGAAAATAGTGTTTTTTTTACCACGTCAACAGTTTCGATAATACTGAGGACAAAAGGGATTGAATTTGAGGTCTCTCCATTTATACTAATGTCAAGCGGACTAAAAATTATGATAAAAATAAAAAAAATCCAAATTGAAAGATTACGGATCGAGAAATTGAAGAAATTTTTTCAATCGGATTGAAAATAGTGCTATTATAACAATGAGGGAGTTTATATCAATTCAAAGCGGATTGAGTTTGATGTCTTTCCACTTATACTAATGTCAAGCGGATTGAGAATTGGAACAAAATAAAGTTTAAATTTAAAGATTGCGGATTGAGAAATTGAGGAAACTATCCATTGAATTGAAAATAGAGTTTTTTTTCAGCTCAACAGTATCAAAAATACTGAAGACAAAGGGGATTGAATTTGATGTCTCCCCACTTATACTAATGTCAAGCGGACTGAAAATTCCAATAAAAATGAAAAAAAAAATCCAAATTGAAAGATTACGGATCGAGAAATTGAGGACATTTTATCAATCGGATTGAAAATAGTGCAACATTGAGGGATTTCATATCAATTCAAAGCGGATTGAGTTCAATGTCTTTCCACTTATACTAATGCGTCAAGCGGATTGAGAATTGGAACAAAATTAAGTTCACATTCAAAAATTGCGGATTGAGAAATTGAGGAAACTATCCATTGGATTGAAAAAAGTGTTATTTTTTATCAGCTCAACAGTTTCAAAAATACTGAGGCTAAAGGGGATTGAATTTGGTGTCTCTCCACCTCCACTTATACTATTGTCAAGCGAACTGAAAATTCCAATAAAAATGAAAAAAAAAATCCAAATTGAAAGATTGCGGATCGAGAAATTGAGATAATTTTATCAATCGTATTAAAAATAGTGCTACTGTAATAAAGAGGGATTTTTTATCAATTCAACAGTTTCAAAAAAACTGATAAAAATTTAAAAAAATCTAAATTGAAAGATTACGGATTGAGAAATTGAAGAAATTTTATCAATCGGATTAAAAATAGTGCTATTCTAACAATAAGGAATTTTATATCAATTCAAAGCGCATTGAGTTCAATGCCTTTCTACTTATACTAATGCGTCAAGCGGATTGAGAATTGGAACAAAATAAAATTCAAATTTAAAGATTGCGGATCGAGAAATTGAGGAAACTATCCATTGGATTGAAAATAGTGTTTTTTTTATCAGCTTAACAGTTTCAAAAATACTGAGGACAAAGAGGATTGAATTTGATGTCTCTCTACTCATACTAATGTCAAGCGGACTGAAAATTTTAATAAAAATGAAAAAAAATCCAAATTGAAAGATTGCCGATCGAGAAATTGAGAAAATTTTATCAATCGGATTGAAAATAGTGCAACATTGAGGGATTTTATATCAATTCAAAGCGGATTGAGTTCAATGTCTTTCCACTTATACTAATGCATCAAGCGGATCGAGAATTGGAACAAAATAAAGTTCCAATTTAAAGATTAAGGATTGAGAAATTGAGAAATCTATCCATTGAATTGAAAATAGTGTTTTTTTTTTAGCTCAACAGTTTCAAAAATACTGAGGACAAAGGGGATTGAATTTGATGTCTTTCCACTTATACTCATGTCAAGCGGACTGAAAATTCTAATAAAAATGAAAATAATCCAAATTTAAAGATTGCGGATTGAGAAATTGAGAAAACTATCCATTGGATTGAAAATAGTGTTTTTTTTTATCATCTCGACAGTTTAAAAAATACTGAGGACAAAGGGGATTGAATTTGATGTCTCTCCACTCATATATACTAATGTCAAGCGGACTGAAAATTCTAATAAAAATGAAAAAAAATCATATTGAAAGATTGCGGGTCAAGACATTGAGAAAATTTTATCAATCGGATTGAAAATAGTGCAACATTGAGGGATTTTATATCAATTCAAAGCGGATTGAGTTCAATGTGTTTCCCCTTATACTAATGCTTCAAGCGGATTGAGAATTGGAACAAAATAAAGTTCAAATTAAAAGATTGCGGATTGAGAAATTGAGAAATCTATCCATTGAATTGAAAATAGTGTTTTTTTTTCAGCTCAACAGTTTAAAAAATACTGAGGACAAAGGGGATTGAATTTGATGTCTCTCCACTCATACTAATGTCAAGCGGACTGAAAATTCTAATAACAATGAAAAAAAATCCAAATTGAAACATTGCGGATCGAGAAATTAAGAAAATTTTATCAATCGGATTGAAAATAGTGCAACATTGAGGGATTTTATATCAATTCAAAGCGGATTGAGTTCAATGTCTTTCCACTTATACTAATGCTTCAAGCGGATCGAGAATTGGAACAAAATAAAGTTCAAATTTAAAGATTGCGGATTGAGAAATTGAGAAATCTATCCATTGGATTGAAAATAGTGTTTTTTTTATCAGCTCAACAGTTTCAAAAATACTGAGGACAAAGGGGATTGAATTTGATGTCTCTCCACTCATACTAATGTCAAGCGGACTGAAAATTCTAATAACAATGAAAAAAAATCCAAATTGAAACATTGCGGATCGAGAAATTAAGAAAATTTTATCAATCGGATTGAAAATAGTGCAACATTGAGGGATTTTATATCAATTCAAAGCGGATTGAGTTCAATGTCTTTCCACTTATACTAATGCTTCAAGCGGATCGAGAATTGGAACAAAATAAAGTTCAAATTTAAAGATTGCGGATTGAGAAATTGAGAAATCTATCCATTGGATTGAAAATAGTGTTTTTTTTATCAGCTCAACAGTTTCAAAAATACTGAAGACAAAGGGGATTGAATTTGATGTCTTTCCACTTATACTCATGTCAAGCGGACTGAAAATTCTAATAAAAATGAAAATAATCCAAATTGAAAGATTGCGGATCGAGAAATTGAGAAAATTTTATCAATCGGATTGAAAATAGTGCAACATTGAGGGATTTTATATCAATTCAAAGCGGATTGAGTTCAATGTGTTTCCACTTATACTAATGTGAAGCGGATTGAGAATTGGAACAAAATAAAGTTCAAATTCAAAGATTGTGGATTGAGAAATTGAGAAATCTATCCATTGAATTGAAAATAGAGTTTTTTTTTTCAGCTCAACAGTTTCAAAAATACTGAAGACAAAGGGGATTGAATTTGATGTGTCTCCACTTATACTAATGTCAAGCGGACTAAAAATTATGATAAAAATGAAAAAAAAATCCAAATTGAAAGATTGCGGATCGAGAAATTGAGGATTTTTCTCAATCGGATTGAAAATAGTGCTATCATAACAATGAGGGAGTTTATATCAATTCAAAGCGGATTGAGTTTAATGTCTTTCCACTTGTACTAATGCGTCAAGCGGATTGAGAATTGGAACAAAATAAAGTTCAAATTTAAAGATTGCGGATTGAGAAATTGAGGAAACTATCCATTGGATTGAAAATAGTGTTATTTTTTATCAGCTCAATAGTTTCAAAAATACTGAGGCTAGAGGGGATTGAATTTGGTGTCTCTCCACTTATTCTAATGTCAAGCGGACTAAAAATTCTAATAGAAATGAAAAAAAATACAAAATCGAGAAATTGAGAAAGTTTTATCAATCGGATTGAAAATAGTGCAACATTGAGGGATTTTATATCAATTCAAAGCGGATTGAGTTCAATGTGTTTCCACTTATACTAATGTGAAGCGGATTGAGAATTGGAACAATATAAAATTCAAATTCAAAGATTGCGGATTGAGAAATTGAGAAAACTATCCATTGGATTGAAAACAGTGTTTTTTCTTATCAGTTCAACAGTTTAAAAAATACTGAGGCTAAAGGGGATTGAATGTGATGTCTTTCCACTTATACTTATGTCAAGCGGACTGAAAATTCTGATAAAAATGAAAAAAAATCCAAATTGAAAGATTGCGGATCGAGAAATTGAGGTTTTTTCAATCGGATTGAAAATAGTGCTATTATAACAATGAGGGAGTTTATATCAATTCAAAGCGAATTGAGTTCAATGCCTTGCCACTTATACTAATGCGTCAAGCGGATTGAGAATTGGAACAAAATAAAATTCAAATGCAAAGATTGCGGATTGAGAAATTGAGGAAACTATCCATTGGATTGAAAATAGTGTTTTTTTTTTAGCTCAACAGTTTCAAAAATATTGAGGACTAAGGGGATTGAATTTGATGTGTCTCCACTTATACTAATGTCAAGCGGACTGAAAATTCTAATAAAAATGAAAAAAAAAATCCAAATTGAAAGATTGCGGATCGAGAAATTGAGAAAATTTTATCAATCGGATTGAAAATAGTGCAACATTGAGGGATTTTATATCAATTCAAAGCGGATTGAGTTCAATGTCTTTCCACTTATACTGATGCGTCAAGCGGATTGAGAATTGGAACAAAATTAAGTTCACTTTCAAAGATTGCGGATTGAAAAATTGAGGAAACTATCCATTGGATTGAAAATAGTGTTTTTTTTTTAGCTCAACAGTTTCAAAAATACTGAGGACAAAGGGGATTGAATTTGATGTCTTTCCACTTATACTCATGTCAAGCGGACTGAAAATTCTAATAAAAATGAAAAAAAATCATATTGAAAGATTGCGGGTCAAGACATTGAGAAAATTTTATCAATCGGATTGAAAATAGTGCAACATTGAGGGATTTTATATCAATTCAAAGCGGATTGAGTTCAATGTGTTTACACTTATACTAATGCGAAGCGGATTGAGAATTGGAACAAAATAAAGTTCAAATTCAAAGATTGCGGATTGAGAAATTGAGGAAACTATCCATTGGATTGAAAATAGTGTTTTTTTTATCAGCTCAACAGTTTCAAAAATACTGAGGATAAAGGGAATTGAATTTGATGTGTCTCCACTTATACTAATGTCAAGCGGACTGAAAATTCTAATAAAAATGAAAACAAAATCCAAATTGAAAGATTGTGGATCGAGAAATTGAGGAAATGTTATCAATCGGATTGAAAATAGTGCAACATTGGGGAATTTTATATCAATTCAAAGCGGATTGAGTTCAATGTGTTTACACTTATACTAATGTGAAGCGGATTGAGAATTGGAACAAGATAAAATTCAAATTCAAAGATTGCGGATTGAGAAATTGAGGAAACTATCCATTGGATTGAAAATAGTGTTTTTTTTTAACAGCTCAACAGTTTCAAAAATACTGAGGACAAAGGGGATTGAATTTGGTGTCTCTTCATTTATACTAATGTCAAGCGGACTGAAAATTCGAATTAAAATAAAAAAAAATCCAAATTGAAAGATTTTGGATCGAGAAATTGAGGAAATGTTATCAATCGGATTGAAAATAGTGCTATTATAACAATGAGGGAGTTTATATCAATTCAAAGCGGATTGAGTTTGATGTCTTTCCACTTATACTAATGCGTCAAGCGGATTGAGAATTGGAACAAAACAAACTTCAAATATAAAGATTTCGGATTGAGAAATGTAGGATACTATCCATTGGATTGAAAATAGTGTTTTTTTTTCAGCTCAACAGTTTCAAAAATACTGAAGACAAAGGGGATTGAATTTGATGTCTCCACACTTATACTAATGTCAAGCGGACTGAAAATTCTAATAAAAATGAAAAAAAATCCAAATTGAAAGATTGCGGATCGAGAAATTGCGGATTTTTTCAATCGGATTGAAAATAGTGCTATTATAACAATGAGGGAGTTTATATCAATTCAAAGCGGATTGAGTTCAATGTCTTTCCACTTATACTAATGAGTCAAGCGGATTGAGAATTGGAACAAAATAAAATCCAAGTTGAAAGATTGCGGATCGAGAAATCGAGGATTTTTTCAATCGGATTGAAAAAAGTGCTATTATAACAATGAGGGAGTTTATATCAATTCAAAGCGGATTGAGTTCAATGTCTTTCCACTTATACTAATGAGTCAAGCGAATTGAGAATTGGAACAAAATAAAATCCAAATTGAAAGATTGCGGATCGAGAAATTGAGGATTTTTTCAATCGGATTAAAAAAAGTGCTATTATAACAATGAGGGAGTTTATATCAATTCAAAGCGGATTGAGTTCAATGTCTTTCCACTTATACTAATGAGTCAAGCGAATTGAGAATTGGAACAAAATAAAATCCAAATTGAAAGATTGCGGATCGAGAAATTGAGGTTTTTTTAATCGGATTGAAAAAAGTGCTATTATAACAATGAGGGAGTTTATATCAATTCAAAGCGGATTGAGTTCAATGTCTTTCCACTTATACTAACTAAACTTCAAATATAAAGATTTCGGATTGAGAAATGTAGGATACTATCCATTGGATTGAAAATAGTGTTTTTTTTTTTATCAGTTCGACAGTTTCAAAAATACTGAGGCCAAAGAGGATTGCACACTGATGTCGAGCAGATTGAAAATTGTAATAAGAATGAAGTAAAATTGAAAGATTGCAGAACGAGAAATTGAGGAAAGTCTATCAATCGGATTGAAAATAGTGCTATTATACAATATCAATTCAAAGCAGATTGAGTTCAATGCGTCTTTCCACTTACACTAATGTCAAGCGGATTGAGAATTGGAACAAAATAAAGTTCAAATTTGAAGATTGCGGATTGAGAAATTGGAGAAACTATCCATTGGATTGAAAATAGTGTTATTTTTATTTTTTGAATTTGATGTCTCTCCACTTATTCCAATGTCAAGCGGACTGAAAAGTCTAATAAAAATGAATAAAATCCAAATTGAAAGATTACGTATGGAGAAATTGAGAAAATTTCATCAATCGGATTGAAAATAGTGCTATTATAACAATGAGGGAGTTTATATCAATTCAAAGTGGATTGAGTTCAATGTCTTTCCACTTATACTAATGCTTCAAGCGGATTGAGAATTGGAACAAAATAAAGTTCAAATTTAAAGATTGCGGATTGAGAAATTGAGAAATCTATCCATTGAATTGAAAATAGAGTTTTTTTTTCAGCTCAACAGTTTCAATAATACTGAGGACAAAGGGGATTGAATTTGATGTCTCTCCACCCATACTAATATCAAGCGGACTGAAAATTCTAATAAAAATGAAAAAAAAATCCAAATTGAAAGATTGCGGATCGAGAAATTGAGAAAATTTTATCAATCGGATTGAAAATAGTGCAACATTGAGGGATTTTATATCAATTCAAAGCGGATTGAGTTCAATGTCTTTCCACTTATACTAATGCGTCAAGCGGATTGAGAATTGGAACAATATAAAATTCAAATTCAAAGATTGCGGATTGAGAAATTGAGGAAACTATCCATTGGATTGAAAATAGTGTTTTTTTTATCAGCTCAACAGTTTAAAAAATACTGAGGACAAAAGGGATTGAATTTGATGTCTCCACACTTATACTAATGTCAAGCGGACTGAAAATTCTAATAAAAATGAAAAAAAATCCAAATTGAAAGATTGTGGATCGAGAAATTGAGGTTTTTTTTTTCAATCGGATTGAAAATAGTGCTATTATAACAATGAGGGAGTTCATATCAATTCAAAGCGGATTGAGTTCAATGTCTTTCCACTTATACTAATGCGTCAAGCGGATTGAGAATTGGAACAATATAAAATTCAAATTCAAAGATTGCGGATTGAGAAATTGAGGAAACTATCCATTGGATTGAAAATAATGTTTTTTTTATCAGCTCAACAGTTTAAAAAATACTGAGGACAAAGGGGATTGAATTTGATGTCTCTCCACTCATACTTATGCCAAGCGGACTGAAAATTCTAATAAAAATGAAAAAAAATCCAAATTGAAAGATTGTGGATCGAGAAATTGAGGTTTTTTTTTCAATCGGATTGAAAATAGTGCTATTATAACAATGAGGGAGTTTATATCAATTCAAAGCGGATTGAGTTCAATGTCTTTCCACTTATACTAATGCGTCAAGCGGATTGAGAATTGGAACAATATAAAATTCAAATTCAAAGATTGCGGATTGAGAAATTGAGGAAACTATCCATTGGATTGAAAATAGTGTTTTTTTTATCAGCTCAACAGTTTAAAAAATACTGAGGACAAATTGAGGATTTTTTCAATCGGATTGAAAATAGTGCTATTATAACAATGAGGGAGTTTATATCAATTCAAAGCGGATTGAGTTCAATGTCTTTCCACTTATACTAATGAGTCAAGCGGATTGAGAATTGGAACAAAATAAAATCCAAATTGAAAGATTGCGGATCGAGAAATTGAGGATTTTTTCAATCGGATTGAAAAAAGTGCTATTATAACAATGAGGGAGTTTATATCAATTCAAAGCGGATTGAGTTCAATGTCTTTCCACTTATACTAATGAGTCAAGCGGATTGAGAATTGGAACAAAATAAAATCCAAATTGAAAGATTGCGGATCGAGAAATTGAGGATTTTTTCAATCGGATTGAAAAAAGTGCTATTATAACAATGAGGGAGTTTATATCAATTCAAAGCGGATCGAGTTCAATGTCTTTCCACTTATACTAATGCGTCAAGCGGATTGAGAATTGGAACAAAACAAACTTCAAATATAAAGATTTCGGATTGAGAAATGTAGGATACTATCCATTGGATTGAAAATAGTGTTTTTTTTTCAGCTCAACAGTTTCAAAAATACTGAGGACAAAGGGGATTGAATTTGATGTCTCTCCACTCATACTAATGTCAAGCGGACTGAAAATTCTAATAAAAATGAAAAAAAATCCAAATTGAAAGATTACGGATCGAGAAATTGAGAAAATTTTATCAATCGGATTGAAAATAGTGCAACATTGAGGGATTTTATATCAATTCAAAGCGGATTGAGTTCAATGTCTTTCCACTTATACTAATGCGTCAAGCGGATTGAGAATTGGAACAATATAAAATTCAAATTCAAAGATTGCGGATTGAGAAATTGAGGAAACTATCCATTGGATTGAAAATAGTGTTTTTTTTATCAGCTCAACAGTTTAAAAAATACTGAGGACAAAAGGGATTGAATTTGATGTCTCCACACTTATACTAATGTCAAGCGGACTGAAAATTCTAATAAAAATGAAAAAAAATCCAAATTGAAAGATTGTGGATCGAGAAATTGAGGGTTTTTTTTTCAATCGGATTGAAAATAGTGCTATTATAACAATGAGGGAGTTCATATCAATTCAAAGCGGATTGAGTTCAATGTCTTTCCACTTATACTAATGCGTCAAGCGGATTGAGAATTGGAACAATATAAAATTCAAATTCAAAGATTGCGGATTGAGAAATTGAGGAAACTATCCATTGGATTGAAAATAATGTTTTTTTTATCAGCTCAACAGTTTAAAAAATACTGAGGACAAAGGGGATTGAATTTGATGTCTCTCCACTCATACTTATGCCAAGCGGACTGAAAATTCTAATAAAAATGAAAAAAAATCCAAATTGAAAGATTGTGGATCGAGAAATTGAGGTTTTTTTTTCAATCGGATTGAAAATAGTGCTATTATAACAATGAGGGAGTTTATATCAATTCAAAGCGGATTGAGTTCAATGTCTTTCCACTTATACTAATGCGTCAAGCGGATTGAGAATTGGAACAATATAAAATTCAAATTCAAAGATTGCGGATTCAGAAATTGAGGAAACTATCCATTGGATTGAAAATAGTGTTTTTTTTATCAGCTCAACAGTTTAAAAAATACTGAGGACAAATTGAGGATTTTTTCAATCGGATTGAAAATAGTGCTATTATAACAATGAGGGAGTTTATATCAATTCAAAGCGGATTGAGTTCAATGTCTTTCCACTTATACTAATGAGTCAAGCGGATTGAGAATTGGAACAAAATAAAATCCAAGTTGAAAGATTGCGGATCAAGAAATTGAGGATTTTTTCAATCGGATTGAAAATAGTGCTATTATAACAATGAGGGAGTTTATATCAATTCAAAGCGGATCGAGTTCAATGTCTTTCCACTTATACTAATGCGTCAAGCGGATTGAGAATTGGAACAAAACAAACTTCAAATATAAAGATTTCGGATTGAGAAATGTAGGATACTATCCATTGGATTGAAAATAGTGTTTTTTTTTCAGCTCAACAGTTTCAAAAATACTGAGGACAAAGGGGATTGAATTTGATGTCTCTCCACTCATACTAATGTCAAGCGGACTGAAAATTCTAATAAAAATGAAAAAAAATCCAAATTGAAAGATTACGGATCGAGAAATTGAGAAAATTTTATCAATCGGATTGAAAATAGTGCAACATTGAGGGATTTTATATCATTTCAATGTCTTTCCACTTATACTAATGCTTCAAGCGGATTTAGAATTGGAACAAAACAAACTTCAAATATAAAGATTTCGGATTGAGAAATGTAGGATACTATCCATTGGATTGAAAATAGTGTTTTTTTTTTATCAGTTCGACAGTTTCAAAAATACTGAGGCCAAAGAGGATTGCACACTGATGTCGAGCAGATTGAAAATTGTAATAAGAATGAAGTAAAATTGAAAGATTGCAGTACGAGAAATTGAGGAAAGTCTATCAATCGGATTGAAAATAGTGCTATTATAACAATATCAATTCAAAGCAGATTGAGTTCAATGCGTCTTTCCACTTACACTAATGTCAAGCGGATTGAGAATTGGAACAAAATAAAGTTCAAATTTGAAGATTGCGGATTGAGAAATTGGAGAAACTATCCATTGGATTGAAAATAGTGTTATTTTTATTTTTTGAATTTGATGTCTCTCCACTTATTCCAATGTCAAGCGGACTGAAAAGTCTAATAAAAATGAATAAAATCCAAATTGAAAGATTACGTATGGAGAAATTGAGAAAATTTCATCAATCGGATTGAAAATAGTGCTATTATAACAATGAGGGAGTTTATATCAATTCAAAGTGGATTGAGTTCAATGTCTTTCCACTTATACTAATGCTTCGAGCGGATTGAGAATTGGAACAAAATAAAGTTTAAATTCAAAGATTGTGGATTGAGAAATTGAGAAATCTATCCATTGAATTGAAAATAGAGTTTTTTTTTCAGCTCAACAGTTTCAATAATACTGAGGACAAAGGGGATTGAATTTGATGTCTCTTCACCCATACTAATATCAAGCGGACTGAAAATTCTAATAAAAATGAAAAAAAAATCCAAATTGAAAGATTGCGGATCGAGAAATTGAGAAAATTTTATCAATCGGATTGAAAATAGTGCAACATTGAGGGATTTTATATCAATTCAAAGCGGATTGAGTTCAATGTCTTTCCACTTATACTAATGCGTCAAGCGGATTGAGAATTGGAACAATATAAAATTCAAATTCAAAGATTGCGGATTGAGAAATTGAGGAAACTATCCATTGGATTGAAAATAGTGTTTTTTTTATCAGCTCACCAGTTTAAAAAATACTGAGGACAAAGGGGATTGAATTTGATGTCTCTCCACTCATACTTATGTCAAGCGGACTGAAAATTCTAATAAAAATGAAAAAAAATCTAAATTGAAAGATTGCGGATCGAGAAATTGAGAAAATTTTATCAATCGGATTGAAAATAGTGCAACATTGAGGGATTTTATATCAATTCAAAGCGGATTGAGTTCAATGTCTTTCCACTTATACTAATGCGTCAAGCGGATTGAGAATTGGAACAATATAAAATTCAAATTCAAAGATTGCGGATTGAGAAATTGAGGAAACTATCCATTGGATTGAAAATAGTGTTTTTTTTATCAGCTCACCAGTTTAAAAAATACTGAGGACAAAGGGGATTGAATTTGATGTCTCTCCACTCATACTTATGTCAAGCGGACTGAAAATTCTAATAAAAATGAAAAAAAATCCAAATTGAAAGATTGTGGATCGAGAAATTGAGGTTTTTTTTTTCAATCGGATTGAAAATAGTGCTATTACGCATTAATGCTTCATATTTTCAGTGAAAAAGATAAAAGTTGACTTCTGTGTAATATTATCGACAACGCTTATTCAAATATTATTTAAACAAAAAAAAAAAAAACAGAAAAAAAAAAATTAAATAATAACTTCAACACCCTGTAGCTCTGTAACGAAGCATTTCCGGACACATCTTTATATAAAATTTTCTTTTTATTTTTAAGTGAGGAAACTAATCCTGTATTTTTGGCACTATCAATGGAACACAATGCTCGGCCATGATTTCATTATCATAGGTATTCATTATTCCAATTCTAAATATCTCGAAAATGGGGGCACGTAGCGACTTCTAACAAGTATGCCTTTTTTGCATAAAAATAAAGGAGAAATATTTTTTTCCACTCAAATATGTCATGCGGTCACGTGCAAAAAAGTTATGGCTGTACATGTCAGGACAAATGAGTGTAGGTGGCGCCCTCTACAAGTTAGAGCCAAACTGAGATAAAATTCGAATTCCGCATAAAAAGAAATCCTAAAATACCGATTTTTATGGAGATATAGACATTGGTTAAAATATTATTTAGAAAAATAAAAAATAAAACTTCAACACCCTGTAGCTCTGTAACGAAGCATTTCCGGACACACCTTTATATGAAGTTTTATTATTATTTACAAGTGGGAAAACTCACCCTGTATTTTTTTGCAATATTAATGGAACACCCTGTCTAAATATTTTATTCTTCTCATAAATTGATTGTTATTTTTTGTGCTGATATTTTTTTTTTCTTTGTAAAGTGAAAATCATAGAAAATTCGAAATCAGATGAATAAAAAAATACAAAATGTCATGAATAAAATATTTTGTTGATCATTTATCAATTTTCAACTATTATTTTAATACTCTGTCCATTTTATCAAGTTATTTTTCAATTAAAATTCAATAATGAAGGGACAAGAACACATTTTAAAAGCCAAATATTCATTTTTTTTGAAAAACTTGTACACCCTGTGCCACTTTCGACCATGGGTGTCCCATCTCAATAATCTTCTTATTTAAGGTTCCTCTATTTGCTGTATAAGCAGTGACCAGTTGATCTGGGACACCCTGTATATTTTATCACACTGGTCTTCACATTTATTTATCGTTTGCTTTGTTTTTTATTTTTTCTTACTGTCTTGATAGTTTGTTCTTTTCTAAGTTGTTTTTTATTATAAAAAATTAGGAAATGTCAATACAGGTACGTATACAGGGCCCAAAAATAAACATAAAAGTCTACAAAATATGGGTCTGTACCAAAAAGTGAAAAAAGATGTAGATGGCGCCCCCTACAAGTAAGAGCCATACCAGATACCAATTTCTACTCCAATATTCAAATTATTACTTTATACCAATTTTTTTTCTTGTTATAGAGAAAATTGAGAAAACAAATGGAAAATCAAATAAATATTCTTTGTACAATAATTTTTGGTTATCCATTTTATTTTATTGTTTATCGGATTTTTGCTCTTTACTTGACTTACTTGTTTATTTCATATTTGTTGCTGTCTCAGTACTCCATCCCAATGTATTCTTCTCTTTGTTATTTAAAAAAAATGTAAGTAAGCTAGCTCATACAGGGTGTTTCCTAATTGCGTACATCAAATTTAAAGGCTCAGTTCAGACACAAAAAAAAGCTAAGGAGTACATTTTAATTTTTTTTTAGTTCAACACCCTTTATTTAAAAAAAATGCACTTCTGGACCCATGTCAATATGGATTTTTTTCATGAATTCGTCCTTAAATGTAATGCACGCAATTCGGGATCACCCTGTATAAGAACCAAAAATCGAGTTTGCTGTGAATTTGTTTTTGATTTACAATGTGTCGAACTCACTGCACAAGTTTTATTGGCACGAGTATAAACCGGATTACACAAACAAAGTTATAGTCCTGCTGTTAACCCAAGCTCCTGCAGCTTTATTTCTCGCATTTCTGATAAAGTCTGATAAAGAAAATAAAAACCTTTGAACTTTCAATAATTGCACAAATATCACTGGACAAAAATCACAACACATTCACCCGCTAGGGTAGCTCGGTAGACTAATAAAAAAATCTAGAATTTGACGAGACACCGATAACGGGATCCACTTTACATGTTTTATGACCGGCACAGTGTCATGTTTTCGTCATAAACCATGCTAACTGCCGCTAACGGGACCATCGAGTCCATAAAAGTACAGCAAAGAAGGGCGCATGATGACCTTCCACAATATTGGCCTTTGTTGTGCAACGGTTGTTCAATTTTTTCATTAAATGCGTTTTCAAAATATTGGAAAAAGGGTTGCGACCGTTAGAAGGGTGTTTGACCTTGAAACTGTAAAGTTTCGGCTTCTTTTGATTATTTCTTTCTTCATGATACAATTTTCAAACTTTAAAGTCTTTAGTATGGTTTACAAGTGTTTTTTCAATTTTTTTTTTGTTTTAATGTTTTTCTATAATATATTTAATTAGTTTATTTTGGTTTGTTTTAAAAGTTTTTGATCATTTACTTCGTGTACAAGTGAGTTATTTTGTTTTGTTACACTTTTTACAGTCATTGCAACTTCAACGACATTTATATTTCCTAGGTATAATTAATTTGATTTGTTTTATAAATATTACTCAGTCTTTGTTTTTTTTTCGTTTTTTCATCTATTTCTTCGTTTTAGTTCGGTTCTTTTAATGTTAACTAATTTTGGTTTTTGAACCTTTTTGAGATTTCAACTCATCTTGGCAGCTTTCTTTGTCTAGGCTGTTCTTCTAATTATAATTATTATGTTTTAGTTGTTTTTTTTGCTTTTAAGGTTTATTAATTTCAATTTAAACTTATTTTGGTGTGGTTTTTTATTTGTCGTTTATAATTTAATTAATTATTACTTATTCGTCTTTTGTAATTCTGTAAGATCTGTAAAAAAAATCTCACATCATATCCATGATATACTTCTACAAAAACCGTAAACAATGAAAAAAAGAAAGTAGAAACCACTAAAAATTCAACAACATACTTCAAATAAAGGGAATACAAAAATAAAAACAGTCAAACTTTTTAGTAGTAATTACTAATTTTTTCTTTCAACTCACCAAGACTTATTTTCATCTTGATGTTTTTTCATTTAACTTCATTTGACTTGCCTATTAAACTCTTTTTTATTTTAATGAAATTATTTTTTCATTTATATGATTTTGTTGGTTTAATAAATTTTATTATTTTGACTGTTTTCTGGCGAACTTTTTTATAATTCTTTGTTTGAGAAAGTTTTATCAAGCTTTCTTCGTTTTGTCTGTTGATTGTGCTCTACTTTATGGCTTTCTTTTATTTTAAGTTACTTCTCAGTTTTATTGATTTCATTTATTAAATCTTTATGAGATTTAAGTTTATCATGGCTTGGTTATTGTTTTTATAATTTTTTAGAAACTTATTCGTCGTTTTTTATTTCATACAAAAATGTGTGTTATTTTTCTTATTCTTTAACCTTTTTGATTATCTGTTTAGTCTGTTATTAAAGACGTTTTTGTCTTTGGAGTGCGGTATATTACATTTTTTAAGATTGTCTTTGTGTGTTTTCCTACGAACTTTAAAATCAAAAAAACTTCTTTTGAATCACTAATCTGTTTTTTTTATTTATTTTTATTTATTTTTTTAAAACAAAAACCTCTTACATTTTTTTTTTTTTTAGAATATTGTGGTAGTGTTTTTTATTCTCACTGCGATTTTTCAACCTTTTAAAGTTTTGTAATTAACTTTTATTATCAGGATTAATCGGTCTTCTATAATTTTTTCCAAATCATGATGTTATTTAAATTTTTTGTCGCTAAGGCTTTTATGTCTTTTTAATTATTATTAATTTGCTTAACACGTCATCATATATTTTTTTAGTCTTATTTAAATTTTATCACGACGATTTATTCGCTTCGCAAGATTTTCTTATGGTGACTGTTGTTTCGCGAATTTTTAGATAATTTGTTTCCTTTTAAGAATAATCACTTTTGCACTTTTCCATTCAACTAATCGAGACATTTTCATCCCGACTTTTTTTTTCTTTTTTTTTTACTTTTCTATTCTTCTTAGCCTGTTTTTTGTTCACCTTTGTCAATGTTTTGAAGATTTATGTCAGAATCAACGTTGTTGATTTTCAAATACGTGTACTGACGTTATTTTTAGAGATGATTGAGTGAATAATAGCACAAATTGAAGATAATTCAATCGTCTTTTATTATCTTCGGTTGAAGATCTTTGTCAGATTGTTATTTTTGAAGATACAGTCGAGCCAGTGGAAGGTATTTAAAATACACGTAGTCAATATTCAAATACGTGTACTGACGTTATTTTTGAAGATAATTGAGTCAATAATATCGCAAATTGAAGATAATTTAATCGTCTTCAATTGTCTTCCATGGAAGATCTTTGCCAGTTTGTTATTTTTGAAGATACAGTGAAGACCGTGGAAGGATGTCAAAATACACGTAGTCAATATTCAAATACGCGTACTGACGTTATTTTTAAAGATAATTGAGTGAATAATAGCGCAAATTGAAGATAATTCAATCGTCTTCCATTGTATTTCATTGAAGATCTTTGTGAGATTGTTATTTTTGAAGATGCAGTGAAGATAGTGAAAGGATGTCAAAATACACGTAGTCAATATTCAAATACGTGTACTGACGTTATTTTTGAAGATAATTGAGTCAATAATATTGCAAATTGAAGATAATTTGATGGTCTTTAATTGTCTTCCATTGAAGATCTCTGCCGGATTGTTATTTTTGAAGATACAGTCAAGACAGTGGAAGGATGTCAAAATACACGTAGTCAATATTCAAATACGTGTACTAACGTTATTTTCAGAGATAATAAAGTAAATGGTATCGCAAATTGAAGATAATTTGATCGTCTTCAATTGTCTTCCACTAAAGATTTTTGCCAGTCTGTTATTTTTGAAGATACAGTCGAGCCAGTGGAAGGTTGTCAAAATCAACGTAGCGAATATTCAAATACGTGTACTGACATCATTTTTAGAGATATTCGAGTGAATAATAGCGCAAATTGAAGATAATTTAACCGTCTTCAATTGTTTTCCATTGAAGATCTTTGGCAGCTTGTTATTTTTGAAGATACAGTCGAGCCAGTGGAAGGTATTTAAAATACACGTAGTTAATATTTAAATACGTGTACTGACGTTATTTTTGAAGATAATTGAGTCAATAATATCGCAAATTGAAGATAATTTGATCGTCTTCAATTGCCTTCCACTGAAGATCTTTGCCAGTTTGTTATTTTTGAAGATACAGTGAAGACCGTGGAAGGATGTCAAAATACACGTAGTCAATATTCAAATACGTGTACTGACGTTATTTTCAAAGATAATTGAGTCAATGATACTGCAAATTGAAGATAATTTAATCGGCTTCAATTGTTTACCACTGAAGATTTTTGCCAGTCTGTTATTTTTGAAGATACAGTCGAGCCAGTGGAAGGTTGTCAAAATCAACGTAGCCAATATTCAAATACGTGTACTGACGTCATTTCTAGAGATAATTGAGTGAATAATAGCGCAAATTGAAGATAATTCAATCGTCTTCCATTGTGTTTCGATGAAGATCTTTGTGAGATTGTTATTTTTGAAGATGCAGTGAAGATAGTGAAAGGATGTCAAAATACACGTAGTCAATATTCAAATACGTGTACTAACGTTATTTTCAGAGATAATTGGGTGAGTGATATCGTAAATTGAAAATAATTTGATCGTCTTCAATTGTCTTTCATTGAAGATCTCTGCCAGATTGTTATTTTTGAAGAAACAGTCGAGGCAGTGGAAGGTTGTCAAAATCAACGTAGCCAATATTCAAATACGTGTACTGACGTTATTTTTGAAGATTATTGAGTCAATAATATCGCAAATTGAAGATAATTTAATCTTCTTCAATTGTCTTCCACTGAAGGTCTTTGCCAGTTTGTTTTCTTGAAGATACAGTCGAGCCAGTGGAAGGTTGTGAAAATCAACGTAGCCAATATTCAATCAAATACGTGCACTGACGTTATTTTTAGAGATAATTGAGTGAATAATAGCGCAAATTGAAGATAATTTATCCGTCTTCAATTTTTTCCATTGAAGATTTTTGCCAGTCTGTTATTTTTGAAGATACAGTCGAGCCAGTGGAAGGTATTTAAAATACACGTAGTCAATATTTAAATACTTGTACTAACGTTGTTTTTAGAGATAATCAAGTCAATAACAGCGCAAATTGAAGATAATTCAATCGTCTTTTATTATCCTCCATTGAAGATCTTTGTCAGATTGTTATTTTTGAAGAGACAGTGAAGACAGTGGAAGGATGTCAAAATAGACGTAGTCAATATTGAAATACCTGCACTGACGTTATTTTTAAAGATAATTGGCGCAAATTGAAGATAATTTAATGACCTCCAATTCAAGATCTTTACCAGATTATTATTTTTGAAGATTTGAGAATGAAAAAGAGAAAGATTTATGCTAATAAACTGAAACTCTTTGAATAACGAGAATTGAAAAACATAGGAAAAAAAATGTGTGTAAATAAAATCAATAACAGGTAGTAAACATAACGCCAATACTGGACACCCTCCCACTTGACATATCCGTCACACGTCACAAAAACCATGGTAGATTGCCCAGACCCCCAAGGCAAGCCTGTGCCCAACCAGCGCACCTCAGATTTCTACAAAACCTGTCAACTGCCCAAAAGATTCGACTATCCCGGTTGGTTCCGCGGTTATGGCATCCAAAGAATCCCGCAGGAAAATCCATTTTATCAAACCACATCCCGCGATTATGGTCGATATCCGCCCACCATACATACTGTTCCCACTTCCATGCATCCCAGGACGCAGGACTTCACCACTGCGCTAGCTAAAGGAGGAATGTATCGGAATTATTCTTTGAATACTGGAAAAGAATGAGTTGAATTATTATGATTTGTAGTTTTTTTTTTAAGCACTTTAGACTGATGCTGAGGTTGCTGATTCCTCTAGAACAGAATTTAACTCTGATGGATTTCAATAGAATGTGTTCTGGAACATAAATTTGGCCCCCCAGCTCGCCTAAGAGAGTGGCGAAAGATCCCAGTGTTCTGCAGCTCCGCAGCACCCATACACCATGCAAATGGATATTTATTCGGTTTCTTTGATTCTTAGATATTCTAATTCTTATAAAATTCAACTTATAGACTCTTTCTCGATTCCATCCAATCTTTTTCTGACTGAAAAAGTGTTGAAGTTAACCTGAAGTGTTTTTGTCGTAAATTTCCACTACCGGGGTTAGCAATCAAAATGAATTGCCCAATAAATAAAATAAGGTGGAGAGAATTTTACGAGCATTTCAATCAGCCGTCGGATAAAAAAGTTGGTCAAAGATTTCTTCCCGTTAATTGGTGTGAGTTGGAAAGTTTTCTGTTTTCGGTAAGATTTAAACAAGATTTTGGATGTTTTCTATGTGATTGCTGAACCATTAACATTAACCGATAACAGCTGCTCCAATTTCTGACTTATTGCTGTCATCAATGCCTCTTTTTCATGACTGACTGTGGCTTCTGATTGCTGATTACGGATGACGATTCAACTAAGTTGAAGTCAGCAATGAAATGAGTTTATCATTGCCGGAACTGATTTTTTATATTTTTTCATTCTCTTCTGACTCTACTTTATCAAAATCAATCCATTTCTCCCTTGCTGCCTGATTTGTCTTCATCTCGGACCACGTTTTATGGTTTATTGCTGACTCTTATTCATTGGTGCTGACTTTTTTCCTTTAGCTGACCCTAACTTCCATTATTTGAGACTTTATTCATTATTGCATACATGTCATTGACGTTTTCTTTTCTGACTATAATGTTTCATTGCTAACAACTTATCATTACTGACGTGATTTTACGTTGCTGATTTTTTATTACTTTTGATTTTTGCTGTCTTGCTTTTTATTAAAAATACTGCAACTTTACTCTATCGTTACTGACTTTCTCATTGCTGACTCTGATTGAGTCGCTGACTGTTTTCATCATAGCTCACTCTGTCAGTCAATGCTGACTGGGTTTTTATTGCTTCACCTTATTTAATTTAACTGAATTTGTAATTGCCGAGTTTCATGGCTTTTCCTTTTTTTTATAATCATTGACTTTATTCTTCCATTACTGAGCCTCAATGTGCTTGCTGACGGTGATTTAACATAAGTTACTCTAATTGCGTATGATCAACATCAACTATTTCTCATTGCTGACAGAGGCTTTATTGCTGATTTTTCATCCTGCACAAAAGTGAATTGCTTATTGCTGACTTTGATTGTCTTATTGATTTTCTATTGCTGGCTGAGTTTTCTCCTCATTAATTACTCATTGCTGATCATTGCACACACTACTTTATCATTATAACATCAATTTTTAATCGAACAGTCCATTTTCTAATTGTTGACTGGGCTGTTTTGAATGATCCTCATCCATTGTTGCTGACTTGTTCATCATTTGATTTTCAATTACTGACTCTGAATTTTCTTATCATTTTCCGATATTTCTGATCTTATTCTGTCATTATTGACTGTGCTTTCCCATTGCTGACACTGATTTTGTCTTGCTAACGGTTTTCCTATCGCTGATTATTATAATTACTCTTTGTAGATCCCATTTTTCATTGCTGACACTGATTTATCAATACTTTGGCTAAGCATTATCAACATCAATTATTTCTCATTGCTGATTCTATTTTCTAACTGCTGACTGACTGAGTTGTTATTGCTGATTCTCAAGCATCTTTGCTGACTAGTTGGCACAAATGAAAAATACTTTAACGTTACTGACTTGCAATTTCCATAATATTGTTTTCAGATTTTCTGAATATTCTGTCACCATTAACCGTGCTTTTTCATTGCTGACCCTAATTTTGCTTCACTGATTGTGTTTATCATTGTGGAACCTGCTTTTTCATTGCTGAAACTGACTTTTCTTTGTTTCCTCGAATCAGGTAGTTGTTATGAATATAAGTGTCTGATTGCTGACTGAATTGTTGCTGATTCTTATTTCTAAATCCCCAACCATTGCAAAACCTACTTTCTCATTGCTGACACGGATTTGTCATCAATATACACCGATTATAGATTATAATATTTGCTCACTCTGTTTTTTCAATTTTTTTTAGCGGGTTTTTATTGCTGAAACTCATCTTTTATTGTTGCATTGTTGTTATTGAAAACCATACTATACCATAATGGTTTATTGCTAAATTGCTGAGTCTGAATTCTATCATAATTGACGTTAGTTCTCTATTGCTGATCCTGATTTCACCTTGCTGAGTGTGTTTTCTTGACGCAGTTTTGATAGTTTATCATTGCTTACCTTTGCAGAACGTACTTGATCATTGCTGACACTGATTTATCGTTACATCATCGAAATCAATTGATTAATTTTATTGCTGATTTTTTTTGGCTTGATTAAATGTGAATTTCTTATTGCTGACTATGAATGATCATTTTTGTGACTCACTCATCAATATTTACCTGACTTTTTCATTGCTGACCCTGATTTTTATTGCTGACTGCATTTTCTCCTGATTGTTTATAAATGACTCAATGCTTATCATTGCAGATCCCAGTTTTTCATTCAATTTTCTGATCAATTATTTCTCATTGCTGACTCTGTTTTTTCATTGCTGTCTTGTTTTTTTCTTTAATCCTAAGCAATAGTGAATCTCTTTATACTGACTGCATTTTTCATGTTTTTCCGAGTTTTCTGACTGTTCTATCATTATTTAACATTGGTACTTTTCCATTGCTGACACTGATTTGATCAAGCATCATTGATATCAATTGATTAGTTTTATTGCTGATATTTTTTCGGCCTAATTAATAATGAATTTTATATCGCTAACCATGAATGTTCATTTTTCTGACTTTCTCATCACTATTGACATGACTTTTTTATTGCTGACCCTGATTTTTATTGCAGACTGCATTTTGTCCTGATTGTTTATAAATTACTCAATGCTTATCATTGCAGATCCCAGTTTTTTATTCAATTTTCTGATCAATTAGTCCTCATTGCTGACTCTGTTTTTTCATTGCTGTCTTGTTTTTTTTAATCCTAAGCAATATAGTGAATCTCTTTATAATGACTGATTTTCTCATGTTTTTCCGATTTTTCTGACTGTTCTATCATTATTTAACATTGGTACTTTTCCATTGCTGACACTGATTTGATCAAGCATCATTGATATCAATTAATTAGTTTTATTGCTGATTTTTTTTCGGCACAATTGATAATGAATTTCTTATTGCTGACTATGAATGATCATTTTTCTGACTTTCTTATCAGTATTGACCTGACTATTTCATTGCTGACCCTGATTTTTATTGCTGACTGTATTTTCTCCTGATTGTTTATAAATTACTCATTGCTTATCATTGCAGATCCCAGTTTTTCATTCAATTTCCTGATCAATTATTTCTCATTGCTGACTCTGTTTTTGCATTGCTGTCTTGTTTTTTTTTTATTCCCAAGCAATAGTGAATTTCTCAATACTGACTGAATTTTTCATGTTTTTTTCCGATTTTTCTGACTGTTCTATCATTATTTAACATTGGTACTTTTCCATTGCTGACACTGATTTGATCAAGCATCATTGATATCAATTAATTAGTTTTATTGCTGATTTTTTTTCGGCCTAATTAATAATGAATTTTATATTGCTAACCATGAATGTTCATTTTTCTGACTTTCTCATCACTATTGATCTGACTATTTCATTACTGACCCTGATTTTTATTGCTGACTGCATTTTCTCCTGATTGTTTAGAAATTACTCATTGCTTATCATTGCAGATCCCAGTTTTTCATTCAATTTCCTGATCAATTATTTCTCATTGCTGACTCTGTTTTTTCATTGCTGTCTTGTTTTCTTTTAATCCTAAGCAATAGTGAATCTCTTTATACTGACTGAATTTTTCATGTTTTTTCCGACTTTTCTGACTGTTCTATCATTATTTAACATTGGTACTTTTCCATTGCTGACACTGATTTGATCAAGCATCATTGACATCAATTAATTAGTTTTATTGCTGATTTTTTTTCGGCCCAATTGATAATGAATTTCTTATTGCTGACTATGAATGATCATTTTTCTGACTTCCTTATCAGTATCGACCTGACTATTTCATTGCTGACCCTGATTTTTATTGCTGACTGTATTTTCTCCTGATTGTTTATAAATTACTCATTGCTTATCATTGCAGATCCCAGTTTTTCATTCAATTTCCTGATCAATTATTTCTCATTGCTGACTCTGTTTTTTCATTGCTGCCTTGTTTCTTTTTTGATTCTAAGCAATAGTGAATCTCTTTATATTGACTGGATTTTTCATGTTTTTCCAATTTTTCTGACTGTTCTAACATGATCACTGATCTATCATATAACTTACTTTGTTCAAGCATCATTGACATCAATTAATTAGTTTATTACTGATTTTTTTTCGGCCTAATTAATAGTGAATTTCCTATTGCTAACCATGAATGTTCATTTTTCTGACTTTCTCATCATTATTGACATGACTTTTTCATTGCTGACCCTGATTTTTATTGCTGACTGCATTTTCTCCTGATTGTTTATAAATTACTCAATGCTTATCATTGCAGATCCCAGTTTTTCATTCAATTTTCTGATCAATTAGTCCACATTGCTGACTCTGTTTTTTCATTGCTGTCTTGTTTTTTTTAATCCTAAGCAATATAGTGAATCTCTTTATACTGACTGAATTTTTCATGTTTTTCCGATTTTTCTCTATCATTATTTAACATTGGTACTTTTCCATTGCTGACACTGATCTGATCAAGCATCATTGATATCAATTAATTAGTTTTATTGCTGATTTTTGATTTTTTCTGACTTTCTCATCACTATTGACATGACTTTTTCATTGCTGACCCTGATTTTTTATTGCTGACTGCATTTTCTCCTGATTGTTTATAAATTACTCAATGCTCATAGTTGCAGATTCCAGTTTTTCATTCAATTTTCTGATCAATTATTTCTCATTGCTGTCTTGTTTGTTTTTAATCCTAAGCATTAGTGAATATCTTTATACTGACTGAATTTTTCATGTTTTTCCGATTTTTCTGACTGTTCTATCATTATTTAACATTGGTACTTTTCCATTGCTGACACTGATTTGATCAAGCATCATTGACATCAATTAATTAGTTTTATTGCTAATTTTTTTTCGGTCCAATTGATAATGAATTTTATATTGCTAACCATGAATGTTCATTTTTCTGATTTTCTCATCACTATTGACATGACTTTTTCATTGCTGACCCTGATTTTTATTGCTGACTGCATTTTCTACTGATTGTTTATAAATGACTAAATGCTTATCATTGCAGATCCTAGTTTTTCATTCATTTTCCTGATCAATTATTTCTCATTGCTGACTCTGTTTTTTCATTGCTGTCTTGTTTTTGCTTAATCCTAAGCAATAGTGAATTTCTTAATACTGACTGAATTTTTCATGTTTTTCCGATTTTTCTGACTGTTCTATCATTATTTAACATTGGTACTTTTCCATTGCTGACACTGATTTGATCAAGCATCATTGATATCAATTGATTAGTTTTATTGCTGATTTTTGATTTTTTCTGACTTTCTCATCACTATTGACATGACTTTTTCATTGCTGACCCTGATTTTTATTGCTGACTGCATTTTCTCCTGATTGTTCATAAATGACTTGATGCTTATCATTGCAGATCCCAGTTTCTCATTCAATTTTCTGATCAATTATTTCTTATTGCTGACTCTGTTTTTTCATTGCTGTCTTGTTTTTTTTTAATCCTAAGCAATAGTGAATCTCTTTATACTGACTGCATTTTTCATGTTTTTCCGAGTTTTCTGACTGTTCTATCATTATTTAACATTGGTACTTTTCCATTGCTGACACTGATTTGATCAGGCATCATTGATATCAATTGATTAGTTTTATTGCTGATTTTTTTTCGGCCTATAGTGAATTTCTTACTGCTGACTATGAATGATCATTTTTCTGACTTTCTTATCAGTATTGACCTGACTATTTCATTGCTGAACCTGATTTTTATTGCTGACTGCATTTTCTCCTGATTGTTTATAAATGACTCAATGCTTATCATTGCAGATCCCAGTTTTTCATTCATTTTTCCGATCAATTATTTCTCATTGCTGACTCTGTTTTTTCTTTGCTGTCTTGTTTTTGCTTAATCCTAAGCGATAGTGAATTTCTTAATACTGACTGAATTTTTCATGTTTTTTTCGATTTTTCTGACTGTTCTATCATTATTAAACATTGGTACTTTTTCATTGCTGACACTGATTTGATCAAGCATCATCGATATCAAATAATTAGTTTTATTGCTGATTTTTTTTCGGCCTAATTAATAGTGAATTTCCTATTGCTAGCCATGAATGTTCATTTTTCTGACTTTCTCATCACTATTGATCTGACTATTTCATTGCTGACCCTGATTTTTATTGCTGACTGCATTTTCTCCTGATTGTTTATAAATGACTCAATGCTTATCATTGCAGATCCCAGTTTTTCATTCATTTTTCTGATCAATTATTTCTCATTGCTGACTCTGTTTTTTCATTGCTGTCTTGTTTTTTTTAATCCTGAGCAATAGTGAGTCTCTTTATACTGACTGAATTTTTCATGTTTTTCCGAGTTTTCTGACTGTTCTATCATTATTTAACATTGGTACTTTTCCATTGCTGACACTGATTTGATCAAGCATCATTGATATCAATTGATTAGTTTTATTGCTGATATTTTTTCGGCCTAATTAATAATGAATTTTAAATCGCTAACCATGAATGTTCATTTTTCTGACTTTCTCATCACTATTGACATGACTTTTTTATTGCTGACCCTGATTTTTATTGCTGACTGCATTTTGTCCTGATTGTTTATAAATTACTCAATGCTTATCATTGCAGATCCCAGTTTTTTATTCAATTTTCTGATCAATTAGTCCTCATTGCTGACTCTGTTTTTTCATTGCTGTCTTATTTTTTTTAAACCTAAGCAATATAGTGAATCTCTTTATACTGACTGATTTTCTCATGTTTTTCCGATTTTTCTAACTGTTCTATCATTATTTAACATTGGTACTTTTCCATTACTGACACTGATTTGATCAAGCATCATTGATATCAATTAATTAGTTTTATTGCTGATTTTTGATTTTTTCTGACTTTCTCATCACTATTGACATGACTTTTTTATTGCTGACCCTGATTTTTATTGCTGACTGCATTTTGTCCTGATTGTTTATAAATTACTCAATGCTTATCATTGCAGATCCCAGTTTTTCATTCAATTTTCTGATCAATTAGTCCTCATTGCTGACTCTGTTTTTTCATTGCTGTCTTGTTTTTTTTAATCCTAAGCAATATAGTGAATCTCTTTATACTGACAGAATTTTTCATGTTTTTCCGATTTTTCTGACTGTTCTATCATTATTCAACATTGGTATTTTTCCATTGCTGACACTGATTTGATCAAGCATCATTGACATCAATTAATTAGTTTTATTGCTGATTTTTTTTCGGCCTAATTAATAATGAATTTTATATTGCTAACCATGAATGTTCATTTTTCTGACTTTCTCATCACTACATATTGACATGACTTTTTCATTGCTGACCCTGATTTTTTATTGCTGACTGCATTTTCTCCTGATTGTTTATAAATTACTCAATGCTCATAGTGGCAGATCCCAGTTTTTCATTCAATTTTCTGATCAATTATTTCTCATTGCTGAGTCTGTTTTTGCATTGCTGTCTTGTTTTTTTTTATTCCCAAGCAATAGTGAATTTCTCAATACTGACTGAATTTTTCATGTTTTTTTCCGATTTTTCTGACTGTTCTATCATTATTTAACATTGGTACTTTTCCATTGCTGACACTGATTTGATTAAGCATCATTGATATCAATTAATTAGTTTTATTGCTGATTTTTTTCGGCCTAATTAATAGTGAATTTCTTATTGCTAACCATGAATGCTCATTTTTTTGACTTTCTCATCACTATTGACATGACTTTTTCATTGCTGACCCTGATTTTTATTGCTGAGTGCATTTTCTCCTGATTGTTTATAAATGACTCAATGCTTATCATTGCAGATCCCAGTTTTTCATTCAATTTTCTGATCAATTATTTCTCATTGCTGACTCTGTTTTTTCATTGCTGTCTTGTTTTTTTCTAATCCTAAGCAATACTGAATCTCTTAATTGTTACTGCGAATTTTTCATGTTTTTTTTCGATTTTTCTGACTGTTCTATCATTATTGAACATTGTTACTTTTCCATTGCTGACACTGATCTATCATTACTTACTTAGATCAAGTATTATCGATATTGATTATTCCTCATTGCTGACTCTATTTTCTCATTTGATGCTTGATTGCTGTTTTTTTTCCTCATCCTAAACAATAGTGAATTCTTCTTGCTGACTATAATGTTTTCTAGATTTTTCCGTTTTTTGTAATTATTAACATTACTTTTCCATTGTTAACTTTGAGTTTCGTCTTGCTGACTAGGATTGCGCATTGCTGACCATGGGAGACCCTACCATTTCATTGCTGACACTAAATTCATCATTATACGTACTTCGATCAAGCACAATCAGCATCAATAATTCCTCATTGCTGACTGTGTTTTCTCATTGCTACCTGAGGTTTTATTGCGGGATTCTATTTTTTTCATCCTTGTATTTAGATTTTTTATAAATAATCATGAATTTTTCCGATTTTTTGTCTGTTCTATCAGTATTGATATCACTTTTTCATTGCTAACCCTGATAATGCATTTTCTCATTGCTGATTATAACTACTTATTGCTTACCATTGCAGACCTCACTTTTTAACTGCTGCTTGGGGTTTTATTGCTGATTATTTTTATTTCATCCTAAACAGTAGTGAATTCACATTGCTGACATTGTTTATCATTTTTCATAAAATCATATGAGGGCAAACCCCCCTGTACACATTTTCAAAAAAAATTGTTCTTGTGTTTTTTATGTTAATTTGTTAATTTAATTCTTCTTGAGCCTTCCTGTACGCCCCTAGAAGAAATTTAAAAAGTGTTTGTCAAGACCCATCAATCAAAAACAAAAAAAAAAACAAAAATTTCACGTACTACTTACTTTAGGGTGGACACCAGGTATCCACGATTACAAAGGAAAAAATTATAGCTCCAGCTCCTCAAACCTCTCAAATAAAGCTTCGAAACATCCCCTCATTCGTATAAAACACATACTACTCTTCACATAACCCCCATACACCAACCTCTTCAACCGTCCCCCGTACATTCATTCAACCAACAACGTATTTCGTAACTTTATTCCACTCAATGTGAAAAGTAGAAATCTTCACGTCGGATCGAACAACCTTGCTAGTGTGCGATTTGTCGCAGAGAGGGCGCATCGTCCGGCCAAAAGGGCACTAAGGTTGGGATTATTGCCATTCTGATATCCTGATCGGGAGGATTTAATAATAGACACCCACGCAATAAGGGTTGAAAATGGATTGTTTGAAATGATCATCTTCAAATTTGGTGTGATGGTTAAAAAATCGTAAATCAACTTAATATTTGGCTGCATAGAGGTCGATCTCATCAGATTTGTTATTAATTTTTGCGTCCAATTAACAACAAAAAATATCATATTATTCAATATAATCTCTGTTTTTTTGCATAAATTATTAATTTTTGTACCTTTATCCTGATTATATCAACAAGTTCTTTATATTATTGCATTATTATTAATTTATGTAAACGGTGTTATTAGCAATCTGAGTTTATCACTTTTGATATTATGATGATACAATTTTTGATTTAATGAGTTCCAAGGGGGGCATTTTATTTCATTTGTATTTTTTTATTTTTGTTCAAAACGTTCAGTCCATATTTCTAAGTAGAACAAGTTTTTTTAAAAATTTGCTCGAACCATTTCACATTTTTCATTAAAAAATTATTTTTTTTTAACACAAAAATGGCTCTCAAAACCATGCCCATCTGTCTCCATTGGTCCAACGAGTCATTGTCCTCAAATCTTCTTTTTTCATAGACTACCGATCAAAATGTGAAGAAAGAGAAGAAAAATGAAGATAGATAGATTACTTTGTACATTTCTGGGTAGTCTGATTTATTGCCATGACTTGGTTGTGGGTTTCTAGATGGCGTTGGTGGAATAAAAGGCATAAGTAGAAAAAAATTTATTTGGTCTAATTAATACCACCTACAGTTGATTAATGTTATTGTCAATTATCCATTATGACGACCTAATCCATTCTAATTACCCCTATAACAATAAGTACGTCTGAAAATGTACATAATTTGCCATAATTCCAACAAATTGCCACATTATTAGTCATAAATAAACATGTTAAGTAACAAAAATCACGTTGCATAATTTTCTTTTTAATAGCAGTGATGATTCAATAGTTTTTTTCAATTTTGACTACGTTTTTTTGGAATCTGACGACTAATAATAGTCCATAGACAACTGTCGTCAGAAGTCACATTTAGTCCAAATAGTCAAGAAGTCCACTGTCCCAAGTAGAATAGTCCACTGTCTTGAGTAGTCCAACATTTAATATATAGTCTACATTTTTGATAAATACACATTACATACTCTTAAGTAGTCCACATTCTTATCTATAGGTTATCCATAGTCTAAAATAGTCCACTACATTAAGTAGTATACACTGTCTTAAACCAGTCTTTAAAAGTCCACGATCTTAATTTGTCCACTGTCTTGAGTATAGTCCACATTTTTAATAAGTACACACTACATATTTTTAAATAGTTTACTTTTAAAGTACTTAACAATCTTAATTTGTCCACTGCCTCACACTACATATTTTTAAATAGTGCACTGTCTTAATAAGTAGTCCATATTCTTATTTATAGTCTTGGGTAAGTAATCAACAGTCTTAAATGGTCCACTGTTTAACTGTATTAGTCCACAGTATTTATTAGTACATATCTTTAAGTCTTGAAAAGTCCACTTTTTAAGTATCGTTCACAATCTTAAGTAAATAGTTTACTTTTAAAGTACTTAACAATCTTAATTTGTCCACTGCCTCAAGTAGTTAAGTACACACTACATATTTTTAAATAGTGCACTGTCTTAATAAGTAGTCCATATTCTTATTTATAGTCTTGGGTAAGTAATCAACAGTCTTAAATGGTCCACTGTTTAACTGTATTAGTCCACAGTATTTATTAGTACATATCTTTAAGTCTTGAAAAGTCCACTTTTTAAGTATCGTTCACAATCTTAAGTAAATAGTTTACTTTTAAAGTACTTAACAATCCTAATTTGTCCACTGCCTCAAGTAGTCAAGTACACACTACATATTTTTAAATAGTGCACTGTCTTAATAAGTAGTCCATATTCTTATTTATAGTCTTGGGTAAGTAATCAACAGTCTTAAATGGTCCACTGTTTAACTGTATTAGTCCACAGTATTTATTAGTACATATCTTTAAGTCTTGAAAAGTCCACTTTTTAAGTATCGTTCACAATCTTAAGTAAATAGTTTACTTTTAAAGTACTTAACAATCTTAATTTGTCCACTGCCTCAAGTAGTTAAGTACACACTACATATTTTTAAATAGTACACTGTCTTAATAAGTAGTCCATATTCTTATTTATAGTCTTGAGTAAGTAATCTACAGTCTTAAATAGTCCACTGTTTAACTGTATTAGTCCACAGTATTTATTAGTACATATCTTTAAGTCTTGAAAAGTCCACTTTTTAAGTATCGTTCACAATCTTAAGTAAATAGTTTACTTTTAAAGTACTTAACAATCTTAATTTGTCCACTGCCTCAAGTAGTTAAGTACACACTACATATTTTTAAATAGTGCACTGTCTTAATAAGTAGTCCATATTCTTATTTATAGTCTTGAGTAAGTAATCCACAGTCTTAAATAGTCCACTGTTTAACTGTATTAGTCCACAGTATTTATTAGTACATATCTTTAAGTCTTGAAAAGTCCACTTTTTATGTACAGTTCACAATCTTAAGTAAATAGTTTACTTTTAAAGTACTTAACAATTTTAATTTGTCCACTGCCTCAAGTAGTTAAGTACACACTACATATTTTTAAATAGTGCACTGTCTTAATAAGTAGTCCATATTCTTATTTATAGTCTTGAGTAAGTAATCTACAGTCTTAAATAGTCCACTGTTTAACTGTATTAGTCCACAGTATTTAGTAGTACATATCTTTAAGTCTTGAAAAGTCCACTTTTTAAGTATAGTTCACAATCTTAAGTAAATAGTTTACTTTTAAAGTACTTAACAATCTTAATTTGTCCACTGCCTCAAGTAGTCAAGTACACACTACATATTTTTAAATAGTACACTGTCTTAATTAGTAGTCCATATTCTTATTTATAGTCTTGAGTAAGTAATCTACAGTCTTAAATAGTCCACTGTTTAACTGTATTAGTCCACAGTATTTATTAGTACATATCTTTAAGTCTTGAAAAGTCCACTTTTTAAGTATCGTTCACAATCTTAAGTAAATAGTTTACTTTTAAAGTACTTAACAATCTTAATTTGTCCACTGCCTCAAGTAGTCAAGTACACACTACATATTTTTAAATAGTGCACTGTCTTAATAAGTAGTCCATATTCTTATTTATAGTCTTGAGTAAGTAATCTACAGTCTTAAATAGTCCACTGTTTAACTGTATTAGTCCACAGTATTTAGTAGTACATATCTTTAAGTCTTGAAAAGTCCACTTTTTAAGTATAGTTCACAATCTTAAGTAAATAGTTTACTTTTAAAGTACTTAACAATCTTAATTTGTCCACTGCCTCAAGTAGTCAAGTACACACTACATATTTTTAAATAGTGCACTGTCTTAATAAGTAGTCCATATTCTTATTTATAGTCTTGAGTAAGTAATCTACAGTCTTAAATAGTCCACTGTTTAACTGTATTAGTCCACAGTATTTATTAGTACATATCTTTAAGTCTTGAAAAGTCCACTTTTTAATTATCGTTCACAATCTTAAGTAAATAGTTTACTTTTAAAGTACTTAACAATCTTAATTTGTCCACTGCCTCAAGTAGTCAAGTACACACTACATATTTTTAAATAGTGCACTGTCTTAATAAGTAGTCCATATTCTTATTTATAGTCTTGAGTAAGTAATCTACAGTCTTAAATAGTCCACTGTTTAACTGTATTAGTCCACAGTATTTAGTAGTACATATCTTTAAGTCTTGAAAAGTCCACTTTTTAAGTATAGTTCACAATCTTAAGTAAATAGTTTACTTTTAAAGTACTTAACAATCTTAATTTGTCCACTGCCTCAAGTAGTCAAGTACACACTACATATTTTTAAATAGTACACTGTCTTAATTAGTAGTCCATATTCTTATTTATAGTCTTGAGTAAGTAATCTACAGTCTTAAATAGTCCACTGTTTAACTGTATTAGTCCACAGTATTTATTAGTACATTCCTTTAAGTCTTGAAAAGTCCACTTTTTAAGTATAGTTCACAATCTTAAGTAAATAATTTACTTTTAAAGTACTTAACAATCTTAATTTGTCCACTGCCTCAAGTAGTTAAGTACACACTACATATTTTTAAATAGTGCACCGTCTTAATAAGTAGTCCATATTCTTATCTATAGTCTTGAGTAAGTAATCTACAGTCTTAAATAGTCCACTGTTTAACTGTACTAGTCCACAGTACTTGATGGTACATATCTTTTAGTCTTAAAAAGTCCACTTTTTAACTATAGTTCACAATCTTAAGTAAATAGTTTACTTTTAAAGTACTTAACAATCTTAATTTGTCCACTGCCTCAAGTAGTTAAGTACACACAACATATTTTTAAATAGTGCACTGTCTTAATAAGTAGTCCATATTCTTATCTATAGTCTTGAGTAAGTAATCTACAGTCTTAAATAGTCCACTGTTTAACTGTACTAGTCCACAGTACTTGATGGTACATATCTTTTAGTCTTAAAAAGTCCACTTTTTAACTATAGTTCACAATCTTAAGTAAATAGTTTACTTTTAAAGTACTTAACAATCTTAATTTGTCCACTGCCTCAAGTAGTTAAGTACACACAACATATTTTTAAATAGTGCACTGTCTTAATAAGTAGTCCATATTCTTATCTATAGTCTTGAGTAAGTAATCTACAGTCTTAAATAGTCCACTGTTTAACTGTACTAGTCCACAGTACTTGATGGTACATATCTTTTAGTCTTAAAAAGTCCACTTTTTAACTATAGTTCACAATCTTAAGTAAATAGTTTACTTTTAAAGTACTTAACAATCTTAATTTGTCCACTGCCTCAAGTAGTTAAGTACACACTACATATTTTTAAATAGTGCACTGTCTTAATAAGTAGTCCATATTCTTATTTATAGTCTTGAGTAAGTAATCTACAGTCTTAAATAGTCCACTGTTTAACTGTATTAGTCCACAGTATTTAGTGGTACATATCTTTAAGTCTTGAAAAGTCCACTTTTTAAGTATAGTTCACAATCTTAAGTAAATAGTTTACTTTTAAAGTACTTAACAATCTTAATTTGTCCACTGCCTCAAGTAGTTAAGTACACACAACATATGTTTAAATAGTGCACTGTCTTAATAAGTAGTCCATATTCTTATCTATAGTCTTGAGTAAGTAATCTACAGTCTTAAATAGTCCACTGTTTAACTGTACTAGTCCACAGTACTTGATGGTACATATCTTTTAGTCTTAAAAAGTCCACTTTTTAACTATAGTTCACAATCTTAAGTAAATAGTTTACTTTTAAAGTACTTAACAATCTTAATTTGTCCACTGCCTCAAGTAGTTAAGTACACACAACATATGTTTAAATAGTGCACTGTCTTAATAAGTAGTCCATATTCTTATCTATAGTCTTGAGTAAGTAATCTACAGTCTTAAATAGTCCACTGTTTAACTGTACTAGTCCACAGTACTTGATGGTACATATCTTTTAGTCTTAAAAAGTCCACTTTTTAACTATAGTTCACAATCTTAAGTAAATAGTTTACTTTTAAAGTACTTAACAATCTTAATTTGTCCACTGCCTCAAGTAGTTAAGTACACACAACATATTTTTAAATAGTGCACTGTCTTAATAAGTAGTCCATATTCTTATCTATAGTCTTGAGTAAGTAATCTACAGTCTTAAATAGTCCACTGTTTAACTGTATTAGTCCACAGTATTTATTAGTACATATCTTAAAGTCTTGAAAAGTCCACTTTTTAAGTATCGTTCACAATCTTAAGTAAATAGTTTACTTTTAAAGTACTTAACAATCTTAATTTGTCCACTGCCTCAAGTAGTTAAGTACACACTACATATTTTTAAATAGTGCACTGTCTTAATAAGTAGTCCATATTCTTATTTATAGTCTTGAGTAAGTAATCTACAGTCTTAAATAGTCCACTGTTTAACTGTATTAGTCCACAGTATTTAGTGGTACATATCTTTAAGTCTTGAAAAGTCCACTTTTTAAGTATAGTTCACAATCTTAAGTAAATAGTTTACTTTTAAAGTACTTAACAATCTTAATTTGTCCACTGCCTCAAGTAGTTAAGTACACACAACATATGTTTAAATAGTGCACTGTCTTAATAAGTAGTCCATATTCTTATCTATAGTCTTGAGTAAGTAATCTACAGTCTTAAATAGTCCACTGTTTAACTGTATTAGTCCACAGTATTTAGTGGTACATATCTTTAAGTCTTGAAAAGTCCACTTTTTAAGTATAGTTCACAATCTTAAGTAAATAGTTTACTTTTAAAGTACTTAACAATCTTAATTTGTCCACTGCCTCAAGTAGTTAAGTACACACAACATATTTTTAAATAGTGCACTGTCTTAATAAGTAGTCCATATTCTTATCTATAGTCTTGAGTAAGTAATCTACAGTCTTAAATAGTCCACTGTTTAACTGTATTAGTCCACAGTATTTATTAGTACATATCTTCAAGTCTTGAAAACTCCACTTTTTAAGTATAGTTCACAATCTTAAGTAAATAGTTTACTTTTAAAGTACTTAACAATCTTAATTTGTCCACTGCCCCAAGTAGTTAAGTACACACTACATATTTTTAAATAGTGCACTGTTTTAAAAAGTAGTCCATATTCTTATCTATTATAGTCCTGAGTAAGTAATCTACAGTCTTAAATAGTCCACTGTTTAACTGTATTAGTCCACAGTATTTATTATTACATATCTTTAAGTCTTGAAAAGTCCACATTTTAAGTATAGTTCACAATCTTACTTTTAAAGTACTTAACAATCTTTGTTCACTGCCTCAAAGTTAAGTACACACTACATATTTTCAAATCGTGCACTGTTTTAATAAGTAGTCCATATTCTTATCTCCAGTCTTGAGTAAGTAATCTACAGTCTTAAATAGTCCACTGTTTAGAGTAATACACTGTCCACATTCTTGAATAGGCCACTTTTTTGAGTGGTACAGAGTTAATAAGTACGCACTACACACTCCTTTATAGTCCAAAACTTCAAATAGTCTTAAATAGGCCACTGTCCCGAGTAGTCCAATGTTTTAAATAGTCTAAATTATCAATAAGTACACTACACACAATTGAACAGTGCACTGCCTAGAGTAGTTGACATTTTTATTTATGGACACAGTCTTAAAAAGTCTCAAATACTCCACTATTTTTAGTAGTCCACTGTATTGAATAGTCCATTATTTGTAAACAGTCCAGAGTCTTGGATGGACTTTAATAGTCCACTGTTTAGAGTAATACACTGTCCACATTCTTGAATAGGCCACTTTTTTGAGTGGTACAGAGTTAATAAGTACGCACTACACACTCTTTTATAGTCCAAAACTTCAAATAGTCTTAAATAGGCCACTGTCCTGAGTAGTCCAATGTTTTAAATAGTCTAAATTATCAATAAGTACACTACACACTATTAAATAGTGCACTGCCTAGAGTGTTTGACATTTTTATCTATGGACTCAGTCTTAAAAAGTCTCAAATACTCTACTATTTTTAGTAGTCCACTGTATTGAATAGTCCATAATTCGTAAACAGTCCAGCGTCTTGGATGGACTTTAATAGTCCACTCCTTGATCCCTTCAGTAGTACACTGTCCACATTCTCAAGTAGCTCTAAGTCTTAAATAGTCCACCCTTTTGAATAGTCCATATATATACTCAAATAGTGCACCGTCTTAAATATACCACTGTCATTAGTAGTCCATAATCTCAAATAAGTCCACTGTTTCAAGTAGTCCTTACAGTCCACTGTCATGGATAGTCCACAGTCTTGAATTGTCCACTTTTTTTTCAAAATAGTTCACATTCTGATCCACTGCCTTGAATAGTCCAATGTCCACATTCTCATATACAGTCTCAAGTAGTCTCGATTGGTGACCGAATGAGGTTATGGTTCTTCTTGTAGCATCCATTGGGATTGGTTGTGGGGAATCTGGAGGTTTCATCAGCAACTTCTCCAACATGATGTTGACATAGCAATTTTCTGCACTGCTTCAAAATTCACGAACCTTGGATTTGACATAGGAAACTGGAAAAATGTGTGTGAATAAATAAAAGCATTTCATTCAAGACTCAAACCAGAGTGGTCTATTCTTTTTTTCGCTTGCTGATTGTGTGAATATAGACGTGCAAAGTTTCGCTTCTTTGTAGGAAAGTCTGCAAAGGGTTCTTGAGAAAAACTAAAAATTAGAGTTTTTTTGTCGAACAATTATTATTAATTGACCGTTTATGAGATATTTAAAAAAAAAACAATTATCTGTCCTATTTCGAAAATATAGAAGCCTGTTTTTTCCACCAGTGGATTTACCGGTCAATTTTCCAGAAGAATGAATGAAAAAATATACAGGGTGAGTGGTGAAAATTTCGAAAAAAGTTGCCTTTGATTTTTAGGTTAAAATTCACGCATATATCACTCACTAAAAAGCGCATAACTCGAAAATTAGAAAAGATAGAAGCCTAATTTTTTCACTAATGAACTTTCCAGACAATTTTCCATAAGAACAAGTGAGGAAATATACAGGGTGAGTGGTGAAAATTTCAAAAAAAATCGCCTTAGATTTGTAGGTAATTATTTACGCATATCACTCACTAGAAAAGTCATAACTCGAAAATTAGAAAATATAGAAGCCTAATTTTTTCACTTATGAACTTTCCAGACAATTTTCCATGAGAACAAGTGAGGAAATATACAGGGTGAGTGGTGAAAATTTCAAAAAAAAATCGCCCTAAATCTGTAGGTAATTATTTACGCATATTTCTCACTAAAAAAGGCATAACTCAAAAATTAGAAAAGATAGAAGCCTAATTTTTTCACTAATGAACTTTCCAGACAATTTTCCATGAGAACAAGTGAGGAAATATACAGGGTGAGTGGTGAAAATTTCAAAAAAAATCGCCTTGAATTTGTAGGTTATAATTAACGCATATCACTCACTAAAAAAGTCATAACTCGAAAATTAGAAAATATAGAAGCCTAATTTTTTCACTAATGAACTTTCCAGACAGGTTTTCATGAGAACAAGTGAGAAAATATACAGGGTGAGTGGTGAAAATTTCAAAAAAAATCGCCTTGAATTTGTAGGTTATAATTTACGCATATCACTCACTAAAAAAGTCATAACTCGAAAATTAGAAAAGATAGAAGCCTAATTTTTTCACTAATGAACTTTCCAGACAATTTTCCATAAGAATAAGTGTGGAAATATACAGGGTGAGTGGTGAAAATTTCGGAAGAAGTCGCCTTGAATTTGTAGGTTACAGTTCACGCATATCACTCACTAAAAAAGGCATAACTCGAAAATTAGAAAATAAAGAAGCCTAATTTTTTCACTAATGAACTTTCCAGACAATTTTCCATGAGAACAAGTGAGGAAATATACAGGGTGAGTGGTGAAAATTTCAAAAAAAATCGCCTTAGATTTGTAGGTAATTATTTACGCATATCACTCACTAAAAAAGGCATAACTCAAAAATTAGAAAAGATAAAAGCCTGATTTTTTCACCAATGAAGTTTCCAGACAATTTTCCATGAGAACAAGTGAGGAAATATACAGGGTCAGTGGTGACAATTTCGAAAAAAATCGCCTTTAATTTGTAGGTAATAATTTACGCATATCACTCACTAAAAAAGGCATAACTCAAAAATTAGAAAAGATAAAAGCCTGATTTTTTCACCAATGAAGTTTCCAGACAATTTTCCATGAGAACAAGTGAGGAAATATACAGGGTGAGTGGTGAAAATTTCAAAAAAAATCGCCTTAGATTTGTAGGTAATTATTTACGCATATCACTCACTAAAAAAAGGAAAACTCAAAAATTAGAAAAGATAGAAGCCTAATTTTTTCACTAATGAACTTTCCAGACAATTTTCCATGAGAACAAATGAGGAAATATACAGGGTGAGTGGTGAAAATTTCAAAAAAAATCGCCTTAAATCTGTAGGTATTTATTTACGCATATCACTCACTAAAAAAGGCATAACTCCAAATCTACAAAAGATAGAAGCCTGATTTTTTCACCAATGAATTTCCCAGACAATTTTCCATAAGAATAAGTGAGGAAATATACAGGGTGAGTTATGAAAATTTCGGAAAAAGTCGCCTTGAAGTTGTAGGTTATAGTTTACGCATATCACTCACTAAAAAAGGCATAACTCGAAAATTAGAAAAGATAGAAGCCTAATTTTTTCACCAATAAACATTCCAGACAATTTTCCATAAGAATAAGTGAGGAAATATACAGGGTGAGTTATGAAAATTTCGAAAAAAATCGTTTTGAAGTTGTGGGTAATAATTTACGCATATCACTCACTAAAAAGGGCATAACTCGAAAATTACAAAAGATAGAAGCCTAATTTTTTCACCAATGAACTTTCCAGACAATTTTCCATAAGAATAAGTGAGGAAATATACAGGGTGAGTTATGAAAATTTCGAAAAAAATCGTTTTGAAGTTGTGGGTAATAATTTACGCATATCACTCACTAAAAAGGGCATAACTCGAAAATTACAAAAGATAGAAGCCTAATTTTTTCACCAATGAACTTTCCAGACAATTTTCCATAAGAATAAGTGAGGAAATATACAGGGTGAGTTATGAAAATTTCGAAAAAAATCGTTTTGAAGTTGTGGGTAATAATTTACGCATATCACTCACTAAAAAGGGCATAACTCGAAAATTACAAAAGATAGAAGCCTAATTTTTTCACCAATGAACTTCCCAGACAATTTTCCATAAGAATAAGTGAGGAAATATACAGGGTCAGTGGTGAAAATTTCGATAAAAATCGCCTTAAATTTGTAGGTAATTATTTACGCATATCACTCACTAAAAAAAGGAAAACTCAAAAATTAGAAAAGATAGAAGCCTAATTTTTTCACTAATGAACTTTCCAGACAATTTTCCATGAGAACAAATGAGGAAATATACAGGGTGAGTGGTGAAAATTTCAAAAAAAATCGCCCTAAATCTGTAGGTATTTATTTACGCATATTTCTCACTAAAAAAGGCATAACTCAAAAATTAGAAAAGATAGAAGCCTAATTTTTTCACCAATGAACTTTCCAGACAATTTTCCATAAGAACAAGTGGGGAAATATACAGGGTGAGTGGTGAAAATTTCAAAAAAAATCGCCTTAGATTTGTAGGTAATTATTTACGCATATCACTCACTAAAAAAGGCATAACTCGAAAATTAGAAAAGATAAAAGCCTGATTTTTTCACTAATGAACTATAGGGTGAGTTATGAAAATTTCGAAAAAAATCGTTTTGAAGTTGTGGGTAATAATTTACGCATATCACTCACTAAAAAGGGCATAACTCGAAAATTACAAAAGATAGAAGCCTAATTTTTTCACCAATGAACTTCCCAGACAATTTTCCATAAGAATAAGTGAGGAAATATACAGGGTGAGTTATGAAAATTTCGAAAAAAATCGTTTTGAAGTTGTGGGTAATAATTTACGCATATCACTCACTAAAAAGGGCATAACTCGAAAATTACAAAAGATAGAAGCCTAATTTTTTCACCAATGAACTTTCCAGACAATTTTCCATAAGAATAAGTGAGGAAATATACAGGGTGAGTTATGAAAATTTCGAAAAAAATCGTTTTGAAGTTGTGGGTAATAATTTACGCATATCACTCACTAAAAAGGGCATAACTCGAAAATTACAAAAGATAGAAGCCTAATTTTTTCACCAATGAACTTTCCAGACAATTTTCCATAAGAATAAGTGAGGAAATATACAGGGTGAGTTATGAAAATTTCGAAAAAAATCGTTTTGAAGTTGTGGGTAATAATTTACGCATATCACTCACTAAAAAGGGCATAACTCGAAAATTACAAAAGATAGAAGCCTAATTTTTTCACCAATGAACTTCCCAGACAATTTTCCATAAGAATAAGTGAGGAAATATACAGGGTCAGTGGTGAAAATTTCGATAAAAATCGCCTTAAATTTGTAGGTAATTATTTACGCATATCACTCACTAAAAAAAGGAAAACTCAAAAATTAGAAAAGATAGAAGCCTAATTTTTTCACTAATGAACTTTCCAGACAATTTTCCATGAGAACAAATGAGGAAATATACAGGGTGAGTGGTGAAAATTTCAAAAAAAATCGCCCTAAATCTGTAGGTATTTATTTACGCATATTTCTCACTAAAAAAGGCATAACTCAAAAATTAGAAAAGATAGAAGCCTAATTTTTTCACCAATGAACTTTCCAGACAATTTTCCATGAGAACAAGTGAGGAAATATACAGGGTGAGTGGTGAAAATTTCACAAAAAATCGCCTTAAATCTGTAGGTAATTATTTACGCATATCACTCACTAAAAAAGGCATAACTCCAAAACTACAAAAGATAGAAGCCTGATTTTTTCACCAATGAATTTCCCAGACAATTTTCCATAAGAATAAGTGAGGAAATATACAGGGTGAGTTATGAAAATTTCGGAAAAAGTCGCCTTGAAGTTGTAGGTTATAGTTTACGCATATCACTCACTAAAAAAGGCATAACTCGAAAATTAGAAAAGATAGAAGCCTAATTTTTTTACCAATAAACATTCCAGACAATTTTCCATAAGAATAAGTGAGGAAATATACAGGGTGAGTTATGAAAATTTCGAAAAAAATCGTTTTGAAGTTGTGGGTAATAATTTACGCATATCACTCACTAAAAAGGGCATAACTCGAAAATTACAAAAGATAGAAGCCTGATTTTTTCACCAATGAACTTTCCAGACAATTTTCCATAAGAATAAGTGAGAAAATATACAGGGTGAGCGGTGAAAATTTCGACAAAGTCACTCAACAAAAAGAGCATAACTCGAAAACTACAAAAGATGATTTTTTCCCCACTCAAACAAAAGTACAAATTCTTTAAATATATTACAAAACCTTCCGTTCAAAATAATTCAATTTAAACTCAAAAACCCCGGACTAAGACCATTTACATTCGACATTCGACGAAGAAGAGAAAAGCAAATAGAGACAAACTGTCGACTAAAACTTTCAAGCCAATTCCGTGCTTCCAGCTTCATTCTGTTGGAAATTCAATTTTCTAAAGTAAACCGACTGCGACATGCGAAATTGTCAGATGGAAGTTTCTTACATTTCAGCAAGTTGCGGCAAAAAGTCAACACAAAATGGAAGTGAAAAATGACAAACTTTATTGAATGGTACACTTAAAGGGATTATTTTGGCTGCCATACAGTCTGCAGCTGAGAGGCTTTTATGGCATGTTTTAGCAGGTGAACTACCTGTTTTTTTTTTGTGCAACTTGTGCACAGATGGTGCCCGAAATCAATTTTAATAACAGAGAATATTGCAATATCCTAGAAAGAAAAATTTCAAAAACCATCATTTATTTAAAAAAATCTCTTTTTGGTTTTACATGATGTCAACTATTTAATGTACTGTCAATGTCTAATTTTAAATTTTAACATTTATTGAATTGAGTCCAGAATATCTTAATTATACGGGGTGTTTAAAAAACATTGTGCAAAAATGAAAGGAGTGATTCCTGAGGTCATTCTGAGAAAAAAAATCCAATAAACATAGGTCCGAAAACGCATCGTTTTTTTTTCAAAAATTGATGTTCTTCTATCAAGAATGACATTTTGAATATTGAAAATTAATCATGAATTGATTGATTAATTCAGTTTCTTCGACATAATTATTTTCAAGAAAACCTGACAAAATTACTGAAAAGTGCTTTACTTATGATCAAAATTCTTTGGCACGCCCTGTATACTTAAAATATTGCTGAGTATCCAATAAGTCAGCTAAATAATAGATCTATGCCATATCATTGTCAGTTGTAAACTTAGAATTAGCAGAACAGTCATTCAAAGTCATAATTTTGAAAAAAAGTCGATATTTTAAAAACGAAAGAAGATATGAACAAAAATCCAAAAATATCTTGAGGTATGCAAGCACGAAAAAAAGCTCAAAAAAATCTCTGTGAAAATGGGGGGACAGTTAAGAAAAAGAAAATTTACAGTACTTTTTTCACCACCCTGTATAAAAGAAGTTTTTGAAAAAATTGATTTTTTGAACCATCCGCATAAACCGCAAAGAAATGCTCTGCAGCGTGGTGCAAACCGCATATTTTTCCATCGATTAAACAATTTTTTTTTCAAAAAAATTCTCCATTCTACTATCAAGAAACTGTTGAAAAATTCAGCGATAATATGATACCCAACTATTATTGATTGTATTTTATTAAAAAAAAAACAAAAAAAAACTAGTATGAGAATTTTGTGAAAAAGGAGTGAATTGTATTCAAAAGCATCCATTGAGAATAGAATCTTGAAATCCAGACAAAAAAAAAATATAAAATTTAATTTTATAAAAAAAATGCACGATGAATATCAAGAAATCTAAAATTTTATAAAAAAAATCACAATTTGTAAAACAAGTCTACAATGCTTTAAAAAACTTAAAAACTATGAAAAAAAAACCCAAATCTATTGTGTTTTACAGATTTACAAATTAAATGAAACCAGTCCGGGAAAAAAATCAAAATTTTGTAAAAATGGTCATCACTTCATAGCTTTTTAACTTCAATAAATAATGCCCAAACATTCGGATTTTTGATTTATTTTATGGAATTTTGTGTAGAATGAAAAATGCGGTAAAAAATCCAACAAAATAAGTTTTGTATACAGGGTGTTACAAATTCGAGTGTATCTTGTAAGCCGTGAGAGATACAATTGAGGCAAAGTTGCGTATTTTGATGCATAACAAAATGCCGTTTTGAAAGCCAAGAAATTCCGACTACGTTCGAAATTTTCCGATAAAAACCGAAATTTTTCAAAATTGTTTTCATTTTTTTCTGAACACATTTGAAAAGATATTTTAAAATGAATGAAACTTTTTGATCTCCACTTTTTGCCCTTGACAAGATAGCGTGATTAAATTAAAGAACCGACGTTTCGTCCATGAGCAGACATCATCAGATTTGTTTTTTTTTTAATACGGCCCTGAATTTTTTATTATGGATTTTAAAAGCCTCTTATGTTCCTGATCCAACGATGTATCGCAATTATTGATTTATTTTTATATTAATGGATTAATTGGAACTTATGTGTTAGGGAGAGACAAAAAAATAATTTTTAATGGGATTTAAAACAAACCCCTTTTTTTAATAAGTGCGATACATCGTTGGTTTAGGAACATAAGAGGCACTTTAAATCCCTTATAAAAAATCCAGGACCGTATTTAAACAAAAAACAAAATTGATGATGGCTGCTCATAGATGAAACGTCGGTTCTTTAATTTAAAAACGCTATCTTGTAAAGGGCAAAAAGTGTCAACGAAAAAGTTCCATTCATTTTTAAATATCTCTTCAGATGTGGTCAGAAAAAAATGAAATCAATTTTGAAAAATTTCGGTTTTTTTCCGAATTTCTTGGCTTTCAAAACGGAATTTTGTTAAGCATCAAAACACGCAACTTTGCCTCAATTGTATCTCTCACGGCTTACAAGATCCCCATTCATACACTCGAATTTGTAACACCCTGTATACAGGGTGTCCGGGAAAATGTGGGAGATCTCTCGTATTCAGATAGAACATTAAAAAATAAGATGACAAGTTCCCATAAATTTTTTTCCTAGCGGCCCTCCCTACGGAGATACGGTCCCCTAAAGGACCCCACTGGAAATCGGTTTTTCTTGAATAACTTTTAAACGACTCAATATAATTCAATGAAATTTAATATGATAAACAGTAGTAAGGACCTCTCAAAATACTTCCCTTAAAACATAATTAGCTTGTTTAGTTTACCAGGGACGGACTAGATTGTACATTTTAACGCTCAAATTTTTAACACCCTGTATGATAAGGAGTTAAAAAAAATAAATTTGGATACCTTGAACATTAAGCTAAAGAAAAGGTACTCTTGTTCATTGTCGATAAAATGAGCCATTTTCGAGAAAAAACAATTTTTATTTAACAAAACCTCGAAAAAAGCCATGACGAAGTGGTGCTCTTGACGAAATTGTGAACCTAACGCTAGGAAAAATTTATGGGAACTTGTCATCTTATTTTTTAATATTCTATCAGAATCCGAAAGATCTCCCACATTTTCCCGGACACCCTGTACATACGTATCGCTCATTCGCAAGAACAGTGACACATCTCAAAATTCTCCAATATTGAGATAATACTCCCAATCGACCCCAAAACAGCTAATAATTAATTATATGGAAAAAGTGTCACATCTAAGCGTCAACACTCGTCCGCTAGATGACACAAGTGTCGTTATTTTTTTAACTTGGAATTTAAATAGCGTTGAAGTGAAAAAAAAGTTAAAAAGTCGACTCTTGGAAAATTACGTTTTTTGAAATGTGGCACACTTCTTTCAATATGTAGAATAAAACGAAATTCTGGTGGAGTAGATTTTTTTTATTAAAAAAAACTGCACAAAAATCTCGGATATTTTAAAAAGCAAACGAATTCTGTGCAGGTCACAAAACTATCAACAAAAAACCATTTTGGAAAAAAAAAATCGCATTGAAACTACTTCATTTAAGGAAATTCTGTAAATTTAGTGATTTCAAGTAGAAAAAAAAACATGCAGAGTGAAAAACAAATAATGTTTTAAAAATAAAAATTAAAAACTAAAAGGTCAAGAGGATTGTTCAAAAATAAAAATACCCTATGCTGACTTAAAAGTGAATCAAATTACAAAATTAAAATAAATCTAATTTGGGATAAATCAAATTTAAAAAAAAAAATCAATTAACAGAAAAAATTGGTTATTCAAATAAAAAAAAAAAACAGTGACAAGACAAAAAACCTCAAAAACATGATTTTTATTTCAAACTGTACCGTAAAGTATCATTTACCGGACCGAAAACCAGTCCGGTAACGTACGGCTCACTTGACTACTCCAAAAATGACATTTTGCATCATCAAGGACTGTGAAATTGCATTGGTAGCATGGTTTGGCTGGCGCCATCTCATGATTTTAATTGATAACTTGACATAGATTGTTGGTAACATATAGTCAACCCATTTATTACCCAAGTGGTGACATGGTTTGGCTGGCGCCATCTCATGGCAAGAATGTGAGGCGGACTGCCAATCTGAGTGTATGGTTTGACAAGAAAGCACTTTAAACCGATTAAAAAAAATTATCACTCGTCCATAAACATCTCGACTCGTAATTTAAAAAGTCATTTACCGCCTTGGTCAGTTGATAATATTATATTATTATTATTAGAAGTTTTGTAAATAATATTAAAGATTCAAGCCAATTCCAGTAGTTCTCTGGATCCCCTATCAATATAAACATTTCATTGGCGCTGGAAAACCCTCAAACCCATCGCAAACCCCATATTGTTTCCGAAACAAATAACAGAAAGGAAAATATCCGTAATACCGGCAAGGTAAAAACGTTATATTTGTTGCGACAGACTCCGGAGACCGATAAGTCACACACATGGCTCAGAAGGGACGAAATTCTTACAAATAAAAGAATCCACCGTTATTCAAGATTATTCGGAAGGCACATACTTTCACTTTTCCAACACAAATCTACGTGCTTTTATGTTCACGTACGACGGATATTGTGCCGCTGAAGAGGTCGTTTCGATCCGATACTTTGGGGAATTATTATTGTTTCATTTGTCTGTAGTGTCAGGTTTATGGATATTACTGGACTTTGTTTTTTTCAATTATTTTTCCATTCATTTTCTTTCAAACCTCTGATTAAGTACTGGCTGATTGCTGCTTGTCATGTTTTACCCTTGTCCAAACATCGCCTTTTATTTCCGTTTATTTACTTCTAACATTGGCATTAAGCTCCGATTGCTGACTTCAAAGTGAAATTGCCACACTAATAATTGCTGTCTTTAATTTTTTACACGTTTACAAATTGTTAGTTCTATTATCGGATCTATATTGATTGCTGGTTGCTGACTCTGATTTCCATACATCGGTTCTTATTCCCAATCTCTGACACATGCTGAATATAATTTATCATTACTTCAATTATTGTTTGCTGACTACGATTTCCAAATAGTAATCGATCTAGTATTATTGCTGTTCCGAATTTTGATGATCGCATTGCTGACTTCATGCACTCGCTAAATCTAAATAGAGGTCGCTGATGAATTATTGCTGAGTTGTATTCCGATTGCTGACTTTATTTCAGTTACTTATTATAGGCTTCAATCTTCAAAGAAGAATCGATCAACAAAAGTAATATTGTTGCTGATTATGATGATAACATTGCTAACTTTGCTTACAGATTTTTACCTCCCTTTTTCAAAAAATTGCTAAATTTGTTTTCCAATTGCTAACTTTTTTGATTACTTCTTGGTTACTAACAATTATTGACTCCGATATTCGAACAAAAATCGATCAAGTTTATATTGCTGATTCCGATGAACTTATTGCTGATATCACTCGCTGATTCCGCTGATTGCTTGCTGACTTTGCTCATTGATTTTTGTTTTCGATGTCCAAATGGTGGTGTCTTCGATTACTGAGTTTGTATTCCAATTGCTGACTTTATTTCAGTTACTTATTATTGGCTTCAATCCCTAAAGAAGAATCGATCAACAGAAGTAAAATTGTTGCTGATTCTGATGATAACATTGCTAACTTTGCCTAAAGATTTTTACCTCCCCTCTTTAAAAAATTGCTAAATTTATTTTCCAATTTTTGGTTACTTTCTGATAGTAACAATTATTGACTATATTCGAACAACAATCGATCAAGTTTATATTGCTGATTCCGATGAACTCATTGCTGATATCACTCGCTGATTCCGCTGATTGCTTGCTGACTTAGCTCATAGATTTTTGTTTTCCATGTCCAAATGGTGGTGGCTTTGATTACTGAGTTTGTCTTCCAATTGCTGACTCGACTCTGGTTACTGATTATTGGCTCCGATTTCCACATAACAATTTGGTTGCTGGTTCTGATCATTGCATTGCTGAATTCCCTCACTGATTCTTGATTCTGCTGACTTTTGTTGCTGATTCTGATGATCCCATTGCTGACATCGATCACTGACCGTTCAAATAGCAGTGCCTCTGATTGCTGATTTTATATTCCAATTGCTGACTTTTTTCTGCCGACTTTTATTGGCTCCGTTTTCAAAATAATAATCGATCACGATTTTGTTACTGATTGCCCTGATAGTGGTGGCTCTGATTGCTGAATTTGTATTTCAGTTGCTGACTTTGTTCTGCTTACTGATTATCCACTGCAATTTCCAAATAACGATCGATCAAGTATTATTTTGTTGCTGGTTCTGATAATTATTGTATTGCTGAATTCACTCACTGACAGCAGAATCTTTTGTTGCTGATTCTGATGATCCCATCGCTGACATTGATCACTGACTGTCCAAATAGCAGTGCCTCTGATTGCTGATTTTATGTTCCAATTGCTGACTTTTTTCTGCCGACCGTTACTAGCTCCGTTTTCTAAATAATAATCGATCACGATTTTGTTGCTGATTGCCCAAATATTGGTGGCTCTGATTGCTGAATTTGTATTTCAGTTGCTGACTCTGTTCTGGATACTGATTATCCGCTGCACTTTCCAAATAACGATCGATCAAGTATTATTTGATAATTGCATTGCTGAATTCACTCACTGATTCTTGATTCCACGGTCTTTTGTTGCTGATTCTGATGATTCCATTGCTGACATCGATCACTGACTGTTCAAATAGCAGTGCCTTTGATTGCTGATTTATATTCCAATTGCTGACTCTTTCTGACGACTGTTATTGGCTCCGTTTTCTAAATAATAATCCAACACGATTTTGTTGCTGATTGCCCTAATAGTGGTGGCTCTGATTGCTGAATTTGTATTTCAGTCGCTGACTCTGTTCTGCTCACTGATTATTCACTGCAATTTCCAAATAACGATCGATCAAGTTTTATTTTTGTTGCTGGTTCTGATAATTGCATTGCTGAATTCACTCACTGACAGCAGAATCTTTTGTTGCTGATTCTGATGATCTCATTGCTGACATCGATCACTGACCGTTAAAATAGCAGTGCTGATTTCATATTCCAATTGCTGACTTTTTTCTGCCGACTGTTACCAGCTCCGTTTTCTAAATGAATATCGATCACGATTTTATTGCTGATTTCACAAATAGTGGTGGCTCTGATTGCTGAATTCGTATTTCAGTTGCTGACTTTATCCTGGTTACTAATTATCCGCTGCCCTTTTCAAATAACATCCGATCAAGTATTATTTTTGTTGCTCATTCTGATGAACCACATTGCTGACTTTGCTCAATAATTAGTCCGAATAGTGTATTGCTGAATTTTTATCTAAGTTGCTGACTCGATTATGGTTACCAATTATTGGCTCCGATTTCCAAATAACTTTTGATCAAGTTTTTGTCATTGCTGACATCGCTCACTAATTTATGATTTCGCCGACTCTATCCAGTAACCGTCTCTGATTCCCAAATAACTATCGAAAAAGTTTTTGTCTGCTGAATCAGCAATAAAAATAAGCTTTATCAATGGTTATTTGGAAATCGAAGCTAATAATCAGTAGCCAGAATTAAGTCAGCAAACTGAGCTCTGGTTGATGAATTTGTAATCCAATTGCTGATTCCTTCACGGTTACTGATCATTGGTTTCCATTTATAAATAACAATCGATAAAGTATTATTTTTGTTGCTGATTCTGATGAATGGATTGCTGACTTTGCTCGATATTTTTTCATTTTGCTGGTTGTTGTTGATTTTGCTGATCGCATTGCTGAGTTTGCTCACTGATTTTTGCTTGCTTTGCCAATGAATGGTGGCTTACTGATTATAAAAAAATCGAGTAACGACTTTGTTGCTGATTCTGACGATCACATTGCTGACAGATCATCAATTCCTATTAACGATGTCCAAATAGTGCAGGTAACTCTGATTGCTGAATTTGTATCACAATTGCTGATTTTGTTATTCTATTGCTGATCCAAACTAAAAATCCCTTTCACCATTTATAAACATTCAATTAATTCCACAACCATGCAATCAATATGCACAGCCACCCCCTTGGTACGATTGAATATTCATACCCAAGCATACCCATTCGTTCATTTTTTAATTTTAAAATTAATTTTCCTTCTACTCATACAAATTTGATTTTTTCAAAATAAAAATCGCCAATACGTACATCCGTCTATTTAAAAATTCTATCAACGCCACCAACGATCTGTTAACCACGATGGGGGCCGGGATTTTTTTTGGCATTTTAATCATTTTTTATGGGGTTCGTTTTTCTATGGGCTGCGATTTGTCCATTCGTGTGTGGGTGCTTTTTGTGATGAGTTCGGTGGGAGTTTTGTTAACTTGGTAAGTTAGATTTTATTGTACTTGAAAAAAAAAATTAATCGGGATTGATAAACAATCATCACAGATCCTATTATTATGAGTTGTTGGAATTTCAATGTCTAGATACAAAATAAAATTAAATCAATGAAATAATCTTTTGTAATTCCCGTAATTAAGCTTGAATTGTAAGAAAATAACGGCCATGGTCATAATCAAGTGGATTAAAAATATCGTGGGCATTCTAAATGAACTTAATCTCCAAATATTATGGAAGATTATTTTTGTTGCATCAATATAGTCGTGAAAAAGACCTCATTTTGATCGCTTCAGTAAAAAAAAAAACATCTCAAGATCTCAAAAACCAAAAGAGTTATTGAATATTTTTATAAATCGTTATTTTATTCAAAAAAAACTCATTCAAGCTCCCATGAATCATTGAATAACTCTAATACCAATGGGTATAGCTGAAATATAAAATCATCTTGGAAAAGAGCAGCTTATGGAGGTCGTTTTGGTAAAAAGATCATTTCAATATCTCAAAAACTAGACGAGCTATGAATATTTTTATAAATCGTTGTAATTTCGTCAAAAAAAAACAAACATGCTTTCATAAATAATTCGATAACTCCCAAACTGAAGGATGTAGCTGAAATTCAACATCCTCGTTGTGAACAGGACCGTACGGAGGTTTTTTTTGTAAAAAAATCATCTCAATATCCTAAAAACTAGATGAGTTATGAATATTTTCATAAATCGTTGTAATTTCGTCAAAAAAAAACAAAAATGCTTTTATAAATAATTCGATAACTCCCAAACTAAGGGATGTAGCTGAAATTCAACATCCTCGTTGTGAACAGGACCGTACGGAGGTTGTTTTTGTAAAAAAATCATCTCAATATCCTAAAAACTAGATGAGTTATGAATATTTTTATAAATCGTTCTAATTTCGTCAAAAAAAAACAAACATGCTTTTATAAATAATTCGATAACTCCCAAACTAAGGGATGTAGCTGAAATTCAACATCCTCGTTGTGAACAGGACCGTACGGAGGTTTTTTTTGTAAAAAAATCATCGCAATATCTCAAAAACTAGACGAGTTATGAATATTTTTATAAATCGTTGTAATTTCGTCAAAAAAAAACAAACATGCTTTCATAAATAATTCGATAACTCCCAAACTGAAGGATGTAGCTGAAATTCAACATCCTCGTTGTGAACAGGACCGTACGGAGGTTTTTTTTGTAAAAAAATCATCGCAATATCTCAAAAACTAGACGAGTTATGAATATTTTTATAAATCGTTGTAATTTCGTCAAAAAAAAACAAACATGCTTTCATAAATAATTCGATAACTCCCAAACTGAAGGATGTAGCTGAAATTCAACATCCTCGTTGTGAACAGGACCGTACGGAGGTTTTTTTTTGTAAAAAAATCATGTCAATATCTCAAAAACTAGACGAGTTATGAATATTTTTATAAATCGTAATTTCGTCAAAAAAAAACAAACATGCTTTCATAAATAATTCGATAACTCCCAAACTGAAGGATGTAGCTGAAATTCAACATCCTCGTTGTGAACAGGACCGTACGGAGGTTTTTTTTGTAAAAAAATCATCGCAATATCTCAAAAACTAGACGAGTTATGAATATTTTTATAAATCGTTGTAATTTCGTCAAAAAAAAACAAACATGCTTTCATAAATAATTCGATAACTCCCAAACTGAAGGATGTAGCTGAAATTCAACATCCTCGTTGTGAACAGGACCGTACGGAGGTTTTTTTTGTAAAAAAATCATGTCAATATCTCAAAAACTAGACGAGTTATGAATATTTTTATAAATCGTTGTAATTTCGTCAAAAAAAAACAAACATGCTTTCATAAATAATTCGATAACTCCCAAACTGAAGGATGTAGCTGAAATTCAACATCCTCGTTGTGAACAGGACCGTACGGAGGTTGTTTTTGTAAAAAAATCATCTCAATATCCTAAAAACTAGATGAGTTATGAATATTTTTATAAATCGTTCTAATTTCGTCAAAAAAAAACAAACATGCTTTCATAAATAATTCGATAACTCCCAAACTAAAGGATGTAGCTGAAATTCAACATCCTCGTTGTGAACAGGACCGTATGGAGGTCGTTTTAGTGGAAAAATCATCTCAATATCTCAAAAACTAGACGAGTTATGGATATTTTTATAAATCGTAATTTCGTCAAAAAAACAAACTTGCCTTGACGATGTTTGTATTAGTTTTACCAATAAAAAAACATGGTCAGCAAATAGAATACCAGACATCAAAGTTGGCAAACCAAAATTAATGTCAGCAATCATAAAACAGTATCAGCAAATATCAATACTTCGAATTAAAGTCAGCAATCAAAAGTTAAAACCGTAATTGTTAAATCATAGTCAGCAAACAGAAATCAGAGTCAGCGATTTCAAATGAAAAGCGATTGGACATCAGATTCAGCAATCAGAACCATCAATAAAAAATATTTGATCAGCAAAGAGGATGCAGGATATTTAGGTCAGCAAACTAAAATAAGGGTAAACAAACATAAACAGTATCAGCAAACATCAATAAAGAACTTGAGAACTTAAAAAAAGAAGCAATATTAAATTGAAGACAGCACTCAGTGTGGCAACGTCAAATTAAAGTCAGCAATCAAGGGTTAAAACCGTGAATATTTAGTTATAGTCAGCAAATGGAAATCGGAGTCAGCTATTTGAAATGAAGGACGATGTTTGGATCAGTATTATCAATTAAAAAACAGCATTATATAGAATACAGGGCATCAAAGTTGGCAAACTAAAATTATTGTCAGCAATCATAAAACAGTATCAGCAAACACCAATACTTCGAATTGAAATCAGCAATCAAAAGTTAAAACAGTAATTATTAAATCACAGTCAGCAAACAGAAATCGGAGTCAGCCGTTTTAAATGAAAGAGGATGTTTGGACATCCTATTCAGCAATCATAACTATTTCTTTATTGAAACGTAGTCAGCAAATAGAATTAAGAACATCAAGGTTACCAAAGTTAGCAATCATAAAACCGTATCAGCAAACATCAATAGAATTCAAAAGTGAAATAAGAAACCATTCAAAATTGATGACAGCAATTTCAAATTAGAGTCAGCAGTCAGAATTCATTTGCCATATCAATGTCAGCAACTGGAAAGTCACAATCGGGATTGAATAACAGCAATCAGCAAACCAAAGTCAGTAATCAATAAACCTCGTTTATGATTAAAAAAATATTATCGTGAGAGCTACCAAGCAGAATTCGTGTATCAGAATCAGCAATTGGTAGGAAAATGTGTGAAAAGTCAGAGTCAGCAATCAGAACCAACATCAATAAACGTAGTCAGCAAATGAAAAACGCAATACATCAAATTCAAAAAACTTTAATTTTATGAAACGGTATCAGGAAACATCAATTGGAAAAATCAGCAATTAGAATTTGAAATCAAAGTCAGCAATCAGATATTGATCAATAACAATCAGCAAACTACAGTTATTTATCAAAAAACTCTTGAAGATTGGAGCCGTTAGTTAAAAAAAAATCATTTTCATGATTTGCTGAATCAGCAATTGATATATCAATAATGTATAAAACTTAGACAGCAATTAAAACCAGCAATATAAAAATGAAGACAGCAAATGGAAGTCCTGTATTCCATATCAGCAAACCAAAATTATAATTCAGCAAAAATCAATGGAACAAATAAAGTCAGCAATCAGTGCTCAGAACCATCAATGTCAGCAACTAGGAATCAGAGTTAAGTAATGTTGAATTGAGAAGAGAAATTAGTCAGCAATTAGAGTTAACATTAAAAAAACCTACGTAGAATAATACCGGATGTAAAAGACAGCAAACTAAAATTAAAGTGGGCAATCATAAAACAGTATCAGCAAACATCAATACTTCGGATCAAAGTCAGCAATCAAAAGTTAAAGTCGTAATTGTTAAATCATAGTCAGCAAACAGAAATCGGAGTCAGCGATTTCAAATGAAAAGCGATTGGACATCAGATTCAGCAATCAGAACCATCAATAAAAAATACTTGATCAGCAAGGAAGATGCAGGATATTGAGGTCAGCAAACTAAAATAAGGGTAAACAAACATAAACAGTATCAGCAAACATCAATGAAGAACTTGAGAGCTTAAAAAAAGAAGCTATATTAAATTGAAGACAGCACTCAGTGTGGCAACGTCAAATTAAAGTCAGCAATCAAGGGTTAAAACCGTGAATATTTAGTTATAGTCAGCAAATGGAAATCGGAGTCAGCTATTTGAAATGAAGGACGATGTTTGGATCAGTATTATCAATAAAAAAACAGCATAATATAGAATACAGGGCATCAAAGTTGGCAAACTAAAATTAATGTCAGCAATCATAAAACAGTATTAGCAAACACCAATACTTCGAATTGAGATCAGCAATCAAAAGTTGAAACAGTAATTGTTAAATTACAGTCAGCAAACAGAAATCGGAGTCAGCCGTTTTAAATGAAAGGGCATGTTTGGACATCTTATTCAGCAATCATAACTATTTCTTTATTGAAACGTAGTCAGCAAATAGAATAAAGAACATCAAGGTTACCAAAAAGCAATCATAAAACCGTATCAGCAAACATCAATAGAATTCAAAAGTGAAATAAGAATCCATTCAAAATTGATGACAGCAATTTCAAATTAGAGTCAGCAATCAGAATTCATTTGCCATATCAATGTTGTCAGCAACTGGAAAGTCACAATCGGAATTGAATAACAGCAATCAGCAAACCAAAGTCAATAATCAATAGACCTCGTTTTATGATTGAAAAAATATTATCGTGAGAGCTACCAAGCAGAATTCGTGTATCAGAATCAGCAATAGGTAGGAAAATGTGTGAAAAGTCAGAGTCAGCAATCAGAACCAACATCAATAAACGTAGTCAGCAAATGAAAAACGCAATACATCAAATTCAAAAAACTTTAATTTTATGAAACGGTATCAGGAAACATCAATTGGAAAAATCAGCAATTAGAATTTGAAATCAAAGTCAGCAATCAGATATTGATCTATGACAATCAGCAAACTACAGTTATTTGTCAAAAAACTCTTGAAGATTGGAGCCGCGAATTAAAAAAAAAATCATTTTCATGATTTGCTAAATCAGCAATTGATATTTCAATAATGTATAAAAATTAGACAGCAATTAAAACCATCAATATAAAAATGAAGACAGCAAATGGAAGTCATGTATTCCATATCAGCAAACCAAAATTATAATTCAGCAAAAATCAATGGAACAAATAAAGTCAGCAATCAGTGCTCAGAACCATCAATGTCAGCAACTAGGAATCAGAGTTAAGTAATGTTGAATTGAGAAATTAGTCAGCAATTAGAGTTAACATTAAAAAAACCTTCGAAGAATAATACCTACCGGATGTAAAAGACAACAAACTAAAATTAAAGTGAGCAATCATAAAACAGTATCAGCAAACATCAATTCTTCGAATTAAAGTCAGCAATCAAAAGTTAAAGCCGTAATTGTTAAATCATAGTCAGCAAACAGAAATCGGAGTCAGCGATTTCAAATGAAAAGCGATTGGACATCAGATTCAGCAATCAGAACCATCAATAAAAAATACTTGATCAGCAAGGAGGATGCAGGATATTAAGGTCAGCAAACTAAAATAAGGGTAAACAAACATAAACAGTATCAGCAAACATCAATAAAGAACTTGAGAACTTTAAAAAAGAAGCAATATTAAATTGAAGACAGCACTCAGTGTGGCAACGTCAAATTAAAGTCAGCAATCAAGGGTTAAAACCATGAATATTTAGTTATAGTCAGCAAATGGAAATCGGAGTCAGCTATTTGAAATGAAGGACGATGTTTGGATCAGTATTATCAATAAAAAAACAGCATAATAAAGAATACAGGGCATCAAAGTTGGCAAACTAAAATTAATGTCAGCAATCATAAAACAGTATTAGCAAACACCAATACTTCGAATTGAGATCAGCAATCAAGAGTTGAAACAGTAATTGTTAAATTACAGTCAGCAAACAGAAATCGGAGTCAGCCGTTTTAAATGAAAGGGGATGTTTGGACATCTTATTCAGCAATCATAACTATTTCTTTATTGAAACGTAGTTAGCAAATAGAATAAAGAACATCAAGGTTACCAAAAAGCAATCATAAAACCGTATCAGCAAACATCAATAGTATTTAAAAAGTGAATTAAGAAACCATGCAAAATTAAAAATATCAATTTCAAATTAGAGTCAGCAATCAGAACTTATTGCCATATTAATGTCAGCAAGTGGAAAGTCACGGTCGGAATTGAATAATATTGAATATTGAAATCAGTCACAGCAATCGGAGATATAAAGTCGTTGCTGAACAGCAATCAGCAAACTTAAGTCAGTAATCAATAGACCCTTACAAATTGGTTTTATGATCAAAACATTATTATCGTGAGAGCTACCAAGCCAGCAATTGGTAGGAAAATGTGTAAAAAGTCAGAGTCAGCAATCAATAAACGTGGTCAGCAAATGAAAAACGCAATACATCAAATTCAAAAAACTTTAATTTTATGAAACGGTATCAGGAAACATCAATTGGAAAAATCAGCAATTAGAATTTGAAATCAAAGTCAGCAATCAGATATTGATCAATAACAATCAGCAAACTACAGTTATTTGTCAAAAAACTCTTGAAGATTGGAGCCGCGAATTAAAAAAAAAATCATATTCATGATTTGCTGAATCAGCAATTGATATATCAATAATGTATAAAAATTAGACAGCAATTAAAACCATCAATATAAAAATAAGACAGCAAATGGAAGTCCTGTATTCCATATCAGCAAACCAAAATTATAATTCAGCAAAAATCAATGGAACAAATAAAGTCAGCAATCAGTGCTCAGAACCATCAATGTCAGCAACAAGGAATCAGAGTTAAGTAACGTTGAATTGAGAAATTAGTCAGCAATTAGAGTTAACATTAAAAAAACCTTCGAAGAATAATACCTACCGGATGTAAAAGACAACAAACTAAAATTAAAGTGAGCAATCATAAAACAGTATCAGCAAACATCAATTCTTCGAATTAAAGTCAGCAATCAAAAGTTAAAGCCGTAATTGTTAAATCATAGTCAGCAAACAGAAATCGGAGTCAGCGATTTCAAATGAAAAGCGATTGGACATCAGATTCAGCAATCAGAACCATCAATAAAAAATACTTGATCAGCAAGGAGGATGCAGGATATTAAGGTCAGCAAACTAAAATAAGGGTAAACAAACATAAACAGTATCAGCAAACATCAATAAAGAACTTGAGAACTTTAAAAAAGAAGCAATATTAAATTGAAGACAGCACTCAGTGTGGCAACGTCAAATTAAAGTCAGCAATCAAGGGTTAAAACCATGAATATCTAGTTATAGTCAGCAAATGGAAATCGGAGTCAGCTATTTGAAATGAAGGACGATGTTTGGATCAGTATTATCAATAAAAAAACAGCATAATAAAGAATACAGGGCATCAAAGTTGGCAAACTAAAATTAATGTCAGCAATCATAAAACAGTATTAGCAAACACCAATACTTCGAATTGAGATCAGCAATCAAGAGTTGAAACAGTAATTGTTAAATTACAGTCAGCAAACAGAAATCGGAGTCAGCCGTTTTAAATGAAAGGGGATGTTTGGACATCTTATTCAGCAATCATAACTATTTCTTTATTGAAACGTAGTCAGCAAATAGAATAAAGAACATCAAGGTTACCAGAAAGCAATCATAAAACCGTATCAGCAAACATCAATAGAATTCAAAAGTGAAATGAGAAAGCATTCAAAATTGATGACAGCAGTTTCAAATTAGAGTCAGCAATCAGAATTCATTTGCCATATCAATGTCAGCAACTGGAAAGTCACAATCGGAATTGAATAACAGCAAAGTCAGTAATCAATAGACCTCGTTTATGATTAAAAAAATATTATCGTGAGAGCTACCAAGCAGAATTCGTGTATCAGAATCAGTAATTGGTAGGAAAATGTGTGAAAAGTCAGAGTCAGCAATCAGAAACAACATCAATAAACGTAGTCAGCAAATGAAAAACGCAATACATCAAATTCAAAAAACTTTAATTATATAAAACGGTATCACGGAACATCAATTGGAAAAATCAGCAATCAGAATTTGAAATCAAAGTCAGCAATCAGATATTGATCAATAACAATCAGCAAACTACAGTTATTTGTCAAAAAACTCTTGAAGATTGGAGCCGTTAATTAAAAAAAAATCATTTTCATGATTTGCTGAATCAGCAATGGATATATCAATAATGTACAAAAATTAGACAGCAATTAAAACCATCAATATAAAAAAGAAGACAGCAAATGGAAGTCCTGTATTCCATATCAGCAAACCAAAATTATAATTCAGCAAAAATCAATGGAACAAATAAAGTCAGCAATCAGTGCTCAGAACCATCAATGTCAGCAACTAGGAATCAGAGTTAAGTAATGTTGAATTGAGAAATTAGTCAGCAATTAGAGTAAACATTAAAAAAACCTTCGTAGAATAATACCTACCGGATGTAAAAGACAACAAACTAAAATTAAAGTGAGCAATCATAAAACAGTATCAGCAAACATCAATACTTCGAACTAAAGTCAGCAATCAAAAGTTAAAACCGTAATTGTCAAGTCATAGTCAGCAAACAGAAATCGGAGTCAGCGATTTCAAATGAAAAGCGATTGGACATCAGATTCAGCAATCAGAACCATCATTAAAAAATAGTTGATCAGCAAGGAGGATGCAGGATATTGAGGTCAGCAAACTAAAATAAGGGTAAACAAACATAAACAGTATCAGCAAACATCAATAAAGAACTTGAGAACTTAAAATAAGAAGCTATATTAAATTGAAGACAGCACTCAGTGTGGCAACGTCGAATTAAAGTCAGCAATCAAGGGTTAAAACCGTGAATATTTAGTTATAGTCAGCAAATGGAAATCGGAGTCAGCTATTTGAAATGAAGGACGATGTTTGGATCAGTATTATAAAAAAAAAACAGCATATAGAATACAGGGCATCAAAGTTGGAAAACTAAAATTATTGTCAGCAATCATAAAACAGTATCAGCAAACACCAATACTTCGAATTGAAATCAGCAATCAAAAGTTAAAACAGTAATTGTTAAATCACAGTCAGCAAACAGAAATCGAAGCCAGCCGTTTTAAATGAAATTGGACATCTTATTCAGCAATCATAACTATTTCTTTATTGAAACGTAGTCAGCAAATAGAATAAAGAACATCAAGGTTACCAAAAAGCAATCATAAAACCGTATCAGCAAACATCAATAGTATTTAAAAAGTGAATTAAGAAACCATGCAAAATTAAAAATATCAATTTCAAATTAGAGTCAGCAATCAGAACTTATTGCCATATTAATGTCAGCAAGTGGAAAGTCACGGTCGGAATTGAATAATATTGAATATTGAAATCAGTCACAGCAATCGGAGATATAAAGTCGTTGCTGAACAGCAATCAGCAAACTTAAGTCAGTAATCAATAGACCCTTACAAATTGGTTTTATGATCAAAACATTATTATCGTGAGAGCTACCAAGCCAGCAATTGGTAGGAAAATGTGTAAAAAGTCAGAGTCAGCAATCAATAAACGTGGTCAGCAAATGAAAAACGCAATACATCAAATTCAAAAAACTTTAATTTTATGAAACGGTATCAGGAAACATCAATTGGAAAAATCAGCAATTAGAATTTGAAATCAAAGTCAGCAATCAGATATTGATCAATAACAATCAGCAAACTACAGTTATTTGTCAAAAAACTCTTGAAGATTGGAGCCGCGAATTAAAAAAAAAAATCATTTTCATGATTTGCTGAATCAGCAATTGATATATCAATAATGTATAAAAATTAGACAGCAATTAAAACCATCAATATAAAAATAAGACAGCAAATGGAAGTCCTGTATTCCATATCAGCAAACCAAAATTATAATTCAGCAAAAATCAATGGAACAAATAAAGTCAGCAATCAGTGCTCAGAACCATCAATGTCAGCAACAAGGAATCAGAGTTAAGTAACGTTGAATTGAGAAATTAGTCAGCAATTAGAGTTAACATTAAAAAAACCTTCGAAGAATAATACCTACCGGATGTAAAAGACAACAAACTAAAATTAAAGTGAGCAATCATAAAACAGTATCAGCAAACATCAATTCTTCGAATTAAAGTCAGCAATCAAAAGTTAAAGCCGTAATTGTTAAATCATAGTCAGCAAACAGAAATCGGAGTCAGCGATTTCAAATGAAAAGCGATTGGACATCAGATTCAGCAATCAGAACCATCAATAAAAAATACTTGATCAGCAAGGAGGATGCAGGATATTAAGGTCAGCAAACTAAAATAAGGGTAAACAAACATAAACAGTATCAGCAAACATCAATAAAGAACTTGAGAACTTTAAAAAAGAAGCAATATTAAATTGAAGACAGCACTCAGTGTGGCAACGTCAAATTAAAGTCAGCAATCAAGGGTTAAAACCATGAATATTTAGTTATAGTCAGCAAATGGAAATCGGAGTCAGCTATTTGAAATGAAGGACGATGTTTGGATCAGTATTATCAATAAAAAAACAGCATAATAAAGAATACAGGGCATCAAAGTTGGCAAACTAAAATTAATGTCAGCAATCATAAAACAGTATTAGCAAACACCAATACTTCGAATTGAGATCAGCAATCAAGAGTTGAAACAGTAATTGTTAAATTACAGTCAGCAAACAGAAATCGGAGTCAGCCGTTTTAAATGAAAGGGGATGTTTGGACATCTTATTCAGCAATCATAACTATTTCTTTATTGAAACGTAGTCAGCAAATAGAATAAAGAACATCAAGGTTACCAGAAAGCAATCATAAAACCGTATCAGCAAACATCAATAGAATTCAAAAGTGAAATAAGAAACCATTCAAAATTGATGACAGCAATTTCAAATTAGAGTCAGCAATCAGAATTCATTTGCCATATCAATGTCAGCAACTGGAAAGTCACAATCGGAATTGAATAACAGCAAAGTCAGTAATCAATAGACCTCGTTTTATGATTAAAAAAATATTATCGTGAGAGCTACCAAGCAGAATTCGTGTATCAGAATCAGCAATTGGTAGGTAAATGTGTGAAAAGTCAGAGTCAGCAATCAGAACCAACATCAATAAACGTAGTCAGCAAATGAAAAACGCAATACATCAAAGTCAAAAAACTTTAATTATATGAAACGGTATCAGGAAACATCAATTGGAAAAATCAGCAATAAGAATTTGAAATCAAAGTCAGCAATTAGATATTGATCAATAACAATCAGCAAACTACAGTTATTTATCAAAAAACTCTTGAAGATTGGAGCCGTGAATTAAAAAAAAATCATTTTCATGATTTGCTGAATCAGCAATTGATATATCAATAATGTAAAAAAATTAGACAGCAATTAAAACCATCAATATAAAAATAAGACAGCAAGTGCAATCAGTGCTCAGAACCATCAATGTCAGCAACTAGAAATCAGAGTTAAGTAATGTTGATTTGAGAAATTAGTCAGCAATTAGAGTTAACATTAAAAAAACCTTCGTAGAATAATACCTACCGGATGTAAAAGACTACAAACTAAAATTAAAGTGAGCAATCATAAAACAGTAAGTATCAGCAAACATCAATACTTCGAATTAAAGTCAGCAATCAAAAGTTAAAATCGTAATTGTTAAATCATAGTCAGCAAATAGAAATCGGAGTCAGCGATTTCAAATGAAAAGCGATTGGACATCAGATTCAGCAATCAGAACCACCAATAAAAAATACTTGATCAGCAAGGAGGATGCAGGATATTGAGGTCAGCAAACTAAAATAAGGGTAAACAAACATAAACAGTATCAGCAAACATCAATAAAGAACTTGAGAACTTAAAATAAGAAGCTATATTAAATTGAAGACAGCACTCAGTGTGGCAACGTCGAATTAAAGTCAGCAATCAAGGGTTAAAACCGTGAATATTTAGTTATAGTCAGCAAATGGAAATCGGAGTCAGCTATTTGAAATGAAGGACGATGTTTGGATCAGTATTATAAAAAAAAAACAGCATATAGAATACAGGGCATCAAAGTTGGCAAACTAAAATTATTGTCAGCAATCATAAAACAGTAATCAAAAGTTAAAACAGTAATTGTTAAATCACAGTCAGCAAACAGAAATCGAAGCCAGCCGTTTTAAATGAAATTGGACATCTTATTTAGCAATCATAACTATTTCTTTATTGAAACGTAGTCAGCAAATAGAATAAAGAACATGAAGGTTACCAAAGTGAGCAATCATAAAACCGTATCAGCAAACATCAATAGTATTCGAGATAGTATTTAAAAAGTGAAATAAGAAACCATGCAAAATTAAAAACATCAATTTCAAATTAGAGTCAGCAATCAGAACTTATTGCCATATTAATGTCAGCAAGTGGAAAGTCACAGTCGGAATTGAATAATATTGAATATTGAAATCAGTCACAGCAATCGGAGATATAAAGTCGTTGCTGAACAGCAATCAGCAAACTTAAGTCAGTAATCAATAGACCCTTACAAATTGGTTTTATGATTGAAAAATTATTATCGTGAGAGTTACCAAGCAGAATTCGTGTATCAGAATCAGCAATTGGTAGGAAAATGTGTAAAAAGTCAGAGTCAGCAATCAATAAACGTAGTCAGCAAATGAAAAACGCAATACATCAAAGTCAAAAAACTTTAATTATATAAAACGGTATCACGAAACATCAATTGAAAAAATCAGCAATTAGAATTTGAAATCAAAGTCAGCAATCAGATATTGATCAATAACAATCAGCAAACTACAGTTATTTGTCAAAAAACTCTTGAAGATTGGAGCCGTGAATTAAAAAAAAAATCATTTTCATGATTTGCTGAATCAGCAATTGATATATCAATAATGTATAAAAATCAGACAGCAATTAAAACCATCAATATAAAAACGAAGACAGCAAATGGAAGTAATGTATTCCATATCAGCAAATCAAAATTATAATTGGCAATCATAAAACAGTATCAGCAAAAGTCAATAGAACAAATAATGTCAGCAATCAGAATCAGTGCTTAGAGCAATCAATGTCAGCAACTAGGAATCAGAGTTATGTAATGTTGAGTTGAGAAATTAGTCAGCAATTAGAGTTAACATTAAAAAAACCTTTGTAGAATAATACCGGATGTAAAAGACAGCAAACTAGAATCAAAGTGAGCAATCATAAAGCAGTGTCAGCAATCATAAGAATAATCAGCAATCCGTCCACAAATGAATTTATCACCAATCCATTCCATTTCCGCTTCCAAACCGTCGTTTTTCCTCTCCCTTGAAATTGCTGACATTTATTCAGGTGATATGGAGTTATCGAGGAAAAACACTCATAAAATAGTTGACATTTGAGTGGATTAGCAAAACCATCTACCATCTACATCATACAAGAAGACAGCTTGAAACCCGGCTCGTCGCTCTCTCTCGCAAACTCGATCAGATACAAAGCTAAGGCCCCTTATCTGTAATTGTCCCAAAGATGGCCGCTGTATGGATCGAAACGTCGCGATGCGCATGTCATTTGAACAGACACTTGACCCGGATGGCCAGAACGGCCCAAGAGCTTCTGTTGCAATATGCAAGCTTGGCTTGGTTATTCCGGTAAATTGCATTCCTCTCGCATTCTGTAACAAAAAGAGAATTGCTTTGGGTTTTGCAGACACGGATTTGCGTGTTTCTTGTACGTATTCATTTGGGGGAATTTGGAAAAAAATAGAACCTTGACCTTTTTGGTTAAATTGAAAGGTTCTTGACTTTGATTTTATTTTAAGCTCACTTAGTATGCATGAGTGTATTGTGATTTAACATGAAACATATACACAATCACATTGGATTTTTTCCAAAAAATTAGCTTTGAAAATTATTTGATATTTGGAATTTTTGTAGCAATTTGGACCGTTTTTACATGTAAATTCTCATAAGCAAATATAAGGTCTATTCTGCATGTTTTTGTCCCCTTTTTGGTCATTGGGTACTACTTTTATGTTTGAGTGTTGTGTTTTTATTGTTGCTTTGTTGTGTTTTAGTGTTTTTATTGTTGTTTTTGTGTTGTTGTTGTATTTTTATAAAAATAGTTTTTCCACTATAAGTGTGTAAGTTTGAACAAAATCTGTTTCAATAGTAAAATTTTGAGTCAAAGTTTCGAGCAGTTTAGAAATGACCGCGTACCTAATGCAGTTTGACGGTTGACAGTCTTCAAAACTAACCTTATTTGACAGATCAATCGAGAAGACGATAATTTTTGAAGACTCGGAATAATACTTATTTCAGTGAATAAGGAAAAAAATCAACTGTCAATCGATAAGAGGACAGTTAATATTAACTTATTCACATTGCCGCACTCCTCAAAACTGCCGATTTAAATTTTAACGATTTATTAAAAAGATGTCGAATTTTGTGGAAGTGGAAGTTTTTTTTTCAATAAGAAAAAAAAAGCAGTCTGGCAACTATGACTGCAGTTTTCAAAACTACCAGATCCACTCATCATAAAAAAGCAGTTTGTTAATGATCAGGCAGTTAACAGTACGTATTTATAAAAACTGACAGTTTAAATATGAAGGTTTAATTGAGAAGGTGATAACCATAAGTGGACTTTTCAAAACTGCCAAATTCACCATATACATATAAGTACAACAGTTTGAAATTATGTAACACTTCTCTTATAACTGCCGGTTCACAAATGATGGTTTTATTGAGGAGGTCATCTAAAAATCTTCACAGATAAATCCAAAATGAAAAAAAAAAGTAGTTTGTCAACGATAGGAGAAGACATCAGTTGGCAAAACTATGGTCACAGTCAACAAAAACGAGGCAGTTTGTTAAAGATAAGACAGTTTATTAGCCATGGTACTCAAAACTGGTGGATTAAATATCAAGGTTTTATTGACGAAGGGAACTCATAAGCTTTCCAGATTCACTCACTAAAAAAGCAGTTTATCAACGATAAAAGAGTCAGTTGATAACACTTTGATTGCAATTTTCAAACAAAAATAAAACTGCAGTTTGTTAAAGATAAGAAGACAGTTCATTAAACTGCCTGTTTATAGGAAATTTTCTTCTTATTTTCAAGCGGGAATACCGCTCCTGATTAGTTTCGCAATATTAATGAAACACCCCGTATAAGTAATAAAAAAGACTGTTGTAAAGCTCTAATCACAGTTGTCAAAACTGCTTGATTCAACCATAATAAGCCTCTCTTATCAAAACTGTCAATTCAAATATTGAGGTTTCATCAAGGAGACTACATATTTTTAGGAGGTGACTCAAAATCATCTTAAGTGCACTAGGAGAAAGCAGTTTATCAATAGTAGAAAAAAACAACTGACTAAGACTGCCTCCTTAAAATTGTGAGGTTGAGACTACCTTGGAATAAACAAAAATAAAACAGCAGTTTGTCGAAGATCCTTATCTTCGACAAACTGCTATACATATACAGGGTGTCCGGGAAAATGTGGGAGATCTCTCGGATTCAGATAGAACATTAAAAAATAAGATGACAAGTTCCCATAATTTTTTTTCCTAGCGGCCCTCCCTACGGAGATACGGCCCCCTAAAGGACCCCACTGGAAATCGGTTTTTCTTGAATAACTTTTAAACGACTCAATATAATTCAATGAAAATTTAATATGATAAACAGTAGTAAGGACCTCTCAAAATACTTCCCTTAAAACATAATTAGCTTGTTTAGTTTACCAGGGACGGACTAGATTGTACATTTTAACGCTCAAATTTTTAACACCCTGTATGATAAGGAGTTAAAAAAAATAAATTTGGATACCTTGAACATTAAGCTAAAGAAAAGGTACTCTTGTTCATTGTCGATAAAATGAACCATTTTCGAGAAAAAACAATTTTTATTAAACAAAACCTCGAAAAAAGCCATGACGAAGTGGTGCTCTTGACGAAATTGTGAACCTAACGCTAGGAAAAAAATTTATGGGAACTTGTCATATTATTTTTTAATATTCTATCAGAATCCGAGAGATCTCCCACATTTTCCCGGACACCCTGTATAGTTCAATCAAGTGTCAGATTCAAGAATCAGTGGTTTATTGAAGACTAGAACGCATCCCCAATGAACTCAAAAAGAAAAAGCAGTTTGTTAATAATAGGACAAGACAGTTGACAAACTGCACGTGGGAGATTTACTGAGGAGAGACTATCTTGAGACATGCAAAAATAAAATTTGTACCAACACATTAGGAAAAAGCAGTTTGTTAAAAATAAAAAAAGACAGTTGACAACTTAAACTGTGCTTTCCAAAACTGCCACTTTAAATTTGGGAAATAAGTGGGAAGAAACTAGATAGAAATTAACAAAAATAAAACAACAGTTCATTAAATACCAGAAGACAGTTTACGTGTCAGATCCCACTTTCAAAAACTGCCGATTCAAGAATCAGGAGTTTATTGAGGAAAAAAAAACGCATTCCAAAAGCAGTTTGTTAATAATAAGAAAAGGCAGTTGATAAGTGGACTGTACTTTCCCAAACTGCCACTTCAAATTTGTGTTTAGTGGGCAGGGCATGGAAACAAAGTAGTTTGTCAACGATAAGAGAAGACAGTTGACAAAACTATGGTCACAGTTTTTGAATTTGATGGCAGATCTATTCAACAAAAACGAGGCAGTTTGTTGAAGATAAGACAGACAAAGGCAGTTTATCAACGATAAAAAAGTCAGTTGATAACAGTATGATTGCAATTTTTAAAAAAGGCAGTTTGTTAAAGCAGTTTTTGGGTAATAAGAGAGTTTAATAATATGTTTAGTAACACTACTGCAGATTTAAATGTTGAGGTTTTTTGAGGTGATATATGAGGATGACAAATACACTCGATCGAATAAAAAATGTTGATCAATAATAAAAGACAGTTGGAAAAACCATGATTATAGTTTTCAAAACTGCCTGATTCACTCAAGATAAAAAAAGGCAATTTGTTATTAATAAGAAAAAAGAGAGAGAAATTAGACTAGCTTGAAACTGACAAAAATAAAAAAGTAGTTGGTTAAAAAAAAGTTCAAATAAGTGTCAGCACATTTCTCAAAACTGCCGTCTAAAGAATGAGAGGTTTATCAAGAAGATGACATATTTTTAAAAGAGGAACTCACTAAAAAAACTAAATAAAAAAGGCAGTTTGTCAATAATAATAACAGACACTTGAAAACCATCAGTGCAGTTTTCAAAACTAACCTGAAACAAACAAAAATAAAACAGCAGTTTGTTAAAGATAAGAAGTCAGTTCAATAAACTGCGATTTCAAGAATTGGGGGTTTATTATGAGAAGATATTCTTTCCAGATGCACTGAATTAAAAAAAAACAGTTTATCAGCGATAACAAAAGACAGTTGACAAAAAGATGACCACAGTTTTCAAATCTATAAGATCTACTCAACTCAATAGAGGCAGTTTTCAAAACTGATTCAACATAAAGAGGCAGTTTGTCAAAATATCAAAACACTTTATCAATAATAAGATAAAACAGTTGACAATTGAGACTGCACTTTTCAAAACTGCCCCTTTGCACTTGACTAGCTTAAAACAAACAAAAATTAAACAGCAGTTCGTTAAAGATAAGACAGTTTAAACAAGTGACAAAGTTCATTTTTCAAAACTGCCGTCCAAAGAATTAGAGGTTCACAACTATAAGTGCAGTTTTCAAAACTGCCTGATTCACTCAAGATCAAATGGCAGTTTGTTAAAGATATAAAGACAGTTGACCTACGCACTCCTCAAAACTGCCAATTCAGATATAGAGCAGTTTATCGATAGTAAGAAAAGACAGTTTACAATTGAGACATGCCCCTTTCAAAACTGCAACTTTAAATTTGGGAGATTAAAGAAAAGTGACTAGCTTGAAAGTGATAAAAATGAAACAGCAGTTCGTTAAAGATCAGAAGACAGTTTAATTAAGTGTCAGAGCCCACTTTCAAAAACTGCTGATTCAAGAATCAGGGGTTTATTGAGAAGACGAGATATTATTTAAGGAAAAAAAAAGGCATCTCAAAAGCAGTTTGTTGATAATAAGAAAAGACAGTTGACAACTGGACTGTACTACTGTACACTTCGGCAGTTTTTTGAAAATCAGACACTTGTTAAAACTGCCGATTCAAGAATCAAGGTATTTTAAGAAGAGACACAATAAGAAAAAGCAGTTTGGGTTAGTTTTTAAAACTGCTTAAACCAACACAAATAAAAATAAAACAGCAGTTTGTAAAAGTCAAGAATATGTGTAGAGGTTCTACAAATTAATTCAATGAACAAAAAAGCTGCAATTGTTGAGGAAACTTTGTCTTTTCTTAATCAACTCGAGACTTTTGCTCGAAATGTCCCCATTCTATCCCGAAAACAAACCGAGATGCGGGAAAACTATTCCAAGGACTTTGCTCGAAATGATTCGGGCGGAATTCAAAACTTTTTCCAGCGAGGTCTTTCAATTTTCTCGGACTAATAAAACCTTATACGTTTTCCGCTGTGGTAAATACTTTCTTATTTGTTCTGATCGAATATGTGAGACGAGCAGACTTATTCATTCAGCATGAATTTTCAATGCACTTTGCTCGATCTGTCGAAATATTTCCTGCATTTTCTATAAAATGTGCTCCTGTGTTTCGACAGGAACGCAAATGCCTGTCTGGGGATATAAGATGGCTGGAGGCGTGCTGTTTGGGAGGATCACTTGGAAAATGTATGCTTGTCTGGATGAGGAAGCATAATTTAAGGAATTTGCCATTTTTACTGCTACATTTTGTTTAATCAGAATAAGTGATATTTTTTATTTTTGTTCTTTTCTGCTGGATTATCACTAGTAATTTTCCTAAAAGTGAATGGAATGGTCTATCATTAGCCTTGATTTAAAACTCCTTAATTCTTGAATCTACAGTTTTTAGAAATGAGCTCTGACAATCTAGTTGACTTCGTTGCGGAGGTCATCTTCGACAAACTGTCTGTTTTTCTTTATTGAATGCATTGAAAGAAAACTGCAACCTCCCACATTCAAACTAGAAGTTTTCAAAACTGATGCAAGTAATAATTGATCCCACTTTCAAACTGTCGTCTTCTTAATGAACCCAGCAGTTTTTAGAAATAAGATTGGGACTGTCTTGTTATCTTTAACAAACTGCTTTCAAGAAGTCGCTCCCCATTTTACCTCCGACACTTAGTCTTCAAAACTAATGCATGCAATTTATGATCCTAATCTCAAACTGTCGTCTTCCCAATAAACCCCTAATTCTTGAAACAACAGTTTTTAGAAATAAGATCCGAACTGTTTTGTTATCTTTAACAAACTGCTTTCAAGAAGTCCCTCCTCATTTGACCTCCCACATCTAAACTGGAAGTTTTCAAAACTGATGCAAGCAATAATTGATCTCACTTTCAAACTGTCGTCTTCTTAATGAACCCAGCAGTTTTTAGAAATAAGATTGGGACTGTCTTGTTATCTTTAACAAAATGGTTTCAAGAATTCACTCCTCATTTAACTAACCTCCCACATTTAAACAGGAAGTTCTCAAAACTGATGCATGCAATAATTATTGATCCTAATTTCAAACTGTCGCCTTCTCAATAAACCCCTAATTTTTGAAACAGCATTTTTCAGAAATGAGATTTGGACTGTCTTGTTATCTCAAACTGCTAACAAGAATTCGCTCCTCATTTAAACTGGAAGTTTTCAAAACTGATGCATGCATGCATTTATTGATCCTGATTCCAAACTGTCGTAAACCTCTTATTTTTGAAACGGCAGTTTTAAGAAATTAGGTCTAAACTGTCTTGACTTTCAAGAATTCGCTCCTCATTTTACCTCCCACATTTGGACTGGAAGTTTTCAAAACTGATGCATGCATGCATTTATTGATCCTGATTCCAAACTGTCGTAAACCTCTTATTTTTGAAACGGCAGTTTTAAGAAATTAGGTCTAAACTGTCTTGACTTTCAAGAATTCGCTCCTCATTTTACCTCCCACATTTGGACTGGAAGTTTTCAAAACTGATGCCAATTATTGATCCCGAGCTTTAACTGTGGTCTTCCCAATAAACCCTTAATTCTTGAAACAACAGTTTTTAGAAATAAGATCCGAACTGTTTTGTTATCTTTAACAAACTGCTTTCAAGAAGTCGCTCCTCATTTGACCTCCCACATCTAAACTGGAAGTTTTCAAAACTGATGCAAGCAATAATTGATCCCACTTTCAAACTGTCGTCTTCTTAATGAACCCAGCAGTTTTTAGAAATAAGATTGGGACTGTCCTGTTATCTTTAACAAAATGGTTCCAAGAATTCGCTCCTCATTTAACTAACCTCCCACATTTAAACAGGAAGTACTCAAAACTGATGCATGCAATAATTATTGATCCTAATTTCAAACTGTCGCCTTCTCAATAAACCCCTAATTTTTGAAACAGCATTTTTCAGAAATGAGATTTGGACTGTCTTGTTATCTCAAACTGCTAACAAGAATTCGCTCCTCATTTAAACTGGAAGTTTTCAAAACTGATGCATGCATGCATTTATTGATCCTGATTCCAAACTGTCGTAAACCTCTTATTTTTGAAACGGCAGTTTTAAGAAATTAGGTCTAAACTGTCTTGACTTTCAAGAATTCGCTCCTCATTTTACCTTCCACATTTGAACTGGAAGTTTTCAAAACTGACGCCAATTATTGATCCCAAATTTAAACTGTCGTCTTCCCAATAAACCCCTAATTCTTGAAACAACAGTTTTTAGAAATAAGATCCGAACTGTTTTGTTATCTTTAACAAACTGCTTTCAAGAAGTCGCTCCTCATTTGACCTCCCACATCTAAACTGAGAGTTTTCAAAACTGATGCATGCAATTATTGATCACGATTTCAAACTGTCGTCTTCCCAATAAACCCTTAATTTTTCATACAGCAGTTTTTAGAAATGAGATTGGAACTGTCTTGTTAGCTTTAACAAACTGCTTTCAAGAAGTCGCTCCTCATTTAATCTCCCACATTTAAACTGGAAGTTTTCAAAACTGATGCATGTAATTATTGATCCTAATTTCAAACTGTCGTCTTCCCAATGAACCTCTAATTCTTGAAACAGCTGTTTTTAAAAATGAGATCTGAACTGTCTCCTTTTCTTTCACAAACTGCATTCAAGAATTCGCTCCTCATTTAACCTTCCACATTTAAACTGGAAGTTTTTAAAACTGATGCATGCAATTATTGATCCTAATCTCAAACTGTCGTCTTCTTGATAAACCTCAAATTTTTGAAACAGCAGTTTTTAGAAATGGGATCCAAACTGTCTTGTTATCTTTTGACAAACTGCTTTCAAGAAGTCGCTCCTCATTCAACTTCCCACATCAAAACTGAAAGTTTTCAAAACTGATGCATGCAATTATTGATCCTAATTTCAAACTGTCGTCTTCGCAATGGACCTCCAATTTTTAAATCAGCAGTTTTCAGAAATAAGATCCGAACTATTTTGTTATGTTTAACAAACTGCTTTCAAGAAGTCGCTCCTCATTTGACCTCCCACATCCAAACTGGAAGTTTTCAAAACTGATGCATGCAATTATTGATCACAATTTCAAACTGTGGTCTTCCCAATAAACCCTTAATTTTTCAAACAGCAGTTTTCAGAAATGAGATTCGAACTGTCTTGTTAGCTTTAACAAACTGCTTTCAAGAATTCGCTCCTCATTTAACCTACCACATCTAAACTGGAAATATTCAAAACTGATGCATGCATGCAATTATTGATCCTGATTTCAAACTGTCGTCTTCCCAATAAACCCCTGATTCTTGAAACAGCAGTTTTTGGAAATAAGATCTGAACTGTCTTGTTATCTTTAACAAACTACTTTCAAGAAGTCGCTCGTCCTTTAAATTCCCACATTTGAGCTGGAAGTTTTCAAAACTGATGCCAGTTATTGATCCCAAGTTTAAACGGTCGTCTTCCCAATAAACCCCTAATTCTTGAAACAGCAGTTTTTAAAAATAAGATCCGAACTGTCTTGTTATCTTTAACAAACTGCTTTCAAGAAGTCGCTCCCCATTTAACCTCACACATTTAAATTGATAGTTTTCAAAACTGATGCATGCAATTATTGATCCTAATCTCAAACTGTCGTCATCTCAATAAACCTCCAATTTTTAAAACAGCAGTTTTTAGAAATGAGATCCGATGTCTTGTTATCTTTTAACAAACTGCTTTCAAGAAGTCGCTCCTCATTTAAGTGGTAGGTTAGTTTTTAAAACTGATGCATGCAATTATTGATCCCAATTTTAATCTGTCGTCTTCCCAATAAATCCCTAATTCTTGAAAAGGCAGTTTTGAGAGATGAGGCCCCAACTGTCTTGTTATGTTTAACAAACTGCTTTCAAGAGGTCGCTCCTCATTTAACTTCCCACATCAAAACTGAAAGTTTTCAAAACTGATGCATGCAATTATTGATCCTAATCTCAAACTGTCGTCTTCTCAATAAACCTCCAATTTTTAAAACAGCAGTTTTAAGAAATGGGATCCAAACTGTCTTGTCATTTTTTGACAAACTGCTTTCAAGAAGTCGCTCCTAATTTAACCATCCACATCTAAACTGAAAGTTTTCAAAACTGATGCATGCAATTATTGATCCTAATTTCAAACTGTCGTCTTCGCAATGGACCTCCAATTTTTAAATCAGCAGTTTTTAGAAATGGGATCCGAACTGACTTGTTATCTTTTATTAAACTGCTTTCAAGAAGTCGCTCCTCATTTAACCTTCCACATCTAAACTGAAAGTTTTCAAAACTGATGCATGCAATTATTGATTCTAATTTCAAACTGTCGTCTTTCCAATAAACCCCTGATTCTTGAAACAGCAGTTTTTGGAAATAAGATCTTAACTGTATTGTTATCTTTAACAAACTGCTTTCAAGAAGTCGCTTCTCATTTAACTTCCCACATCTAAACTGAGAGTGTTCAAAACTGATGCATGCAATTATTGATCCCAATTCCAAACTGTCGTCTTCCCAATAAATCCCTAATTCTTGAAAAGGCAGTTTTGAGAAATGAGGCCCGAACTGTCTTGTTATCTTCAACAAACTGCTTTCAAGAAGTCGCTCCTCATTTAACTTCCCAGATCTAAACTGAAAGTTTTCAAAACTGATGCATGCAATTATTGATCCTAATTTCAAACTGTCGTCTTCTCAATAAACCCCCAATTCTTGAAACAGCATTTTTTAGAAATGAGATCTTAACTGTGTTGATATCTTTGACAAACTGCTTTGAAGAAGTCGCTCTTCATTTAACTTCCCAAATTTAAACTGAAAGTTTTGAAAACTGCATTTATCATCTGACTTTTGTTATTGTTGACAAACTGCTGTTTTTTATTGAGTGCATTTGGCAGGCGTTGGAAATAAAATGAAACTTTTACATTTGAATCGATTATTTTGAGAAGCGTGGCTCGTTGCGCAGCTCAATTGTCTTTTTATCTTCAACAAACTGCCTTTTGTACGTTGAGTGAGTCATCGCAAGGCGGAAACAAGTTGAGGTCAAGTTCATCAATTAGATTTCAAGTGCAGCGAGGTCGCGCACTTCAACTGTTGTTTATTTCCTGAATAGGAAATGGATATCAACACGTTTTGGTTGCAATAACGTAAACAACCCCATGCTCCTTGTTTGATATTTAAATTAAAAAATGATTGTATACTGAAACAAGATGATTTCAAGTTTATTAACCAAATTTCGAGTTCACTCCATCTGATGTTTATTTTCTGAATGGGAAGTGGATATCAGCGCGTTCACAATAACGTGAGCAATCGCTGTTTTTTTTAGCTTTTTTCCCATTTATTTTGATCTATCAACTCACCCTATAATTTGAAATGTTCAATATTTCTTAGTTTTCCAGAGAAAATATCTCAGCAGCGTAAAATTTATGTCAGACAATAATTATTTTCACATTGTTCAGTCCTGTCACGCTAAAATATTTCCAGTTTTGTTTTATCACCATTCTCTGTCAAAAGACACGAAATTTAATACAACCGTGTTTGCTGTGTGTGGAATGTTAAACCCAATATTCTCTATTTTAGCCTGACTAAAATCCCGTTACTTTTGTAAATAGGATTGCGCAACTTTCACCAATTCGAAAGGGTTTCGTAGAACCAACTTTCACCATAAAACTGATTTGTGGCTTTTTGTCAATCAATTATTACTTGGGTGGCTTATCAGCTACAGAATTATCACTACTATACGAGGAAATTAAAGTCCTAATCTTGTCCCTTTTGCTGGAAGGGTCCGTTTGGTGAGATATCATTTTTTTGTTTTCACTAATGGCAATAATTTCGAATTGCGGAAACTGTCTAATGTTTTCGAGATACCAAATTTTTTTTTGGTTATAAATAATATGCATGGGTTGATTCAACTCATTAGCATCCCAGAACTTAATTTCCGGTAAAACTCAGCATGAGCTCTATAATAGTCAATTAGTTGAGTCAGCTCTATCTTATCGAAGGCTCATATTAGCTCGAGCAAAAGCGACAATAAGGAGGAGGTCGGAAGGCCCCATGGTATGCATATAAAGCTTGATTGGAGATTATAAGGCAGATGTTGAAGGTGTGTCCTGAAGTAATGCGACGTCCTATGAAGACAGAAATATGCAGATTATTCAAAATTGTCTTCATCGAGGTTTTTTGTCAGATTTGTTACTTTTTTCAAAGCAGAAAAAACTGCTATTTTTTGGTTGAGTTAATTCAAAATAGATTCAAGCTTATCCCTCTCCAATAGACTTCCCAAATTTAAACTGCTCTCATAGATTTAAACTGTTTTTTTTTTAATTTTTTTATTTGAGTACAACTGGGAAGATTTTGAGTATCAAAATATTTTATCTCCTTACATAATAAAACCCGGAAGTTTCAAGTAACATCACTATTTTTTTTTATTTTGAGTAAATCTGGCAGTTTTCAAAACTGCAAACATATTTGGCAATTGTATTTTCTTGTCGTTGATAAACTGCTTTTGTCTTATTGACCAACTTTTTTTCCGTTACTGAGTGCATCTTGGACAAAAATCTTCCTCAATAAAAACTTGATATTTAATCAGACATTTTTTAAAACTGTCATATTTTCAACAAACTGCTTTTTTATATGATGAATGAATTTGGTAGTTTTCAAAACTGCAAACATAGTTGGCAATTGTATTTTCTTGTCGTTGATAAACTGCTTTTGTCTTATTGACCAACTTTTTTTCCGTTACTGAGTGCATCTTGGACAAAAATCTTCCTCAATAAAAACTTGATATTTAATCAGACATTTTTTAAAACTGTCATATTTTCAACAAACTGCTTTTTTATATGATGAATGAATTTGGTAGTTTTCAAAACTGCAAACATAGTTGGCAATTGTATTTTCTTGTCGTTGATAAACTGCTTTTGTCTTATTGACCAACTTTTTTTCCGTTACTGAGTGCATCTTGGACAAAAATCTTCCTCAATACAAACTTGATATTTAATCAGACATTTTTTAAAACTGTCATATTTTCAACAAACTGCTTTTTTATATGATGAATGAATTTGGCAGTTTTCAAAACTGCAAACATAGTTGGCAATTGTATTTTCTTGTCGTTGATAAACTGCTTTTGTCTTATTGACCAACTTTTTTTCCGTTACTGAGTGCATCTTGGACAAAAATCTTCCTCAATAAAAACTTGATATTTAATCAGACATTTTTTAAAACTGTCATATTTTCAACAAACTGCTTTTTTATATGATGAATGAATTTGGCAGTTTTCAAAACTGCAAATATAGTTGGCAATTGTATTTTCTTGTCGTTGATAAACTGCTTTTGTCTTATTGACCAACTTTTTTTCCGTTACTGAGTGCATCTTGGACAAAAATCTTCCTCAATACAAACTTGATATTTAATCAGACATTTTTTAAAACTGTCATATTTTCAACAAACTGCTTTTTTATATGATGAATGAATTTGGCAGTTTTCAAAACTGCAAACATAGTTGGCAATTGTATTTTCTTGTCGTTGATAAACTGCTTTTGTCTTATTGACCAACTTTTTTTCCGTTACTGAGTGCATCTTGGACAAAAATCTTCCTCAATACAAACTTGATATTTAATCAGACATTTTTTAAAACTGTCATATTTTCAACAAACTGCTTTTTTATATGATGAATGAATTTGGCAGTTTTCAAAACTGCAAACATAGTTGGCAATTGTATTTTCTTGTCGTTGATAAACTGCTTTTGTCTTATTGACCAACTTTTTTTCCGTTACTGAGTGCATCTTGGACAAAAATCTTCCTCAATACAAACTTGATATTTAATCAGACATTTTTTAAAACTGTCATATTTTCAACAAACTGCTTTTTTATATGATGAATGAATTTGGCAGTTTTCAAAACTGCAAACATAGTTGGCAATTGTATTTTCTTGTCGTTGATAAACTGCTTTTGTCTTATTGACCAACTTTTTTTCCGTTACTGAGTGCATCTTGGACAAAAATCTTCCTCAATACAAACTTGATATTTAATCAGACATTTTTTAAAACTGTCATATTTTCAACAAACTGCTTTTTTATATGATGAATGAATTTGGCAGTTTTCAAAACTGCAAACATAGTTGGCAATTGTATTTTCTTGTCGTTGATAAACTGCTTTTGTCTTATTGACCAACTTTTTTTCCGTTACTGAGTGCATCTTGGACAAAAATCTTCCTCAATACAAACTTGATATTTAATCAGACATTTTTTAAAACTGTCATATTTTCAACAAACTGCTTTTTTATATGATGAATGAATTTGGCAGTTTTCAAAACTGCAAACATAGTTGGCAATTGTATTTTCTTGTCGTTGATAAACTGCTTTTGTCTTATTGACCAACTTTTTTTCCGTTACTGAGTGCATCTTGGACAAAAATCTTCCTCAATAAAAACTTGATATTTAATCAGACATTTTTTAAAACTGTCATATTTTCAACAAACTGCTTTTTTATATGATGAATGAATTTGGCAGTTTTCAAAACTGCAAATATAGTTGGCAATTGTATTTTCTTGTCGTTGATAAACTGCTTTTGTCTTATTGACCAACTTTTTTTCCGTTACTGAGTGCATCTTGGACAAAAATCTTCCTCAATACAAACTTGATATTTAATCAGACATTTTTTAAAACTGTCATATTTTCAACAAACTGCTTTTTTATATGATGAATGAATTTGGCAGTTTTCAAAACTGCAAACATAGTTGGCAATTGTATTTTCTTGTCGTTGATAAACTGCTTTTGTCTTATTGACCAACTTTTTTTCCGTTACTGAGTGCATCTTGGACAAAAATCTTCCTCAATACAAACTTGATATTTAATCAGACATTTTTTAAAACTGTCATATTTTCAACAAACTGCTTTTTTATATGATGAATGAATTTGGCAGTTTTCAAAACTGCAAACATAGTTGGCAATTGTATTTTCTTGTCGTTGATAAACTGCTTTTGTCTTATTGACCAACTTTTTTTCCGTTACTGAGTGCATCTTGGACAAAAATCTTCCTCAATAAAAACTTCATATTTAATCAGACATTTTTTAAAACTGTCATATTTTCAACAAACTGCTTTTTTATATGATGAATGAATTTGGTAGTTTTCAAAACTGCAAACATAGTTGGCAATTGTATTTTCTTGTCGTTGATAAACTGCTTTTGTCTTATTGACCGACTTTTTTTCCGTTACTGAGTGCATCTTGGACAAAAATCTTCCTCAATAAAAACTTGATATTTAATCAGACATTTTTTAAAACTGTCATATTTTCAACAAACTGCTTTTTTATATGATGAATGAATTTGGTAGTTTTCAAAACTGCAAACATAGTTGGCAATTGTATTTTCTTGTCGTTGATAAACTGCTTTTGTCTTATTGACCAACTTTTTTTCCGTTACTGAGTGCATCTTGGACAAAAATCTTCCTCAATAAAAACTTGATATTTAATCAGACAGTTTTTAAAACTGTCATATTTTCAACAAACTGCTTTTTTAAATGATGAATGAATTTGGTAGTTTTCAAAACTGCAAACATAGTTGGCAATTGTATTTTCTTGTCGTTGATAAACTGCTTTTGTCTTATTGACCAACTTTTTTTCCGTTACTGAGTGCATCTTGGACAAAAATCTTCCTCAATAAAAACTTGATATTTAATCAGACATTTTTTAAAACTGTCATATTTTCAACAAACTGCTTTTTTATATGATGAATGAATTTGGTAGTTTTCAAAACTGCAAACATAGTTGGCAATTGTATTTTCTTGTCGTTGATAAACTGCTTTTGTCTTATTGACCAACTTTTTTTCCGTCACTGAGTGCATCTTGGACAAAAATCTTCCTCAATAAAAACTTGATATTTAATCAGTCATATTTTCAACAAACTGCTTTTTTATATGATGAATGAATTTGGTAGTTTTAAAAACTGCAGTCGTTTTATAGTTGTCAAATGTCTTTTATTATTGACAAACTGCTTTTTTATTAAAAAACTGCTGATTTTTTTCCCTATTGAGTGAAATAAGTCAACCTCCTCAATATGTATGGTCTTCTCAATTGATCAGTTGAATTTGAAATGGCCAGTATTGAGGGGTGTTGTTGGGAATGTCAACTGTCAAACTGCTTTTTTCATTTATTGAATATATCTCGGAAGAGTTCAAGTTACCTATTTTATTTGAGTGTGTAACTGCTATTTTTTTGGTTGGGTGATTTCGAAATAGATTCCTCTCGAATTTTAACTGACAGTTTTTAAAACTATTTTATCATATTAACAAACTGCTTTTTTCATTGAGTTCATCTGGGAGGATTTTGAGCTCACCTCCTCAAAATATGTCACCTCTTTAATAAAACCTAGATATTTGAACCGGTAATTTTAAGTAGCATAGCCTGTCAACAGGTTAATTTTTTCAAAACTGCTTTTTCATGTATGGTAATGATTCTGGCAGTTTTGAAAACTACTGTATTTTTATGTTTAAGAAACTGTGTTTTTTATGTTGGTGGATGTAATTGTGATTGTCAAGTTTTTCTATTATTGATAAAAATTTTGTTTTATTCAGAGCATCTTGGAGGATTTTGAGTTTAACTTAACTGTCAACTGTCGCAACGTTAACAAACTGCCATAGTTTTTTTTTTTTAATATTGATAAACTATTTTTTTCTTATTGAGTGTATGTTAACTGTGAATTTAGCAATATGAAAAGTGAAGTCATAGTTTTTTATTGGTTAACTGTTTTATTTTAAGTTTTCCTCCTCAAAATATCTCACCTCCTCATTGAAAACTTGTTATTTAAATTGGCAGTTTTAAATAACATAGCCTGTCAACTGTCTTAAAAAACTGCCAGTTTGTCAGAATTGGCTGGTTTTTCCTTATCGTTGATAAACTGCTTTTTTTATTGAGTTTGTCTTCGAGAATTTTGAGCTCATCTCCTCAATAAAGCCTTCATATTTAAATCGGCAGTTTTAAGTAGCATGAAGTGTCAAGCAGTTGTTTTTTTATTGAGTTTATCGGAAAGGGTTTTGAGTTGACCTTCGTAATGAATCCTGTATTTTTCAATCCGCAGTTTTGATAAAGGTGGCCCTTAATCAAACTGCTTCTATCATGTTGAGTGAATCTGGCAGTTTTTAACAACTGTCTTCTCTTGATATATACTGACAAACTGCTTTTTTTCATTCATCTGGAAAGAACCGGAGTTCTCATCGACAAAATATGTCATCTCAATAAATCCTTTATACTCAAAGTAGCAGTTTTGAGGTATGCGGTTATCATGCACTGATATTTACCTGAATTGTCCTACTCATTGATGAACTGCTGATGTCTGCAGGAATTTTCCTCTTCTTTCCTCGAAATTTTATCGCATCCTCGATTGAGGAGTTAAATTAGAAGTGGCAGTTTTGAATAGACTTTTTTTAACGGATAAACTGCCCATTTCTATCAAGTGCAACTGATGGTTCTCCCTCCTCAATTGGAATTTGATATGTTCAGGACCGTTACGTTCTCAAACTGTCTTCTTATTTTTAACAAACTGCTGTTTTTATTAGTTGAGTTTATTCTCAATAAACCTCACAAATTTGAACTGACAGTTTTGAAAACTGCAGTCATATATGTTTTCTAATCAATCTGAAGTGACATAGCCTGTTATATGATTATCAACTGTTTTTTCTTCATTGACAAGTTGGTATTCTGAGTTCACCCTTGATAATTGAGGAGTGTTATACAACTAATTAACTTTAACAAACTGCTGGTTTTATTCCGCCTCAATAAACTTCATAAATTTAAACTGGCACTTTTGAAAACCGCACTCATGATTGTCAACTGCTTTTTTTTTATAGACAGGTTGGAATTTTGAGTTTACTCGTGATAATTGAGGAGTGTTATACAACCTTTTAACTTTAACAAACTGCTTTTCTTTATTCGTCCTCAATAAACTTTATGAATTTAAACTGATAGTTTTGAAAACCGCATAGTTATGATTATCAACTGTTTTTTTTTCATTGACAAGTTCGTATTTTGAGTTCACTCTTTATAATTGAGGAGTGTTATACAAATTATTAACTTAAGCAAACTGCTGTTTTTATTCCTCCTCAATAAACTTCACATAAATTTAAACTGGCAGTTTTGAAAACCGCACTCATGATTGTCAACTGTTTCTTTTTTTATTCTTTATTTGTTCGCATAAATTTAAACTGACAGATTTGAAAACCGCATCAGTTATGTTTATCAACTTTTTTTTTAACGACAAGTTGGTATTTTGAGTTCATTCTTGATAATTGAGGAGTGTTATACTTTAACAAACTGCTGTTTTATTCCTCCTCAATAAACTTCGCATAGATTCAAACTGACAGATTTGAAAACCGCATCAGTTATGATTATCAACTTTTTTTTTCATTGACAAGTTGGTATTTTGAGTTCACTCTTTATAATTGAGGAGTGTTATACAAATTATTAACTTTAGAAAACTGCTATTTTCATTCCGCTTCAATAAACTTCATAAACTTAAACTGGCAGTTTTGAAAACCGCACTCATGATTGTCAACTTTTTTTTTTTATTTATTGACAAGATGGTATTTTGAGTTCATCCTTGATAATTGAGGAGTGTTATACAACTTATTAACTTTAACAAACTGCTGTTTTTATTCACCCTCAATAATCTTCATAGATTTAAAGTGACAGTTTTGAAAACTGCGGTCATGATTGTCAACTGTTTCTTTTTTTATTATTGACAAGTTGGTATTTTGAGTTCATCCTTGATGATTGAGGAGTGTTATACTTTAACAAACTGCTGTTTTATTCCTCCTCAATAAACTTCGCATAAATTTAAACTGACAGATTTGAAAACCGCATCAGTTATGATTATCAACTTTTTTTTTTATCGACAAGTTGGTATTTTGAGTTCACTCTTTATAATTGATGAGTGTTATACAAATTATCAACTTTAGCAAACTGCTGTTTTTATTCCTCCTCAATAAACTCAATAAATTTAAACTGACAGTTTTGAAAACTGCAGCCATGACTGTAAACTGTTTTTTTTTTATCTATTGACTAGTTGGTATTTTGAGTTCACCCTTGATGATTGAGGAGTGTTATACAACTTATCAACTTTGACTAACTGCCGTTTTTATTCCTCCTCAATAAACTTCATAAATTCAAACTGGCGGTTTTAAAAACCGCACTCATGATTGTCAACTTTTTTTTTCAATTTATTGACAAGATGGTATTTTGAGTTCACACTTGATAATTGAGGAGTGTTATACAACTTATTAACTTTAACAAACTGCTGTTTTTATTCCTCCTCAATAAACTTCGCATAGATTTAAACTGACAGATTTGAAAACCGCATCAGTTATGATTATCAACTTTTTTTTTCATTGACAAGTTGGTATTTTGAGTTCACTCTTTATAATTGAGGAGTGTTATACAAATTATTAACTTTAGAAAACTGCTATTTTCATTCCGCTTCAATAAACTTCATAAACTTAAACTGGCAGTTTTGAAAACCGCACTCATGATTGTCAACTTTTTTTTTTTATTTATTGACAAGATGGTATTTTGAGTTCATCCTTGATAATTGAGGAGTGTTATACAACTTATTAACTTTAACAAACTGCTGTTTTTATTCACCCTCAATAATCTTCATAGATTTAAAGTGACAGTTTTGAAAACTGCGGTCATGATTGTCAACTGTTTCTTTTTTTATTATTGACAAGTTGGTATTTTGAGTTCATCCTTGATGATTGAGGAGTGTTATACTTTAACAAACTGCTGTTTTATTCCTCCTCAATAAACTTCGCATAAATTTAAACTGACAGATTTGAAAACCGCATCAGTTATGATTATCAACTTTTTTTTTTCCATTGACAATTTGGTATTTTGAGTTCATCCTTGATAATTGAGGAGTGTTATACTTGAACAAACTGCTGTTTTATTCCTCCTCAATATACTTCACATAAATTTAAACTGACAGATTTGAAAACCGCATCAGTTATGATTATCAACTTTTTTTTTTATCGACAAGTTGGTATTTTGAGTTCACTCTTTATAATTGATGAGTGTTATTCAAATTATCAACTTTAGCAAACTGCTGTTTTTATTCTGCCTCAATAAACTTCATAGATTTAAACTGGCAGTTTTGAAAACCGCACTCATGATTGTCAACTGTTTTTTTTTAAATCTATTGACAAGTTGGTATTTTGAGTTCATCCTTGATAATTGAGGGGTGTTATACTTTAACAAACTGCTGTTTTATTCCTCCTCAATAAACTTCGCATAGATTTGAACTGACAGTTTTCAAAACTGCAGTCATGACTGTGAACTGTTTTTTTTTAATCTATTGACAAGTTGGTATTTTAAGTTTACTCTTGATAATTGAGGAGTGTTATACAACTTATTAACTTTAACAAACTGCTGTTTTTATTCCTCCTCAAGAAACTTAATAAATATAAACTGACAGTTTTGAAAACTGCTGTCATGATTGTCAACTGTTTTTTTTTATTTATTGACAAGTTGGTATTTTGCGTTCACTCTTTATAATTGAGGAGTGTTATACAAATTATCAACTTTAGCAAACTGTTATTTTTATTCCGCCTCAATAAACTTCATAAATTTAAACTGGCAGTTTTGAAAACTGCCGTCATGATTGTCAACTGTTTTTATTTATTCATTGACAAGTTGGTATTTTGAGTTCATCCTTGATAATTGAGGAGTGTAAATATTATTAACTTTAACAAACTGCTGTTTTTATTCCACCTCAATAAACTTCATAAATTTAAACTGACAGTTTTGAAAACCGCACTCATGATTGTCAACTGTTTTTTTGAATTGATTGACAAGTTGGTATTTTGAGTTCACCCTTGATAATTGAGGAGTGTTATACAACTTATTAACTTCAACAAACTGCTGTTTTGATCCCTCTCAATAAACTTCATCAATTTTAGCTGATAGTTTTAAAAACTGCAGTCATAAATTTCAATAATTGTTTTTTTTTATCTACAAAAGCGCCCAACAAACTGTCATCTTTTTGTTAAATTGTTGATATTTTCCTGGGATTACATCAATTATTATCTTTGTTCATTGTAGGCAGTTCGCGGCCAAAGTCGACCCAAGCCGACTTTACCCGAAACCAATTGATTAATTTAATTGAAAATCAATCTATGAAAATTGACTGCTACGTGTTATAAAAACAAATTGGTAACCGATCAGACTTTCAAACCCATAAAGAAACCCTATAAATATAACATCGATACATTTCCATGCATGCACATTGGCCGTCTTATCATTTTCCCAGTGTATCGTGTGTAGAAGATATACGTGGATGGAATTCCGCGGCTTGTATATTTTATACTTTCAACCGGTTCCATAAATATCAATGCAAGACAAAATGGAATATATGCACGCACGACAAACGGTTCCACACCACACCATGGCAGTCAACCTTGAGAATGTTTTTCTTTGATGTTGCACCGTTTATGGCTTGCAATGGATTTAATGGTCTACGTTGAATGGAATATTGTTTATTGAATTTTAAGTTTGGTTACTGGAATTAAACGTCCGATCTTGCTTGTGTATTAAAAAGTTAGCTTGTCAATATCCTCATTTTTTTTTTCATTGGTATAGTACAAAACAGAATATCCAAAGCCAATTAAAAACAAACCATTTTGAATCAAGCTGCGAAAAAGTGCCTCGCTTCTAAATAGACGCTTTATTCAAATCTCTGTGTTAAAATGGAAATTCGATTTAGCATTTAAATTTGAGCTTTCATAAATTTCTTGCTCAAGCTGCAGGTATTTAAATTCAGTCGTAAATTATCGTCGAGAAGTAAATTGGTTCATCGATGTTTTAATTATCGAGATAAGACTGCAACATTGTATAATCGATTAAGTGCATGCATGGATTATTTTAAAACAAGTATGTCCTTTTTTCTGACCCTTTTAACAGGATTGCTATTTTCAGTTAACGCCTCTTCCATTATATCCGCTTTTACCTGTTTTGCCCTTTTTACGGATACTTTCACCTATAGGATGGATGAAAGGGATATTTTAGAAAGTTTGATTGGATAGGAATGATACCTGCAGAGGGGTTTTTTTCCACTCTATTATCTTTTATCTTGCTTGGCAAGGACCATTTTTTGTACTTATTTCACTTACTACGACTTTCACCACATTTTTTGCTTCTTAACCGGCTTAACAATCATTTATTTTTACTTTTTCAGCCTTGTTTGTTTTTTGTCTACTTTAGTTTCTTCATTTTTAACAGCTTTTTCTTTCTGTTAATGCGATTTTGTAAGGTTTTTTTCACTTAAACATTCTTTAAACTTGTCCATCGTGAGTTACTGTTTTCTATTTGCTTGTTCTTTATTTTTTATTTTATTTAATTTCGCAAAAAAAGGGAATTTTTCCGTTGGTGTGATTTTTTTTTTGTTTCTACGTTTTTTGTTAACTTTAAGTTTATTTAATTCTTTTGTTCATCGTCTATTTACTTTTAATTATTATTACTCACTACTTATTTGTTTTTACTTTCAACCCATTTTGTTGATTTTTGTTTTCTTTGTTTCCTATACTTTTTACAACTTTTTCCATTGTGAACATTCGTCTTCATTATTTTATTTTTTGCAATTTTCTCTATTTTCATTTTTGTATTTCTTTATCGTCTTCATCTGTTTCAGTTATTGCGTTTATATGTTGTTTTTTCTTTTTGACTTTTTTTTTGTTTTTTTGCCAACTTTGACTCATTTTTGTCTTCATTTGATATATCGTTAGTTGTGTCTTACTATTTATTTGTTTTTCATTTGTGTACGTTCGTTACGGCGATTTTTTTCAAGCTTACGATATTATTAATACATTTTTTATTCTTTTTTTTTAATTTATACTGTTTGTTATTCTTTTTCATCTTAAACTATTATTTGATCAATTATTCTTTACAAGTTGCTTTTTTTTATTATTCCAGTTACTGTTATTGAAGAGAGGATGGATGTACGTCGAGGAAGTACTGAAAATCCTCCCAATCAAACTCAAAAAAAAAAAAGCAGTTTATCAACGATAAGAAAAGTTAATTAACCATGCTGTGCAGTTTTCAAAACTGCCACATTCACTCATCGTAAAAAAAGTCAGTCAATAAAGAAAAAAACAGTTTGTCAATATAAAGAAAAGTCAGTTTTGACAAATTGGCAGTTTTCTGAGACAGTTTACAGGCCATGCTAACTGTCAATTTAAATAACACGGTTTCAACGAGAAAGTAAGATATTTTGAGGAGGAGATTTCAAAGCACTCATCAAAGAAAAAAAACAGTTAACGAATAAAAAGCCGTTGATAACACTTTTTAAACTGCTAAATTCACTCAACATACAAACTGCCGGTTTGAATATGAAATTTAACTCAATAAATGAAAGCAGCAGTATATCAATATTGAGAAAAGACAGGTGGCAACTATGATTGGCAGTTTGTTAAAGTTGAGACAGTTTATAGGCCATGCTACTTAAAACTGCCGTATTAAATATCAAGATTTTATTGAGGAGATGACATATTTAAAGGTTTACTCAAAATCCTCCAAGATGCAATTAATGAACAAAAACTGCAGTTTATCAATGATAAAAAATACAATTGACAATCACGATGACAGTTTTCAAAACTGCTTGTTCCACTCAACATAAAAAAGTCAGTTTCTTGAACATAAAAATACAGTAGATCTATGCAATGGGTCCCATATAATATCGTACCTCCAGCAATTCACTCAATATCCTCGCAAAAAGCAGTTTTTAACCAAAAAACGGCAGTTTGTTAAAAATAAGAAAACAGTTGAATAACGTAGGTATCAAAGGTTTATTGAGAAGGGAACTCAAAATACCAGATGCACTCAATAATGGTGATACAGTACAGTAGTTTGTCAATAATAAAAAAAAAACAGTTGACATCCATAACTGCAGTTATCAAAACTCGTGAGGTTTTTTGAGGTAGGCTAATTTAAAATTCTATTTCAAATTCACTCAACCAATACTTTGTTGAATATGAGAACACAATTGAATAACTTACTCCTCAAAACTGACGATTCTTCAAAGAGAGTAGGGAGAACGAGTTGAACTACATGAAAAGAGCAGTTTCTCAATCAGAAAAAAAACAGTTAACATCAACAACAAGCACTTTGTCATTATCATGAAAAAGCAGTTTTCAAACCTGCCAAATTCACCCAATATAAAAAACGTTCATCAAATTACTGCCGGTTTAACTACTCAACATAAAAAAGCAGTTGGTTGAAAATAAAACAGTTGACAGGCCAAGCCAATTAAAACTGCGGGTTCAAATATCAAGGTTTTAATAAGGAGATGAAGGAACCTCTTGCATTCAATAAAAAACAAAGCAATTCATTAACTTAAAAAAATACAATTGATAAAACTATGATCAAAGTTTTCAAAACTGCCAGATCTATACCGAGCTTAAAAAGCAGTTTGTTGAAGATAAACTGCATTTTGAGTTCATACTTCGTAAAACTGTCGATCTATTTATAATGGTTTTATTGAAGGACGCACATTTTGAGGAGGTTAGCTCAATTTCCTCCCAGACGAACTCAATAAGAAAAAAAGCAGTTTATCAACGATAAAAAAAGACAGTTGACAACTATGATTGCAAATTTTATAAAAAAAGGCAGTTTGTTAAACTGCCGGTTCAAATATCAAGGCTTCATGGAGGAGGTGATATATTTTAAGGAAGTGAGCTCATTATCCTCCAAGATAAACTCAATAAGAAAAAAAGCAGTTTATCAACGATAAAAAAAGATAGTTTTGACAACCATGTTGCGAATTCCATTCAACAAAAAAAAAGACAGTTTATCAAACAGCCGGTTCAAATATCAAGGCTTCATTGAGGAGGTGAGCTTATCATCCTCCCAGATAAACTCAATAAGAAAAAAAGCAGTTTATCAACGATAAAAAAAGACACTTGACAACTATGATTGCAAATTTTATAAAAAATGGCAGTTTGTTAAACTGTCGGTTCAAATATCAAGGCTTCATTGAGGAGGTGATATATTTTAAGGAAGTGAGCTCATTATCCTCCAAGATAAACTCAATAAGAAAAAAAGCAGTTTATCAACGATAAAAAAAGATAGTTTTGACAACCATGTTGCGAATTCCATTCAACAAAAAAAAAGACAGTTTATCAAACAGCCGGTTCAAATATCAAGGCTTCATTGAGGAGGTGAGCTTATCATCCTCCCAGATAAACCCAATAAGAAAAAAAGCAGTTTATCAACGATAAAAAAAGACAGTTGACAACTATGATTGCAAATTTTATAAAAAAAGGCAGTTTGTTAAACTGCCGGTTCAAATATCAAGGCTTCATGGAGGAGGTGATATATTTTAAGGAAGTGAGCTCATTATCCTCCAAGATAAACTCAATAACAAAAAAAGCAGTTTATCAACGATAAAAAAAGATAGTTTTGACAACCATGTTGCGAATTCCATTCAACAAAAAAAAAGACAGTTTATCAAACAGCCGGTTCAAATATCAAGGCTTCATTGAGGAGGTGAGCTTATCATCCTCCCAGATAAACTCAATAAGAAAAAAAGCAGTTTATCAACGATAAAAAAAGACACTTGACAACTATGATTGCAAATTTTATAAAAAATGGCAGTTTGTTAAACTGTCGGTTCAAATATCAAGGCTTCATTGAGGAGGTGATATATTTTAAGGAAGTGAGCTCATTATCCTCCAAGATAAACTCAATAAGAAAAAAAGCAGTTTATCAACGATAAAAAAAGATAGTTTTGACAACCATGTTGCGAATTCCATTCAACAAAAAAAAAGACAGTTTATCAAACAGCCGGTTCAAATATCAAGGCTTCATTGAGGAGGTGAGCTTATCATCCTCCCAGATAAACCCAATAAGAAAAAAAGCAGTTTATCAACGATAAAAAAAGACAGTTGACAACTATGATTGCAAATTTTATTAAAAAAGGCAGTTTGTTAAACTGCCGGTTCAAATATCAAGGCTTCATTGAGGAGGTGAGCTTATCATCCTCCCAGATAAACCCAATAAGAAAAAAAGCAGTTTATCAACGATAAAAAAAGACAGTTGACAACTATGATTGCAAATTTTATAAAAAAAGGCAGTTTGTTAAACTGCCGGTTCAAATATCAAGGCTTCATGGAGGAGGTGATATATTTTAAGGAGGTGAGCTCATTATCCTCCAAGATAAACTCAATAAGAAAAAAAGCAGTTTATCAACGATAAAAAAAGATAGTTTTGACAACCATGTTGCGAATTCCATTCAAAAAAAAAAAAGACAGTTTATCAAACAGCCGGTTCAAATATCAAGGCTTCATTGAGGAGGTGAGCTTATCATCCTCCCAGATAAACCCAATAAGAAAAAAAGCAGTTTATCAACGATAAAAAAAGACAGTTGACAACTATGATTGCAAATTTTATTAAAAAAGGCAGTTTGTTAAACTGCCGGTTCAAATATCAAGGCTTCATGGAGGAGGTGATATATTTTAAGGAGGTGAGCTCATTATCCTCCAAGATAAACTCAATAAAAAAAAAGCAGTTTATCAACGATAAAAAAGAAAGTTTTGACAACCATGTTGCAAATTTCATTCAACAAAAAAAAAGACAGTTTATCAAACAGCCGGTTCAAATATCAAGGCTTCATTGAGGAGGTGAGCTTATCATCCTACCAGATAAACTCAATAAGAAAAAAACATTGTTTATCAACAATAAAAAAAGACAGTTTTGACAACCATGTTGCGAATTTCATTCATAAAAAAAAAGACAGTTTGTTAAACTGCCGGTTCAAATATCAAGGCTTTCTTGAGGAGGTGATACATTTTGAGGTGAGCTCATCATCCTCCCAGATAAACTCAATAAGAAAAAAAACAGTTTATCAACGATAAAAAAGACAGTTGACAACCATGATTGCACATTTCATCCAACAAAAAAAAGACTGTTTGTTAAACTGCCGGCTCAAATATCAATTCTTTATTGAGGAGATGATATATTTTAAGAAAGTGAGCTCATTATCCTCCTGGATAAACTCGATAAGAAAAAAAGCAGTTTATCAACGATAAAAAAGACAGTTTTGACAACCATGTTGCGAATTTCATTCAACAAAAAAAAAGACAGTTTGTTAAACTGCCGTTTCAAATATCAAGGCTTTTTTGAGGAGGTGATACATTTTGAGGTGAGCTCATCATCCTCCCAGATAAACTCAATAAGAAAAAAAGCAGTTTATCAATGATAAGAATAGGCAGTTGATAACTATGATTGAAAATTTCATTCAATAAAAAAAAGACAGTTTGTTAAACTGCCGGTTTAAATATATCAAGGCTTCATTGAGGAGGGGAGCTTAGTCCACCAGATAAACTCAATGAAGAAAAAAAAAACAGTTTGACCACTATGACTATTTATACTTTTCAAAACTGACTGAATATGAGCCAAACCAAGTATACTTTTTAAAATAGATTAATCCTAGTAATTTTTGTTTTTTTTTTACAAATTTATCGGCCATATATAAAATCTCGTGACCTCCGACTTGTTACGTGCAACTGTTCCATGAGACACAGATCGTAAAAAAGTCACCTTTTGCCAAAAACCCCGAAATGCATGACCGATAATAATCAAGATATCCGCAACCGTTGCGCTTTACCGCGAATTTTTGGCAATTTGACAAATCTGCATGGCCGTTGCAATTTTTTTTATTGCTCGTTAAGTTTTCGTTTTTTGGTGAAAACAACATCAAAAAACAGTTTCCACATAGGCCGTTAATTTTCCATTATACAATAAAAGTTATTTACGTTACAGTTATAATTGAATTATTATTTTTGTAACATAAATTCGTGCCCTTGATGTTTTATGTGTTCAATAAAATATTATATTCGGATTGCAAGTGAAAATTGGAAAACGATATTTTATTCATTGTTGTGAGACTTTTGACGAGTTATTGTGAGTTGGTCGATTGCGAAATGCAGCTGCGTTTTTGATTTAATGCTCGTGGTAAGTGAAAAACTCAATTTAAAATAATATATCTAAAATATATGAGACAAATGTATATCCTTTGTATGCAAAATGACGTCAGCAGTTTTTGTGCAAAGTTTCAAATCTCTAGCTTGAGCGGTTCGAAAATTACAATAAATCAAGACATTTCATTTTAAAATTTATACCTATCAACATTTTTCAATTATAAAATCATTCGAGATATCATGAATTTGTAGATTATTATGTGTATAAATTCAAGCCGCTTGAAAATTGAGGTTCGAAAAACATTAATCATGAAATTTTTGGATTTATATTTATGGTTGAATCATAATTCAGAAGGTTTGAACTATATTTACTTGAAATCTTGAGTCTGAAACGGCTTGAAAATGACGACTTGGCAATCATTAGTTTTAATTTTTCTAATCAAATGCAATGTTTAAAAAAAAAATTGGTTTTGCATGCAAATTAATGAGTTTGTTTTTTTTTTAAATTCAATTATTTAAAAAATATATTTATGGAGCTTGAACTACATTCCAGTGGTTGACGAAGGTTTGAACTATATTTATGCCAAATTCTCAAGTCTCAAACTCAAGCGGCTTGAAAATGACGATTCAATAGAAATAAGTATGATTTTTTTTTTAAATCGTCATACCAAGTATTAACAAAGCTTGAAATACATTCCAGCAGTTGAAGGAGGTTTGAACTATATTTACTCCAATTTTCAAGTCTCTTTCTCAAGCGGCTTGAAAATGACGACTCAATAAAAATTAGTTTGAATTTTTATAATAAAATGCCATGTTTTTCAAAAAATTGAAAACCAGGTATATCTTCGGATCTTGAAGAACATCTCAGAGATTGTGGAAGGTTTGAACTATGTTAAGGCCAAATTTCAAGTCCCTTACTCAAGCGGCTTAAAGATGACGGATCAATAAAGATGAAAAAAAAAAAAAATCGCATTATTTTCAAAAAATTGCAAAACCAAGGTTAGACATATTCACATAGCTTGAAGCCCATTCCAGTGGTTGAAGAAGGTTTGAACTATATTTACTCCAATTTTCAAGTCTCTCTCTCAAGCGGCTTGAAAATGACGACTCAATGAAAATTAGTTTGAATTTTTATAATAAAATGCCATTCCTTTCAAAAAATTGTAAACCAGGTATATCTTTGGATCTTGAGAAATATTTCAGAGATTGTGGAAGGTTTGAACTATGTTAAGGCCAAATTTCAAGTCCCTTACTCAAGCGGCTTGAAAGTGACGATTCAATAGAAATTAGTTTGTTTTTTTTTTTCAATTTCTCATACCAAGATTAAACATAATAACAAAGCTTGAAATACATTCCAGTAGTTGAAGAAGATTTGAACTATATTTACTCCAATTTTCAAGTCTCTTTCTCAAGCGGCTTGAAAATGACGACTCAATAAAAATTAGTTTGAATTTTTATAATAAAATGCCATGTTTTTCAAAAAATTGAAAACCAGGTATATCTTTGGATCTTGAAGAACATCTCAGAGATTGTGGAAGGTTTGAACTATGTTAAGGCCAAATTTCAAGTCCCTTACTCAAGCGGCTTAAAGATGACGGATCAACAAAGATCAAAAAAAAAACAATAAATCGTCATTATTTTCAAAAAATTGCAAAACCCAGGTTAGACATATTTACATAGCTTGAAGCCCATTCCAGAGGTTGTAGAAGGTTTGAACTATATTTTCGCCAAATTTCAAGTCTCTAACTCGAGCGGCTTGAAAATGACGATTCAATAGAAATTACTTTGGGTTGGTTTTTTTTTAAATTCCATTATTTCAAAAAATTTCGAAACCGTAGTTGAAAATATTCACGGAGCTTGAACTACATTCCAGTGATTTAAGAAGGTTTGAACTATATTCACGCCAAATTTTAAGTCTCTAACTCAAGCGGCTTGAAAATGACGATTCAATAGAAATTAGTTTGAGTTAGTTTTTTTTTTAAATTCCATTATTTTAAAAAATTTCGAAACCGTGGTTGAAAATAATTACGGAGCTTGAACTACATTCCAGTGATTTAAGAAGGTTTGAACTATATTAACGCCAAATTTTAAGTCTCTAACTCAAGCGGCTTGAAAATGACGATTCAATAGAAATTAGTTTGGGTTAGTTTTTTTTAAATTCCATTATTTAAAATATTTCAAAACCGTGGTTGAACATATTTATGGAACTTGAACTACATTCCAGTGGATGAAGAAGGTTTGAACTATATTTACGCCAAATTTTAAGTCTCTAACTCAAGCGGCTTGAAAATGACGATTCAATAGAAATTAGTTTGGATTAGTTTTTTTTTTAAATTCCATTATTTTAAAAAATTTCGAAACCGTGGTTGAAAATAATTACGGAGCTTGAACTACATTCCAGTGATTTAAGAAGGTTTGAACTATATTTACGCCAAATTTTAAGTCTCTAACTCAAGCGGCTTGAAAATGACGATTCAATAGAAATTAGTTTGGATTAGTTTTTTTTTTAAATTCCATTATTTTAAAAAATTTCGAAACCGTGGTTGAAAATAATTACGGAGCTTGAACTACATTCCAGTGATTTAAGAAGTCTTGAACTATATTCACGCCAAATTTTAAGTCTTTAACTCAAGCGGTTTGGAAATGACGATTCAATAGAAATTAGTTTGGGTTAGTTTTTTTTAAATTCCATTATTTAAAATATTTCAAAACCGTGGTTGAACATATTTATGGAGCTTGAACTACATTCCAGTGATTTAAGAAGGTTTGAACTATATTAACGCCAAATTTTAAGTCTCTAACTCAAGCGGCTTGAAAATGACGATTCAATAGAGATTAGTTTGGGTTAGTTTTTTTTAAATTCCATTATTTTAAAAAATTTCGAAACCGTGGTTGAAAATAATTACGGAGCTTGAACTACATTCCAGTGATTTAAGAAGGTTTGAACTATATTTACTCCAAATTTCAAGTCTCTAACTCAAGCGGCTTGAAAATGACGATTCAATAGAAATTAGTTTGGGTTAGTTTTTTTTTTAAATTCCATTATTTAAAAAAAATTCGAAACCGTTGTTGAAAATATTTACGGAGCTTGAACTACATTCCAGTGATTTAAGAAGGTTTGAACTATATTTACGCCAAATTTTAAGTCTCTAACTCAAGCGGCTTGAAAATGACGATTCAATAGAAATTAGTTTGGATTAGTTTTTTTTTTAAATTCCATTATTTTTAAAAATTTCGAAACCGTGGTTGAAAATAATTACCGAGCTTGAACTACATTCCACTGATTTAAGAAGGTTTGAACTATATTAACGCCAAATTTTAAGTGTCTAACTCAAGCGGCTTGAAAATGACGATTCAATAGAGATTAGTTTGGGTTAGTTTTTTTTAAATTCCATTATTTAAAAAATTTCAAAACCGTGGTTGAACATATTTATGGAGCTTGAACTACATTCCAGTGGATGAAGAAGGTTTGAACTATATTTACGCCAAATTTCAAGTCTCTAACTCAAGCGACTTGAAAATGACGATTCAATAGACATTAGTTTGATTTTTTTTAAATTGTCATGACAAGGTTAAATATATCAAGAAAGCTTGAAATACATTCCAGTAGTTGAAGAAGATTTGAACTATATTTACTCCAATTTTCAAGTCTCTTTCTCAAGCGGCTTGAAAATGACGACTCAATAAAAATAAGTTTGAATTTTTATAATAAAATGCCATGTTTTTCAAAAAATTGAAAACCAGGTATATCTTCAAATCTTGAAGAACATTTCAGAGATTGTGGAAGGTTTGAACTATGTTGAGTCCAAATTTCAAGTCCCTAACTCAAGCGGCTTGAAAATGACGGCTTAACAATCATCAGTTTATTTTTTTTTATAGAATGCTTTATTGAAAAAAAAAATGAGAAAACAAGTTTATAAATATTTATAACACTTGAGGTATCTTCCAGAGTTTGAAGAAGGTTTGAACTATATTGAGGCCAAATTTCAAGTCCCCAACTGAAGCGGCTTGAAAATCATTGCTGGATAAAAAATAGTTTGAGTTTTTCAAATGGAATGGTTTTTTTTTTAATTACTAAATCATGTTCAAAACAATTTATAGAACTGGAAGTACATTCTGGAGATTGAAGAAGGTTTGAACTATATTTAAACAAAATTACAAGCGGCTTGAAAATGACGGTTCAATAAAAATAATTAGTTTTTTTTTGATAAAAATTACTTATTTTGGCAAAAATTGGAAATAACTTGACATAACCACAACTTGTGGAAGTTGAAGTTTATTTCAGTATGTTACAAGGTTTGAACAAGATTAACGTTAATTTAAATTTGCCGGAAATATGTTGTTAAATGTAATAATTTTTAGAAATTTCAACAAAATTTATTTGTAGATATTATTATTAAAAAAATGAGATAATTTATTCAAAATTACAAACAAACGAAAAATTCCGCAAATAAGAAATATTAGCAGACTGTCGACTTTCTGGCGCATTCGCCTTTATACAACATCTCATTTCCAATCATGACTGCAGCTTAAATTATTTCAAAAATGATTCAGGATTATTGACAAAGTTGTTTATCTTCCTATAAAAATAATTTGAATAAATTTGGTTCAAAACTCGAATTTTTATCCACTGGCCAATGATAATATTGTTTACAAATTTAAATTTACGCGCATTTTTTGTAGATAATTTCCAAAATTCAAACATATGGTATTTATGCAAGGTTCAATGATAACTAATTATTTATTTATATATCAATGGATATACAAGTGGTAATGATTATTGATAAATTATTCCAGCTGGTTATTAAATATTAAAGGTAATTAAAACATAGGCAAAGGATTTTTACATTCACAGTTTTGATTAGAATATCAGAAAAATTGTTCAGACTGAAAACAGGAATCTGTTACTGAAATATGGGTTCACTTTTATGTTCGACCTCGGCTTCTGTACAGCTGCGTTCTAGAATATCGTTGAATAAGCTTTTGATTTGTTTAATGGTTTATGTAGTTTCAATAAATCACATTGAAGATATAGTTTTTAATTGATTGCAATTAATAATCTTTAATCGGAGAAGGAGTTGTGAAATATATCAGTTTTTGTTAAAAAAAATCCAAGTTCATAGTCCAGTAGTAATGTAGAGTGGTGATATTTAGAGAAGAAGTTACTCCTCAAGCCCTCCTTTCCAAAATCTTTTCACTGCGCAACCCCAAAACCTCCCAATATGCCATCTTCAATTTTTTTATCCAGTACAATTTTTTTAAATGTCATGGTCCAGTAAATCTACATTTCATGGTCTTGTAGGGAGTTGAGGAGTGACTCCGAGGAAGTAAAGAGGTTAAGTTGATGGAAATTCATTTTCAAACTCTCTTCTCTGAGTTCATTTGATTGCGCATCTTTAAAACCTCCCAATGTCTCTTCAATTTTTTTTAATAATTGATGGAACATTATTTTTGGAATCAAAAAACAATCAAAATTTGTCAATAATTGTCAAATAGACTAACAACAAACAAAAACTACCAATATGAATTTTGGAACGTAGCTCACTTCCCCCTTTAATGGAGACGGTCTCAGTCTGGGCACGCAACAGGTAGCCGATAATTAACGGTATAATATACGCAGTTCAGAGCTTTTCAAACAGATGGCGCAATCCGTAAGCAATTCGATTTTGTTTTTTTTTCCTGTTGTCCGACGGCAAAAATGGATATTTTTTATATTTGGGTCAGCGCACAGCTGTTGTTGGGTCAGTCAAAAATAGCAGTTGTTTTGGGTTTAGTATTTTGTATGGTTGTTTATTTGAAATTTTATGCAAAATTCTTGTAGTAGAATCATCAAGGAATTGTTTTTACAAAATGTATTATAAATTTGTTTTGCTGTTTTTCAAATCAAGTTGATCACTAACTTCGATTGAAAAACTTAAAGTTGATATTTGTTCGTTAAGTTTGAATTTATTTTTGCTCTAAACACTTTTCATTCTTGCCAATCATTAAAAATATCAAGTTGATAACAACGTGACCATACTCCGCTTGAAAATAATTATCAAATTGATACTCGCTTTCCAAGTTTGATATTATTTTGCTGAAAATACTCTTCAACATTGGTTTTTTATTTCATGCACTTGAAAATATCAAGTTGCTATTTATTCATCAAGTTTGAGTTTTTTCATTGATGGTTTTTTGTCACTTAACTGGATATTTCAACTTCAAAATATCAAGTTGATCACTAAGTGAGCATAGTCCGCTTGAAAACGTCGAATGTTTTATTGTTATTATTCACTTGACTCACTATTTCAACTTGAAAAATATCAAGTTTATTTCCAAGTGAGCATATACTCCGCTTGAAAACTATCAAGTTGATATTTTGTTGTCCAAGTATGAGTTTCTTCTTGCTGATGAGGTTTTTTGTCATGTGAATTCTACTTTAAAATATCAAGTTGATCTTTGAGTGGGCATATGTGGCATGCAAAATATCAACTTGATATTTGTTCATGAAGATTCGGTTTTTTCTTGGTGAAAATATCAAGTTGGAGTTTGTTTTTCCTGTAAGGCCTTTTCATTGATGTTTATTTTAGTCAAGTGACTTACTACTTTCACTTAAAAATATCAAGCCAATTACTAAGTGAGGATACTGTCCAGATGAAATATCAACTTGGTATTTGATTTCAGGAATGTTATTGTCAATTGTTCCTTTTTTACTGCAACAATATTGGTTTCTAGTCACTATAGACTCGTTATTTCCACTTGAAAATATGATGTTGAAAAAAATCAAAGTTGATATTTGTTCCTTAAGTTTGAATTTAGTTTTGCACTTGACGCTTTTCATTCTTGTCGCTTGACAATATCAAGTTGATAACAACGTGCACCATACTCCGCTTGAAAATAATTATCAAGTTGATATTCGCTTTCCAAGTTTGATATTATTCTGCTGAAAAGACTCAACATTGGCTTTCCATTCCATGCACTTGAAAATATCAAGTTGATTATCAAATGAGAAAATAGTGCTTGATTGGCTATCTCAACTTCAAAATATCAAGTTGATTACTAAATGAGCATAGTCCGCTTGAAAACGTCGAATGTTTTATTGTTATTATTCACTTGACTAACTATTTCAACTTGAAAAATATCAAGTTCATTTCCAAGTGAACATATACTCCGCTTGAAAACTATCAAGTTGATATTTTGTTGTCCAAGTTCGAGATTCTTCTTGCTGATGAGGTTTTTTGTCATGTGAATTCTACTTCAAAATATCAAGTTGATCTTTAAGTGGGCATATGCCGCATGCAAAATGTCAACTTGATATTTGTTGATCATGGTCCGTTTGAAAACATCGAATGTTTTATTGTTTTTATTCACTTGACTTACTATTTCAACTTGAAAAATATCAAGTTCATTTCCAAGTGAACATATACTCCGCTTGAAAACTATCAAGTTGATATTTTGTTGTCCAAGTTCGAGATTCTTCTTGCTGATGAGGTTTTTTGTCATGTGAATTCTACTTCAAAATATCAAGTTGATATTTAAGTGGGCATATGCCGCATGCAAAATATCAACTTGATATTTGTTGATCATAGTCCGCTTGAAAACATCGAATGTTTTATTGCTTTATTAACTTGACTTACTATTTTAACTTGAAAAAATCAAGTTTATTTCCAAGTGAGCATACTCCGCTTGAAAACTATCAAGTTGATATTTTTGTTGTCCCAGTTTGAGTTTCTTCTTGCTGATGAGGTTTTTTGTCATGTGAATTCTACTTCAAAATATCAAGTTGATCTTTAAGTGGGCATATGCCGCATCCAAAATATCAACTTGATATCTGTTGATCATAGTCCGCTTGAAAACATCGAATGTTTTATTGTTTTTATCAACTTGACTTACTATTTTAACTTGAAAAATATCAAGTTCATTTCCAAGTGAGCATATACTCCGCTTGAAAACTATCAAGTTAATAGTTTTGTTGTCCAAGTTGGAGTTTCTCCTTGCTGATGGGGTTTTTTGTCATGTGAATTCTACTTCAAAATATCAAGTTGATCTTTAAGTGGGCATATGCCGCATCCAAAATATCAACTTGATATCTGTTGATCATAGTCCGCTTGAAAACATCGAATGTTTTATTGTTTTTATTCACTTGACTTACTATTTCAACTTGAAAAATATCAAGTTCATTTCCAAGTGAGCATATACTCCGCTTGAAAACTATCAAGTTGATATTTTTGTTGTTCAAGTATGAGTTTCTTCTTGCTGATGAGGTTTTTTGTCATGTGAATTCTTCTTCAAAATATCAAGTTGATCTTTAATTGGGCATATGCCGCATGCAAAATTTCAACTTGATATTCGTTGATCATGGTCCGTTTGAAAACATCGAATGTTTTATTTTATTATTCACTTGACTCACTATTTCAACTTGAAAATATCAAGTTCATTTCCAAGTGAGCATATACTCCGCTTGAAAACTATCAAGTTGATATTTTGTTGTCCAAGTTCGAGATTCTTCTTGCTGATGAGGTTTTTTGTCATGTGAATTCTACTTCAAAACATCAAGTTGATCTTTGAGCGGGCATATGCCACATGCAAAATATCAACTTGATATTTGTTGATCATAGTCCGCTTGAAAACATCGAATGTTTTATTGTTTTTGTTCACTTGACTTACTATTTCAACTTGAAAAATATCAAGTTTATTTATAAGTGAGCATATACTCCGCTTGAAAACTATCAAGTTGATATTTTGTTGTCCAAGTTCGAGATTCTTCTTGCTGATGAGGTTTTTTGTCATGTGAATTCTACTTCAAAACATCAAGTTGATCTTTGAGCGGGTATATGCCACATGCAAAATATCAACTTGATATTTGTTGATCATAGTCCGCTTGAAAACATCGAATGTTTTATTGTTTTTGTTCACTTGACTTACTATTTCAACTTGAAAAATATCAAGTTTATTTCCAAGTGAGCATACTCCGCTTGAAAACTATCAAGTTCATATTTTTGTTGTTCAAGTTTGAGTTTTTTCTTGCTGATGAAGTCTTTCATCATGTGAATTCTACTCTATATTATCAAGTTGATCTTGAAGTAGGCATATATCAACTTGATATTTGTTCTTGAAAATTAGATTTTTCTTGGTGAAAATATCAAGTTGGGGTACCTGTTTCTGTGAGGCCTTTTCATTGATGTTTTTTTTGTCACGTGCCTTACTACTTCAACTTGAAAATATCAAGCTAATTACTAAGTGAGGATACTGTGCAGACGAGATATCAACTTGATATTTGATTTCAGAAATGTTATTGTCAATTGTTCCTTATTTACTCCAACAATTTCGACTTGAAAATATCAAGTTGAAAAAAATAAAGTCGATAATTTTTCGTTAAGTTTGAATTTATTTTTGAACTTGAGGATTTTTATTCTTGTCAATTGAAAATACCAAGTTGATAACAGTAACTTCAAAATATCAAGTTGATTACTAAGTGAGCATATAGTCCGCTTGAAAACGTCGAATGTTTTATTGTTAGTATTCACCTACTTGACTCACTATTTCAACTTGAAAAATATCAAGTTTATTTCCAAACTCCAAACGCTTTTTATTCTTGTCACTTGAAAATATCAAGTTGATAACAACGTGGCCATACTATACGCAGCTTGAAAACTATCAAGTTGATATTTTGTTGTCCAAATACGAGTTTCTTCTTGCTTGAAATATCAAGTTGATCTTCAAGTAGGCATATGCCGCATGCAAAATATCAACTTGATATTTATTCATGAAGATTCAGTTTTTTTTAGTGAAAATATCAAGTTGGGGTACTTCTTTCTGTAAGGCCTTTTCATTGATTCTTTTTGTCACGTGACCTACTACTTCCACTTGAAAAGATCAAGCTTATTACTGAGTGAGAATATTGTGCGGAGAAGATATCAACTTGATATTTGATTTTCAAGTATGTTATTGTCATTAGTCTCTCTTTTACTACAACAACGATGGTTTTCTAGTCACTAGACTCATTATTTCCAGTTAAAAATATCAAGTTGATTACTTAATGAGAGAGCTCCGCTTGAATATATCAAGTTGATATTTTTGTGGTCCAAGTTAGAGTTTCTTTTTGGTATTAAGGGTCTTCATCGATGGGTTTTTTGTCATTTTGACTCTATTTATACTTCAAAATATCAAGTTGATTTTCAAGTGGGGAGTCCTGGTATTTGCCATTCAAGTATGTTATTGTAAATGATTGTTTTTTGAATTGATGATCAATGGTTTTCTCATAACTCATTTTGATATAGGGTGTTTCCTAACCTCTGTGACAAAATGAGAGGGGTGATTCTTCGCTTAATTTTAAGACGAAAATGTAGTATAACTTTTTTTCGAAGTTAGCTTTGTTTCCAAAATACAGGGTGTTTAATTTTTTTTATTATTATTATTTATTTTTATATATTTTTTTTTATATATTTAGTGTTTTTGAATTCTCCATTAAAATGATCATAATTGATTGCTGTATTTGTTAGAGAATTCAACATCAGCGATAAAATTACTTTTTGCGTCAAAACTCACTCAACTAGATTTAATTTTTTATCTAAAAAATTAGGCAAGATACGATAAAAATTCAAGAGATCAAAAAGTTGCGTTTTTAGTTGAATAACCTGAGAAAAAAATTAAAATGACACAAAAAGTCAGTGGCGTACATTTTTTTCCCAATAATATTGGTTAAAGTGCCGCTCGGGACGCCACTGTATTCGATAATTTTTATTTGTTCATGGCAAAATAAGCCCGTTATCACTATAAATACCGTTACCAAACTTCAACAAAATCAAGTAAAAGATAAATTAATTAAAAATAAAAAACTAATCAAAAAAAAAATTAAACACCCTGTATTTTGGAAACAAAGTGAAATTCGAAAAAAAATTATACCACATTTTTGACTTAAAATCAAGCGAAGAATCACCCCTTTCATTTTGTCACACAGGTTAGGAAACACCCTGTATATATATGATCGTTTTTTGTCACTTGTGCTGTTTCTACTTGAAAATATCAAGTTGATTACTGAGGTAACTCCGCTTGATAGCTACCAAGTTGATATTTTTGCTCTTCAGGTTTGATATGAGTAATTTCTTGTCACCACATCATAATCTACTTAGTATTTCAACTTTAGCTTGATATTTTTCCAAGATTGATTGTAGATAAGTGGGATTGATTAACAAATAAGAGGAACAAATAAAAAAATAACAAAAAATATATTCAATTTTGATAACCTCAACCGGATCAAAACCGATCCCTCCACCTCAAAATATTTACTCAAAAACCACGTCGCTACACCTGCGGAAAATCATTTATATTCCACACCTATCCAAACATCGAAAACTGGTTGGAAAAATATGGCCACCATATGCATGCATCGTTCGTTCTGCTGGCAAGAGTAAACATGCATCTGGATAAGATTGCAAAAGACAGATAAAATGGAAAAGTATCTGGAAAGCTTAGTTTGCTCTATACGAAGCTAGAATTCCAATTTTTGGTTTATATATACAGTGCGGCTCTAAAAGGTCCCTCATTTTTTTTTTAATGTGTGCACCAAAAATTTTGAAACTTGGCATACTTTAATTGCTGTCGAAATACTACTTTTTGATGGTACTGACGTACTTTCAGTATTCAAGATGGCGGCTGGGCGCCATTTTGAAAAATTTTTCTTAATGGAAAAGGGGGTCGCGTGACACCTCATTTTGAAGATCCTGATGAGTACTTTATAACCCTAAAATATTGAGTCGATATCTTCAAGTACTACAAAATGGCGGTACATTTAACTACATTGACATACACTTTTTGAAAAAATTCGTCAAGTTCAATTCAAAAGATGCTTTTTTGACATTTTTGTCATTTATTCCTAACCCAAACCTTATGTCAAGAATATTTCCAGCATCTTTTGAATTGAATTTGACGTTTTTTTTTTAAGTGTATGTATCAACGTAGTAATTAAATGTACCGCCATTTTGTAGTACTTGAAGATATCGACTCAATATTCAAGGGTTATAAAGTACTCATCAGGATCTTCAAAATGAGGTGTCACACGACCCCCCTTTCTATTCAATTTTTTTTTTCAAAATGGCGCCCAGCCACCATCTTGAACACTAAAAGTACGTCAGTAACATTAAAAAGTAGTATTTCGACAGCAATTAAAGTATGCCAAGTTTCAAAATTTTTTGAGCACACATTAAAAAAAAAAGGGAGGGGACCTTTTTGAGCCGCACTGTATATAGTATACATATAACAAGGAAAAACGGTACACCCGAAATGTTTAAACCCTCATAATTTTTTAACAAATCGATAAAAAAATATGCGGTTTGCACCACGATGTAGAGCATTTCTTTGTGGTCCAAAAAATAAATTACCTCAAAAACTTCTTTTATACAGGGTGGTAAAAAAAGTACTGTAAATTTTCTTTTTCTTTACAGTCCCCCCATTTCCACATAGATTTTTTTTAACTTTTTTTCGATATGCCCAAGTGCTTGTTACGTCCATACCTCGTGACATATGGGGATTTTTGTTGATATCTTTTTCCGTTTTTGAAATATATACTTTTTTCAAAATTATGACATAAAGGGATTTGAATGGCTGTTCTGCTAATTCTGCAACTGACAATGTTATGGCATAGATCTATTGTTTAGCTGACTTATTGGATACTCAGCAATATTTCAAGTATACAGGGTGTGGCAAAGAATTTTGATCATAAGTAAAGCACTTTTCAGTTATTTTGTCAGGTTTTCTTGGAAACTATTATGACAAAATTTCAGGACAGTTGAGCCTTATTTTTAACATTCAACAGTGCATTAATTAACAATAAGATTTCACAGCGTCCATTAATACAGACATACATAGAACAGAGACAGGTTTGCGAATATTGTCAGGTCTTTATTATGCAAACTGCAACTAAATTGAACAAGTTACGATCAAGATTAAGAAGCCGTGTGAGGATTATACATGTTGGTGGATATCGAGGGGCGGCAGCTTTGCCTAACTGTGTTCACTTTGCAGTTTGCAAACGACAGAGGTTGCCTGGCATACAAATGGGTCATAATCATACGGTGGGCAGACAAGGGTGTTTCAGACGACAAAAAAAAACGCCATTGTACATCACAGTTTGTTGCAAAGTGAAAATAGAAAATTCCATCATAGTTTACGAGTCAAATTTCATTTGAGGAATGCGTCTTAAAATTTGCTCAAACCAAAATAGCGTGTGCACGAAATTGCATATTTCTAACAATATCCGACAAATTGGCTAAGATTTTCTCGAGGGAACAGATTAAAGATCTCTCGGTTTCACCTGGATTTTCCGACGAGAATAACAAGATTTTCCGGGATTTTTTCCATGTTATTGGCTTCTTCATTGCCGGCAATGGAGGAAAGTCATGGAAGTGGAGCTTTATTGGGATGTTTTGGAGGAGATTGGATGGCAAAAACGTGGAACATATGAGGATGGAAGGATTTGTTTGGTTGCTTTGATGAGTATGTTGATCAGGCATGGATTGGAAAACCCATTTCTTCGTTCCTACGGTTTTTTTTTAAATCTCCTTCCGTACGTCAATGAACTATACTTCAAGTTGGGTAATCTTGCCCTGTATACAATAGGTTCTATTTATAGAATTTTTCAGATAAATTTCAAAAAACGATCTAATGAGGTTATGTTTGCATCATTTCATCGATATTCTACAAGTGAGTTTGACAAGCTGTTATTTTTAAACCGCTTGAGATTTTGCCTTGAAAATTTTGCTTTAAGGAGTTTTAACATCCCTTTATAGATAAATATTTGGTTCAAATCAATACGTCCATCCTGCAAATATTGACGTATTTTTGAAAATTGTTTGACAAAAAAAAAGTCAATATTTCACAAGTAAGTTTGACACCCTGTTATTTTCAAACCGCTTGAAATTTTGCCTTGAAAATATAGTTATGAGGAGTTTGAACATTTCTTCATAGAAATATGTTGGGTTCAAATCGATATGTTCATCCTGAAATTGTAAACGAATTTTTGAAAATTATTTGACAATAAAAAAGTCGATATTCCACAAGTAAGTTTGACACCCTGTTATTTTCAAACCGCTTGAAATTTTGCCTCTAAAATCTAGTTATGAGAAGTTTGAACATTCCTTTATAGAAAAATGTTGTGTTCAAATCAATACGTTCATCCTGAATTTGTTGACGCATTTATGAAAATCATTTGACAAGATTCCAAAAGTTGGTTCGAAAACCTGTTATTTCCAAACCGCTTGAGATTTTGCCTTGAAGATTTAGTTATAAGGAGATTGAACATTCCTTTATAGAAAAATGTTTGGTTCAAATCAATACGTTAATCCTGAAAATGTTTACGAATTTTTGAAAATTATTTGACAAGATTCCAAAAGTAAGTTTGACAAGCTGTTATTTTTAAACCCCTTGGGATTTTGCCTTGAAAATTTAGCTGTAAGGAGTTTGAACATTTTTTTATAGAAAAATGTTTGGTTCAGATCAATACGTCCATCCTGAAAATATTGACGTATTTTTGAAAATTGTTTGACAAAAAAAAAGTCAATATTTCACAAGTAAGTTTGACACCCTGTTATTTTTAAACCCCTTGGGATTTTGCCTTGAAAATTTAGCTATAAGGAGTTTGAACATTTTTTTATAGAAAAATGTTTGGTTCAGATCAATACGTCCATCCTGAAAATATTGACGAATTTTTGAAAATTACTTGACAAAAAAAAGTCAATATTTCACAGGTGAGTTTGACAACCTGTTATTTTCAAACCGATTGAGATTTTGCATTGAAAATTTAGTTATGGGGAGTTTGAACATTTATTTATAGAAAAATGTTTGGTTCAAATCAATACGTTCATCCTGAAAATATTGATGAATTTTTGAAAATCATTTGACAAGATTCCAAAAGTAAGTTTGACAAGCTATTATTTTCAAACCGCTTGAGATTTTGCCTTTAAAATCTAGTTATGAGGAGTTTGAACATTTCTTCATAAAAAAATATTGGGTTCAAATCAATATATTCATCCTGAAATTGTAAACGAATTTTTGAAAATTATTTGACAAGAAAAAAGTCAATATTCCACAAGTAAGTTTGACAACCTGTTATTTCCAAACCGCTTGAGATTTTGCCTTGAAAATTCAGTTATGGGGAGCTTGAACATTCCTTTATAAAAAAATGTTTGGTTCAAATCCATACGTCCATCCTGAAAATGTTGACGAATTTTTGAAAATTATTTGACAAGAAAAAAGTCGATATTCCACAACCAAGTTTGACAACCTGTTATTTCCAAACCGCTTGAGATTTTGCCTTGACAATCTAGTTATGAGAAGCTTGAACATTCCTTTATAGAAAAATGTTGGATTCAAATCAGTACGTTCATCCTAAAAAAATTGATGAATTTTTGAAAATCATTTGACAAGATTCCAAAAGTAAGTTTGACAAGCTATTATTTTCAAACCGCTTGAGATTTTGCCTTTAAAATCTAGTTATGAGGAGTTTGAACATTTCTTCATAAAAAAATATTGGGTTCAAATCAATATATTCATCCTGAAATTGTAAACGAATTTTTGAAAATTATTTGACAAGAAAAAAGTCAATATTCCACAAGTAAGCTTGACAACCTGTTATTTCCAAACCGCTTGAGATTTTGCCTTGACAATCTAGTTATGAGAAGCTTGAACATTCCTTTATAGAAAAATGTTGGATTCAAATCAGTACGTTCATCCTAAAAAAATTGATGAATTTTTGAAAATCATTTGACAAGATTCCAAAAGTAAGTTTGACAAGCTATTATTTTCAAACCGCTTGAGATTTTGCCTTTAAAATCTAGTTATGAGGAGTTTGAACATTTCTTCATAAAAAAATATTGGGTTCAAATCAATATATTCATCCTGAAATTGTAAACGAATTTTTGAAAATTATTTGACAAGAAAAAAGTCAATATTCCACAAGTAAGTTTGACAACCTGTTATTTCCAAACCGCTTGAGATTTTGCCTTGAAAATTCAGTTATGAGAAGCTTGAACATTCCTTTATAGAAAAATGTTGGATTCAAATCAGTACGTTCATCCTAAAAAAATTGATGAATTTTTGAAAATCATTTGACAAGATTCCAAAAGTAAGTTTGACAAGCTATTATTTTCAAACCGCTTGAGATTTTGCCTTTAAAATCTAGTTATGAGGAGTTTGAACATTTCTTCATAAAAAAATATTGGGTTCAAATCAATATATTCATCCTGAAATTGTAAACGAATTTTTGAAAATTATTTGACAAGAAAAAAGTCAATATTCCACAAGTAAGTTTGACAACCTGTTATTTCCAAACCGCTTGAGATTTTGCCTTGACAATCTAGTTATGAGAAGCTTGAACATTCCTTTATAGAAAAATGTTGGATTCAAATCAGTACGTTCATCCTGAAAATATTGATGAATTTTTGAAAATCATTTGACAAGATTCCAAAAGTAAGTTTGACAAGCTATTATTTTCAAACCGCTTGAGATTTTGCCTTTAAAATCTAGTTATGAGGAGTTTGAACATTTCTTCATAAAAAAATATTGGGTTCAAATCAATATATTCATCCTGAAATTGTAAACGAATTTTTGAAAATTATTTGACAAGAAAAAAGTCAATATTCCACAAGTAAGTTTGACAACCTGTTATTTCCAAACCGCTTGAGATTTTGCCTTGACAATCTAGTTATGAGAAGCTTGAACATTCCTTTATAGAAAAATGTTGGATTCAAATCAGTACGTTCATCCTAAAAAAATTGATGAATTTTTGAAAATCATTTGACAAGATTCCAAAAGTAAGTTTGACAAGCTATTATTTTCAAACCGCTTGAGATTTTGCCTTTAAAATCTAGTTATGAGGAGTTTGAACATTTCTTCATAAAAAAATATTGGGTTCAAATCAATATATTCATCCTGAAATTGTAAACGAATTTTTGAAAATTATTTGACAAGAAAAAAGTCAATATTCCACAAGTAAGTTTGACAACCTGTTATTTCCAAACCGCTTGAGATTTTGCCTTGAAAATTCAGTTATGGGGAGCTTGAACATTCCTTTATAAAAAAATGTTTGGTTCAAATCCATACGTCCATCCTGAAAATGTTGACGAATTTTTGAAAATTATTTGACAAGAAAAAAGTCGATATTCCACAACCAAGTTTGACAACCTGTTATTTCCAAACCGCTTGAGATTTTGCCTTGACAATCTAGTTATGAGAAGCTTGAACATTCCTTTATAGAAAAATGTTGGATTCAAATCAGTACGTTCATCCTGAAAATATTGATGAATTTTTGAAAATCATTTGACAAGATTCCAAAAGTAAGTTTGACAAGCTATTATTTTCAAACCACTTGAGATTTTGCCTTTAAAATCTAGTTATGAGGAGTTTGAACATTTCTTCATAAAAAAATATTGGGTTCAAATCAATATATTCATCCTGAAATTGTAAACGAATTTTTGAAAATTATTTGACAAGAAAAAAGTCAATATTCCACAAGTAAGTTTGACAACCTGTTATTTCCAAACCGCTTGAGATTTTGCCTTGACAATCTAGTTATGAGAAGCTTGAACATTCCTTTATAGAAAAATGTTGGATTCAAATCAGTACGTTCATCCTGAAAATATTGATGAATTTTTGAAAATCATTTGACAAGATTCCAAAAGTAAGTTTGACAAGCTATTATTTTCAAACCGCTTGAGATTTTGCCTTTAAAATCTAGTTATGAGGAGTTTGAACATTTCTTCATAAAAAAATATTGGGTTCAAATCAATATATTCATCCTGAAATTGTAAACGAATTTTTGGAAATTATTTGACAAGAAAAAAGTCAATATTCCACAAGTAAGTTTGACAACCTGTTATTTCCAAACCGCTTGAGATTTTGCCTTGACAATCTAGTTATGAGAAGCTTGAACATTCCTTTATAGAAAAATGTTGGATTCAAATCAGTACGTTCATCCTAAAAAAATTGATGAATTTTTGAAAATCATTTGACAAGATTCCAAAAGTAAGTTTGACAAGCTATTATTTTCAAACCGCTTGAGATTTTGCCTTTAAAATCTAGTTATGAGGAGTTTGAACATTTCTTCATAAAAAAATATTGGGTTCAAATCAATATATTCATCCTGAAATTGTAAACGAATTTTTGAAAATTATTTGACAAGAAAAAAGTCAATATTCCACAAGTAAGTTTGACAACCTGTTATTTCCAAACCGCTTGAGATTTTGCCTTGAAAATTCAGTTATGGGGAGCTTGAACATTCCTTTATAAAAAAATGTTTGGTTCAAATCCATACGTCCATCCTGAAAATGTTGACGAATTTTTGAAAATTATTTGACAAGAAAAAAGTCGATATTCCACAACCAAGTTTGACAACCTGTTATTTCCAAACCGCTTGAGATTTTGCCTTGACAATCTAGTTATGAGAAGCTTGAACATTCCTTTATAGAAAAATGTTGGATTCAAATCAGTACGTTCATCCTAAAAAAATTGATGAATTTTTGAAAATCATTTGACAAGATTCCAAAAGTAAGTTTGACAAGCTATTATTTTCAAACCGCTTGAGCTTTTGCCTTTAAAATCTAGTTATGAGGAGTTTGAACATTTCTTCATAAAAAAATATTGGGTTCAAATCAATATATTCATCCTGAAATTGTAAACGAATTTTTGAAAATTATTTGACAAGAAAAAAGTCAATATTCCACAAGTAAGTTTGACAACCTGTTATTTCCAAACCGCTTGAGATTTTGCCTTGAAAATTCAGTTATGGGGAGCTTGAACATTCCTTTATAAAAAAATGTTTGGTTCAAATCCATACGTCCATCCTGAAAATGTTGACGAATTTTTGAAAATTATTTGACAAGAAAAAAGTCGATATTCCACAACCAAGTTTGACAACCTGTTATTTCCAAACCGCTTGAGATTTTGCCTTGACAATCTAGTTATGAGAAGCTTGAACATTCCTTTATAGAAAAATGTTGGATTCAAATCAGTACGTTCATCCTGAAAATATTGATGAATTTTTGAAAATCATTTGACAAGATTCCAAAAGTAAGTTTGACAAGCTATTATTTTCAAACCGCTTGAGATTTTGCCTTTAAAATCTAGTTATGAGGAGTTTGAACATTTCTTCATAAAAAAATATTGGGTTCAAATCAATATATTCATCCTGAAATTGTAAACGAATTTTTGAAAATTATTTGACAAGAAAAAAGTCAATATTCCACAAGTAAGTTTGACAACCTGTTATTTCCAAACCGCTTGAGATTTTGCCTTGAAAATTCAGTTATGGGGAGCTTGAACATTCCTTTATAAAAAAATGTTTGGTTCAAATCCATACGTCCATCCTGAAAATGTTGACGAATTTTTGAAAATTATTTGACAAGAAAAAAGTCGATATTCCACAACCAAGTTTGACAACCTGTTATTTCCAAACCGCTTGAGATTTTGCCTTGACAATCTAGTTATGAGAAGCTTGAACATTCCTTTATAGAAAAATGTTGGATTCAAATCAGTACGTTCATCCTAAAAAAATTGATGAATTTTTGAAAATCATTTGACAAGATTCCAAAAGTAAGTTTGACAAGCTATTATTTTCAAACCGCTTGAGATTTTGCCTTTAAAATCTAGTTATGAGGAGTTTGAACATTTCTTCATAAAAAAATATTGGGTTCAAATCAATATATTCATCCTGAAATTGTAAACGAATTTTTGAAAATTATTTGACAAGAAAAAAGTCAATATTCCACAAGTAAGTTTGACAACCTGTTATTTCCAAACCGCTTGAGATTTTGCCTTGAAAATTCAGTTATGGGGAGCTTGAACATTCCTTTATAAAAAAATGTTTGGTTCAAATCCATACGTCCATCCTGAAAATGTTGACGAATTTTTGAAAATTATTTGACAAGAAAAAAGTCGATATTCCACAACCAAGTTTGACAACCTGTTATTTCCAAACCGCTTGAGATTTTGCCTTGACAATCTAGTTATGAGAAGCTTGAACATTCCTTTATAGAAAAATGTTGGATTCAAATCAGTACGTTCATCCTAAAAAAATTGATGAATTTTTGAAAATCATTTGACAAGATTCCAAAAGTAAGTTTGACAAGCTATTATTTTCAAACCGCTTGAGATTTTGCCTTTAAAATCTAGTTATGAGGAGTTTGAACATTTCTTCATAAAAAAATATTGGGTTCAAATCAATATATTCATCCTGAAATTGTAAACGAATTTTTGAAAATTATTTGACAAGAAAAAAGTCAATATTCCACAAGTAAGTTTGACAACCTGTTATTTCCAAACCGCTTGAGATTTTGCCTTGAAAATTCAGTTATGGGGAGCTTGAACATTCCTTTATAAAAAAATGTTTGGTTCAAATCCATACGTCCATCCTGAAAATGTTGACGAATTTTTGAAAATTATTTGACAAGAAAAAAGTCGATATTCCACAACCAAGTTTGACAACCTGTTATTTCCAAACCGCTTGAGATTTTGCCTTGACAATCTAGTTATGAGAAGCTTGAACATTCCTTTATAGAAAAATGTTGGATTCAAATCAGTACGTTCATCCTGAAAATATTGATGAATTTTTGAAAATCATTTGACAAGATTCCAAAAGTAAGTTTGACAAGCTATTATTTTCAAACCACTTGAGATTTTGCCTTTAAAATCTAGTTATGAGGAGTTTGAACATTTCTTCATAAAAAAATATTGGGTTCAAATCAATATATTCATCCTGAAATTGTAAACGAATTTTTGAAAATTATTTGACAAGAAAAAAGTCAATATTCCACAAGTAAGTTTGACAACCTGTTATTTCCAAACCGCTTGAGATTTTGCCTTGACAATCTAGTTATGAGAAGCTTGAACATTCCTTTATAGAAAAATGTTGGATTCAAATCAGTACGTTCATCCTAAAAAAATTGATGAATTTTTGAAAATCATTTGACAAGATTCCAAAAGTAAGTTTGACAAGCTATTATTTTCAAACCGCTTGAGATTTTGCCTTTAAAATCTAGTTATGAGGAGTTTGAACATTTGTTCATAAAAAAATATTGGGTTCAAATCAATATATTCATCCTGAAATTGTAAACGAATTTTTGAAAATTATTTGACAAGAAAAAAGTCAATATTCCACAAGTAAGTTTGACAACCTGTTATTTCCAAACCGCTTGAGATTTTGCCTTGAAAATTCAGTTATGGGGAGCTTGAACATTCCTTTATAAAAAAATGTTTGGTTCAAATCCATACGTCCATCCTGAAAATGTTGACGAATTTTTGAAAATTATTTGACAAGAAAAAAGTCGATATTCCACAACCAAGTTTGACAACCTGTTATTTCCAAACCGCTTGAGATTTTGCCTTGACAATCTAGTTATGAGAAGCTTGAACATTCCTTTATAGAAAAATGTTGGATTCAAATCAGTACGTTCATCCTGAAAATATTGATGAATTTTTGAAAATCATTTGACAAGATTCCAAAAGTAAGTTTGACAAGCTATTATTTTCAAACCACTTGAGATTTTGCCTTTAAAATCTAGTTATGAGGAGTTTGAACATTTCTTCATAAAAAAATATTGGGTTCAAATCAATATATTCATCCTGAAATTGTAAACGAATTTTTGAAAATTATTTGACAAGAAAAAAGTCAATATTCCACAAGTAAGTTTGACAACCTGTTATTTCCAAACCGCTTGAGATTTTGCCTTGACAATCTAGTTATGAGAAGCTTGAACATTCCTTTATAGAAAAATGTTGGATTCAAATCAGTACGTTCATCCTGAAAATATTGATGAATTTTTGAAAATCATTTGACAAGATTCCAAAAGTAAGTTTGACAAGCTATTATTTTCAAACCGCTTGAGATTTTGCCTTTAAAATCTAGTTATGAGGAGTTTGAACATTTCTTCATAAAAAAATATTGGGTTCAAATCAATATATTCATCCTGAAATTGTAAACGAATTTTTGGAAATTATTTGACAAGAAAAAAGTCAATATTCCACAAGTAAGTTTGACAACCTGTTATTTCCAAACCGCTTGAGATTTTGCCTTGACAATCTAGTTATGAGAAGCTTGAACATTCCTTTATAGAAAAATGTTGGATTCAAATCAGTACGTTCATCCTAAAAAAATTGATGAATTTTTGAAAATCATTTGACAAGATTCCAAAAGTAAGTTTGACAAGCTATTATTTTCAAACCGCTTGAGATTTTGCCTTTAAAATCTAGTTATGAGGAGTTTGAACATTTCTTCATAAAAAAATATTGGGTTCAAATCAATATATTCATCCTGAAATTGTAAACGAATTTTTGAAAATTATTTGACAAGAAAAAAGTCAATATTCCACAAGTAAGTTTGACAACCTGTTATTTCCAAACCGCTTGAGATTTTGCCTTGAAAATTCAGTTATGGGGAGCTTGAACATTCCTTTATAAAAAAATGTTTGGTTCAAATCCATACGTCCATCCTGAAAATGTTGACGAATTTTTGAAAATTATTTGACAAGAAAAAAGTCGATATTCCACAACCAAGTTTGACAACCTGTTATTTCCAAACCGCTTGAGATTTTGCCTTGACAATCTAGTTATGAGAAGCTTGAACATTCCTTTATAGAAAAATGTTGGATTCAAATCAGTACGTTCATCCTAAAAAAATTGATGAATTTTTGAAAATCATTTGACAAGATTCCAAAAGTAAGTTTGACAAGCTATTATTTTCAAACCGCTTGAGCTTTTGCCTTTAAAATCTAGTTATGAGGAGTTTGAACATTTCTTCATAAAAAAATATTGGGTTCAAATCAATATATTCATCCTGAAATTGTAAACGAATTTTTGAAAATTATTTGACAAGAAAAAAGTCAATATTCCACAAGTAAGTTTGACAACCTGTTATTTCCAAACCGCTTGAGATTTTGCCTTGAAAATTCAGTTATGGGGAGCTTGAACATTCCTTTATAAAAAAATGTTTGGTTCAAATCCATACGTCCATCCTGAAAATGTTGACGAATTTTTGAAAATTATTTGACAAGAAAAAAGTCGATATTCCACAACCAAGTTTGACAACCTGTTATTTCCAAACCGCTTGAGATTTTGCCTTGACAATCTAGTTATGAGAAGCTTGAACATTCCTTTATAGAAAAATGTTGGATTCAAATCAGTACGTTCATCCTGAAAATATTGATGAATTTTTGAAAATCATTTGACAAGATTCCAAAAGTAAGTTTGACAAGCTATTATTTTCAAACCGCTTGAGATTTTGCCTTTAAAATCTAGTTATGAGGAGTTTGAACATTTCTTCATAAAAAAATATTGGGTTCAAATCAATATATTCATCCTGAAATTGTAAACGAATTTTTGAAAATTATTTGACAAGAAAAAAGTCAATATTCCACAAGTAAGTTTGACAACCTGTTATTTCCAAACCGCTTGAGATTTTGCCTTGACAATCTAGTTATGAGAAGCTTGAACATTCCTTTATAGAAAAATGTTGGATTCAAATCAGTACGTTCATCCTGAAAATATTGATGAATTTTTGAAAATCATTTGACAAGATTCCAAAAGTAAGTTTGACAAGCTATTATTTTCAAACCGCTTGAGATTTTGCCTTTAAAATCTAGTTATGAGGAGTTTGAACATTTCTTCATAAAAAAATATTGGGTTCAAATCAATATATTCATCCTGAAATTGTAAACGAATTTTTGAAAATTATTTGACAAGAAAAAAGTCAATATTCCACAAGTAAGTTTGACAACCTGTTATTTCCAAACCGCTTGAGATTTTGCCTTGAAAATTCAGTTATGGGGAGCTTGAACATTCCTTTATAAAAAAATGTTTGGTTCAAATCCATACGTCCATCCTGAAAATGTTGACGAATTTTTGAAAATTATTTGACAAGAAAAAAGTCGATATTCCACAACCAAGTTTGACAACCTGTTATTTCCAAACCGCTTGAGATTTTGCCTTGACAATCTAGTTATGAGAAGCTTGAACATTCCTTTATAGAAAAATGTTGGATTCAAATCAGTACGTTCATCCTGAAAATATTGATGAATTTTTGAATATCATTTGACAAGATTCCAAAAGTAAGTTTGACAAGCTATTATTTTCAAACCGCTTGAGATTTTGCCTTTAAAATCTAGTTATGAGGAGTTTGAACATTTCTTCATAAAAAAATATTGGGTTCAAATCAATATATTCATTCTGAAATTGTAAACGAATTTTTGAAAATTATTTGACAAGAAAAAAGTCAATATTCCACAAGTAAGTTTGACAACCTGTTATTTCCAAACCGCTTGAGATTTTGCCTTGAAAACTCAGTTATGGGGAGCTTGAACATTCCTTTATAAAAAAATGTTTGGTTCAAATCCATACGTCCATCCTGAAAATGTTGACGAATTTTTGAAAATTATTTGACAAGAAAAAAGTCGATATTCCACAACCAAGTTTGACAACCTGTTATTTCCAAACCGCTTGAGATTTTGCCTTGACAATCTAGTTATGAGAAGCTTGAACATTCCTTTATAGAAAAATGTTGGATTCAAATCAGTACGTTCATCCTGAAAATATTGATGAATTTTTGAATATCATTTGACAAGATTCCAAAAGTAAGTTTGACAAGCTATTATTTTCAAACCGCTTGAGATTTTGCCTTTAAAATCTAGTTATGAGGAGTTTGAACATTTCTTCATAAAAAAATATTGGGTTCAAATCAATATATTCATTCTGAAATTGTAAACGAATTTTTGAAAATTATTTGACAAGAAAAAAGTCAATATTCCACAAGTAAGTTTGACAACCTGTTATTTCCAAACCGCTTGAGATTTTGCCTTGAAAATTCAGTTATGGGGAGCTTGAACATTCCTTTATAAAAAAATGTTTGGTTCAAATCCATACGTCCATCCTGAAAATGTTGACGAATTTTTGAAAATTATTTGACAAGAAAAAAGTCGATATTCCACAACCAAGTTTGACAACCTGTTATTTCCAAACCGCTTGAGATTTTGCCTTGACAATCTAGTTATGAGAAGCTTGAACATTCCTTTATAGAAAAATGTTGGATTCAAATCAGTACGTTCATCCTGAAAATATTGATGAATTTTTGAATATCATTTGACAAGATTCCAAAAGTAAGTTTGACAAGCTATTATTTTCAAACCGCTTGAGATTTTGCCTTTAAAATCTAGTTATGAGGAGTTTGAACATTTCTTCATAAAAAAATATTGGGTTCAAATCAATATATTCATTCTGAAATTGTAAACGAATTTTTGAAAATTATTTGACAAGAAAAAAGTCAATATTCCACAAGTAAGTTTGACAACCTGTTATTTCCAAACCGCTTGAGATTTTGCCTTGAAAACTCAGTTATGGGGAGCTTGAACATTCCTTTATAAAAAAATGTTTGGTTCAAATCCATACGTCCATCCTGAAAATGTTGACGAATTTTTGAAAATTATTTGACAAGAAAAAAGTCGATATTCCACAACCAAGTTTGACAACCTGTTATTTCCAAACCGCTTGAGATTTTGCCTTGACAATCTAGTTATGAGAAGCTTGAACATTCCTTTATAGAAAAATGTTGGATTCAAATCAGTACGTTCATCCTGAAAATATTGATGAATTTTTGAATATCATTTGACAAGATTCCAAAAGTAAGTTTGACAAGCTATTATTTTCAAACCGCTTGAGATTTTGCCTTTAAAATCTAGTTATGAGGAGTTTGAACATTTCTTCATAAAAAAATATTGGGTTCAAATCAATATATTCATTCTGAAATTGTAAACGAATTTTTGAAAATTATTTGACAAGAAAAAAGTCAATATTCCACAAGTAAGTTTGACAACCTGTTATTTCCAAACCGCTTGAGATTTTGCCTTGAAAATTCAGTTATGGGGAGCTTGAACATTCCTTTATAAAAAAATGTTTGGTTCAAATCCATACGTCCATCCTGAAAATGTTGACGAATTTTTGAAAATTATTTGACAAGAAAAAAGTCGATATTCCACAACCAAGTTTGACAACCTGTTATTTCCAAACCGCTTGAGATTTTGCCTTGACAATCTAGTTATGAGAAGCTTGAACATTCCTTTATAGAAAAATGTTGGATTCAAATCAGTACGTTCATCCTGAAAATATTGATGAATTTTTGAAAATCATTTGACAAGATTCCAAAAGTAAGTTTGACAAGCTATTATTTCCAAACCGCTTGAGATTTTGCTTTGAAAATTTAGTTATGAAGAGTTTGAACATTCCTTTATAGAAAAATGATAGGTTCAAATCAATACGTTCATCCTGGAGTTGTTGACGAATTTTTAAAAATTATTTGACAAGAAAAAAGTCGATATTGAGTTTGACAAGCCGGTATTTTCAAACCGCTTGAGATTTTGCCTTGAAAATTTAGTTATAAGGAGATTGAACATTCCTTTATAGAAAAATGTTTGATTCAAATCAATACGTTCCTTTTGATAATGTTGATAAAATTTTTGAAAATTATTTGACATGATTCCAAAAGTAAGTTTGACAAGCTGTTATTTTCAAACCGCTTGAAATATTGACTTGAAAATTTAGTTATGTGAAGTTTGAACATTTCTTCATAGTAAAATGTTGGGTTCAAATCAATATGTTCATCCTGAAATTGTTAACGAATTTTTAAAAATTATTTGACAAGAAAAAAGTCGATATTCCACAAGTGAGTTTGACAACCTGTTTTTTTCAAACCGCTTGAAATATTGTTTTAAAAATTCAGTTAAGAAGAGTTTGAACATTCCTTTATAGAAAAACGTTTAGTTTAAATCCATTTGTTCTTTTCTGGAAATAGTGACAAATTTTTGAAAAATATTTGACAAGAAATAAGTCGATATTGAGTTTGACAAGCCGTTATTTTCAAGCCGCTTGAGATTTTGACTTGACAATTTAGTTATGAAGAGTTTGAACATTCCTTTATAGAAAAACGTTTAGTTTGAATCCATTCGTTTTTTTCTGGAAATATTGACAAATTTTTGAAAAATATTTGTCAAGAAAAAAGTTCATATCCCACAAGTAAGTTTGACAACCTGTTATTTTCAAACCGCTTGAGATTTTGACTTGAAAATCTAGTTATGTGGAGTTTGAACATCCCTTTATAAAAAAATGTTTGGTTCAAATCAATACGTTCATCTTGAAATTGTTGACGGATTTACAAAAATCATTTGACAAGATTCCAAAAGTAAGTTTGAAAACCTGTTATTTCGAAACCGCTTGAGATTTTGACTTGAAAATTTAGTTATGTGGAGTTTGAACATTTCTCCATAGTAAAATGTTGGGTTCAAATCAATATGTTCATCCTGAAATTGTTAACGAATTTTTAAAAATTATTTGACAAGAAAAAAGTCGATATTGAGTTTGACAAGCCGTTATTTTCAAACCGCTTGAAATTTTGCCTTGAAAATTTAGTCACGAGGAGTTTAAATATTCCTTTATAGAAAAATGGTGGGTTCAAATCAATACGTTCCTTTTGATAATGTTGATAAAATTTTTGAAAATTATTTGACATGATTCCAAAAGTAAGTTTGACAAGCTGTTATTTTCAACCCGCTTGAAATATTGTCTTGGAAATTTAGTTATGAGAAGTTTGAACATTTGAGAAAGTCAATTTTCCACAAGGTATGTAGGTGGATTTAGTTGATGTATTAAATTTAGTGAGGTTATGTTTCCGAATCTCCTTTCTAATTGGTTTTGATTAAAAAAGTGTTCAGTGTTTCCAAGACAAGAAATAATTTAATCTTAAAAATTTATAAAAAAAAACTTCTCCAAATGAATACTTGATGAGATCAACGAAATAAAAACTAAAACACCTATGAAGAGAGACAATAATAAATATAATGGGAGTAATAACAACAGATAAAACCACGAATCACTAAATAACCCTTTTTTTTAGCATCAAAACGTGTACATTGTGGAAAAGAAAAAATAAACAAAACTCAAATACAGAAAATATTAAAATTCCAAAGCCAGACAGTCATCCCATGTGGGATCCCAATTAAACTCATTCCATACCCGACTAGGCAAGGTCTTGTAAATTGTAAAGTATAAACAGAAAACAGCATGAGCACTTGTATGTAAAATATACTAGAATTTAATTTAGACCTGGCTGGCACAGAGCGCATAATTGTCGATGCACAGCAAAATGTGCGCTGATGAAATGTGGAAAGTTGAATTAATTTTGGCGCGTCTTTGTCAGCAAATTAGCAGTAAATCATTCTGTACCTGTAATTAACGAACATTTTCTATTCACTATTTCACCGGCACACAAAACGATTTAACCTTGTCACTGCACCGGCCACTCTGACCCTGGCTTGTGGTTTTGCGCGTTTTTTTCCAAAAAACCCTTTTTTATTACCTGGCTATTATTTTATTGCACCTAATTGTAGTGTAAAGTTGCGCAAGGTTACATCCTTGAAGCTTGAAGGGTTGATGGTATACTGCTTCACCAAAATAACCAAAATGATTTTTTTTCGTTTCTGTATCATTTTGACTCGTTTCAAAAAATAGTTATAGAATTTAATAACAAATTGTTATTTTTTGTAATTTGTTTTATATCAAATTATTTTTGTAATAAAAACCCCCAGCGACCATTTCAGAAACTTGAAAATATTTTCCAGGTTTTTCTCTTGGCCCTGTACAATGCATAATCTTATTAATAATTAATTATATTAAAAAAAAAATTGACTTCTAAACAAAATAAAAGTTCAAAAATTAATCAATAATCATTGTTTGAATCTATTTTTTAACTTGTTTTAATCCGTTTTAGTTTTATGTTTTTATGGATTAATCATACCTCCTTGATTTTATGTAAACATTTCCTAATCTAACTTTGGATTGTTTTATTTTAAAGTTTTTTTTTTATGATTCTAGGAAGTTTAGTTTGTCTTATTTCTATCTATTTTTTATACTTCTTTGAGCATAATCTTGTGATTTACTTTTTTTCAAGTTTTAAGTAGTTGGATTCCGTTTTATTTTTGTTTTAAATTTTTTTAATTATTTCTTGATTTTAAAAACACATATTTTCCATTTTTTAATTCTTTTCTATGTTTAACGGAGTCTTAATCTGTTTTATTTTCATCTATTTTTATGTTTTTTCACACGTCCCTAATTTTGATTCCTGAATTTGGTGATTTTAATAATAATAGGTGGCCACCCTTACCGAACACCCTGTACAATGCATAATCTTATTAATAATATAGCAGAAAGTTTCATCAAACTTACATAAGTTGCACAAACAATATTATTATAAAAAAACTCACTATTTGACTTCTAAACAAAATAAAAGTTCAAAAATTAATCAATAATCATTGTTTGATCTATTTTTTAACTTTTTTTAATCCGTTTTAATTTTATGTTTTTATGGGTTTATCATACCTCCTTGATTTCATGTTAACATTTCTTAATCTAACTTTGGATTGTTTTGATTTAAAGTTTTTTTTTTATGATTTAAGGAAGTTTAGTTTCTCTTATTTCTATCTATTTTTTATACTTCTTTGAGCATAATCTTGTGATTTACTTTTTTTCAAGTTTTAAGTAGTTGGATTCCGTTTTATTTTTGTTTTAAATTTTTTTAATTATTTCTTGATTTTAAAAACACATATTTTCCATTTTTTAATTCTTTTCTATGTTTCGCGGAGTCTTAATCTGTTTTATTTTCATCTATTTTTATGTTTTTTCACACGTCCCTAATTTTGATTCCTGAATTTGGTGATTTTAATAATAATAGGTGGCCACCCTTACCGAACACCCTGTACAATGCATAATCTTATTAATAATATAGCAGAAAGTTTCATCAAACTTACATAAGTTGCACAAACAATATTATTATAAAAAAACTCACTATTTGACTTCTAAACAAAATAAAAGTTCAAAAATTAATCAATAATCATTGTTTGATCTATTTTTTAACTTTTTTTAATCCGTTTTAATTTTATGTTTTTATGGGTTTATCATACCTCCTTGATTTCATGTTAACATTTCTTAATCTAACTTTGGATTGTTTTGATTTAAAGTTTTTTTTTATGATTTAAGGAAGTTTAGTTTCTCTTATTTCTATCTATTTTTTATACTTCTTTGAGCATTATGTGTGATTTACTTTTTTTCAAGTCTTAAGTAGTTGAATTTCGTTTTATTTTTGTATTGAGTTTTTTAAATTTTTTCTTGATTTTGAAAACACATATTTTCCATTTTTTAATTCTTTTCTATGTTTCGCGGAGTCTTAATCTGTTTTATTTTCATCTGTTTTTATGTTTTTTCACACGTCCCTAATTTTGATTCCTGAATTTGGTGATTTTAATAATAATAGGTGGCCACCCTTACTGAACACCCTGTACAATGCATAATCTTATTAATTTATTAATAATATAGCAGAAGAGCTACATCAAACTTACATAAGTTGCACAAACAATATTATTATAAAAAAACTTACTATTTGGCTTCTAAACAAAATAAAAGTTCAAAAATCAATCAATAATCATTGTTTGAATCTATTTTTTAACTTTTTTTAATCCGTTTTAGTTCTTTGTTTTTATGGATTAATCATACCTCCTTGATTTTATGTAAACATTTCTTAATCTAACTTTGAATTGTTTTATTTTAAAGTTTTTTTTATGATTTAAGGAAGTTTAGTTTGTCTTATTTCTATCTATTTTTTATACTTGTTTGAGCATAATCTTGTGATTTACTTTTTTTCAAGTTTTAAGTAGTTGAATTCCGTTTTATTTTTGTTTTAAATTTTTTAAATTTGTTCTTGATTTTAAAAACACATATTTTCCATTTTTTAATTCTTTTCTATGTTTTGCGAAGTCTTAATCTGTTTTATTTTCATCTATTTTTATGTTTTTTCACACGTCCCTAATTTTGATTCCTGAATTTGGTGATTTTAATAATAATAGGTGGCCACCCTTACTGAACACCCTGTACAATGCATAATCTTATTAATTTATTAATAATATAGCAGAAAAGCTACATCAAACATACATAAGTTGCACAAATAATATTATTATAAAAAAACTCACTATTTGACTTCTTAACAAAATAAAAGTTCAAAAATCAATCAATAATCATTGTTTGAATCTATTTTTTAACTTTTTTTAATCCGTTTTAGTTTTATGTTTTTATGGATTTATCACACCTCCTTGATTTTATGTAAACATTTCCTAATCTAACTTTGGATTGTTTTATTTTAAAGTTTTTTTTTATGATTTAAGGAAGTTTAGTTTGTCTTATTTCTATCTATTTTTTATACTTGTTTGAGCATAATCTTGTGATTTACTTTTTTTCAAGTTTTAAGTAGTTGAATTCCGTTTTATTTTTGTTTTAAATGTTTTAAATTTGTTCTTGATTTTAAAAACACATATTTTCCATTTTTTAATTCTTTTCTATGTTTCGCGGAGTCTTAATCTGTTTTATTTTCATCTGTTTTTATGTTTTTTCACACGTCCCTAATTTTGATTCCTGAATTTGGTGATTTTAATAATAATAGGTGGCCACCCTCACTGAACACCCTGTACAATGCATAATCTTATTAATAATATAGCAGAAGAGCTACATCAAACTTACATAAGTTGCACAAACAATATTATTATAAAAAAACTCACTATTTGACTTCTTAACAAAATAAAAGTTCAAAAATCAATCAATAATCATTGTTTGAATCTATTTTTTAACTTTTTTTAATCCGTTTTAGTTTTATGTTTTTATGGATTTATCACACCTCCTTGATTTTATGTAAACATTTCCTAATCTAACTTTGGATTGTTTTATTTTAAAGTTTTTTTTTATGATTTAAGGAAGTTTAGTTTGTCTTATTTCTATCTATTTTTTATACTTGTTTGAGCATAATCTTGTGATTTCATTTTTTTCAAGTTTTAAGTAGTTGAATTCTGTTTTATATTTGTTTTAAAATTTTTAAAAAAATTTTTGAATTTAAAAACATATTTTTCATTTTTTAATTCTTTTCAATGTTTTGCGGAGTCTTGATCTGTTTTATTTTCATCTATTTTTATGATTTTTCACACGTCCCTAATTTTGATTCCTGAATTTGGTGATTTTGATAATAATAGGTGGCCACCCTCACTGAACACCCTGTACAATGCATAATCTTATTAATAATATAGCAGAAAAGCTACATCAAACTTACATAAAGTGCACAAACAATATTATTATAAAAAAACTTACTATTTGGCTTCTAAACAAAATAAAAGTTCAAAAATCAATCAATAATCATTGTTTGAATCTATTTTTTAACTTTTTTTAATCCGTTTTAGTTCTTTGTTTTTATGGATTAATCATACCTCCTTGATTTTATGTAAACATTTCTTAATCTAACTTTGAATTGTTTTATTTTAAAGTTTTTTTTATGATTTAAGGAAGTTTAGTTTGTCTTATTTCTATCTATTTTTTATACTTGTTTGAGCATAATCTTGTGATTTACTTTTTTACAAGTTTTAAGTAGTTGAATTCCGTTTTATTTGTGTTTTGAATTTTTTAAATTTTTTCTTGATTTTAAAAACACATATTTTCCATTTTTTAATTTTTTTCTATGTTTCGCGGAGTCTTAATCCGTTTTATTTTCATCTATTTTCATGATTTTTCACACGTCCCTAATTTTGATTCCTGAATTTGGTGATTTTAATTTCCAAATTGTTTGATATTTTATGGAGTTTTGAGCTGATTATTTATAGTAATAATATATTTTTTTTCACCTACTGAGTTTAAAAAATATCATTCATATTTCCTTAATTTTTTAAACGTAATCAAGTAATAATTATGTTATCTTCCATTTTTAAACTTTCTCCATGCTTTAAGGAATTTGAATCCGTTTTGTTTTAATCAATTTCCAAAAAAAAATATTTCCTAAATTGTGGAAAACAATATCCACAACACCTTTTTTTTGGTGGCCCATGCTCTAGAAGGTTTGCGTAACATTATATTATATTTCATTTTATGTTTTGTTTTATTGTTTATCATTATTTATTGGTTCATTGTTTTATACTGTTTTTTGTAGGTATAGCAATTACGCTAAATTAACGCATTATCTAAATCTATCGTTTTTTTTAATTGATTTTGTTTTTCATCTTTCTAATAAGTTTTATTAATTTTTTTATGGATTGCTTGTATATTAAAAGTTGTGGGAACAGACTTAGAATAATTACAATGGAAAAAGGAGTTATCAAATAAAAAAAAGAGCATGATTTGATAAAAAAAAACTTTGTATATCGATATTTAACAATAACAACATTGAAAAAAAAAAGATAAAACCAACTCAAATAAATATTATTGTCATTAAATAAAATTTCACATAAGCATGAGTGAAACTAAAGAAAAATAAATACAAAAACCAAATTCAATGATTTCCAAATAATTTTTTTTTATTATTCTTAAAAATTCTAAAAAACTTGATTTAAAAGTGTGTTTTACTAAATAAGTTAAACGTCGTGGGGAGCAGAAAAAAATGATTTGTACAATAATATGTTACTACAAACATAAAAAAATTGAACAAATATTGTAAATAATAAACTTTCTGTTAGAGTTTTAAACTGAATGAAAGAAAAAAATGCGTTAAAAGATCAATAATTTTCCATATTATTTGTTTTTATTTATTCTTTTAGCAAAGCCTGGGTCTAATAATTTTTTAAATAATTATTGAGGTTAACGTATATAGAGAAATAATGACCTGTATAAGAAAAACAGTAACTTGAATAAAAAAAGAATTGCTAAGCACATAATTTGAGGAAAAAAACCTTGTATAATCGTATTAAACAGAATTAAAACAAAAGAAAGATAAAAAAACAGATACTTTATTGATGTTTCAATTTGAGTTCCTTTTAATTCATTTGAATGTTTTCACTTTCTTTTCACTCGTTTGGTGAAAAAAATCAGGTTTTTACAGAAAAGCTAAAAAAATTCCTACATGCAAATTAAAGAAAAAAAAAATTCATTACTATTTTAATTTAAAGAAAAAAATTCTGTTGCAATACTTAACTATACCAAGTCTGGTTTGCATGCTAAGAGACAATAATTGTAATAATAATTGCAAAAATGCAAAATGAACAATTAAGAAGATAATTTACTAAAACAACTTGAATACTAAAAAGAATAATTATTGTCAAATAAAACAAACAACAATTATTATAAATGAAATTAAACCAATAAAAAAGTAAAAAAAGGCAAAAATAATAAAAGTGAAAAGCACTGACCACTAAAAACATTTTAGGTTGACCAGTGTACCAGTGTACCAGTGTACAACCCAAAAAACAACCTCGAAACCTTTTTTTATGATTATTACATCCATATTGAAGAGTTGCGTAACAAAACCGACCCCTAATATCGAGGTTGTTTTCATAAAAAAGGGTTTCCAATAAATTACCAGCATTTTTTATGGGGAAGATAGTTTGGAAAAAGTTAGTTGCGGCGTGCTTTTTGAACGAGTGTGTGTTTGTGAGAGTGAATTAATCTATTAGACGGGTAAGTCAAGATAACTGTAAGAAATTGTCTGTTTCCTGGAGAATAGAATCCCCAACTAATCAATTATAGAAAACAATCGAATATTTCCGTTCAGAGACCCATTTTCTCCAGCCTTTGTGTATCATTTCCCAAATGTCTTCTTGTACACGCCATGCAACTGACAAATAAAAAATAAAACATACGATCGGAGTGCGACATTTTTTAGCTCAAGAATCAGCCAGAGTGCCGGCTTTACTTTGCAATGCATTTCCCGAGGGACTCCTTTTAAGTCGGGAACAACAGCGGAGCGCGAACGTAAACGCATTTTCTTATTGAAAAGTCAACACAAGAAAAGAGTTTGGCAAGAAATCCAAAGTAGATTGAATGGCGGAGCTATGTATGCTAATGTGGGGGAAAGAGTAAAAGCTTTAAGCTAAATTGGGTTGGCTTTTTCCTGCTGGAAATTCCAAATCAGTGAATTATTCCATTTCAACTTAAAAAAAAATCCTGCACTCTCAAAGCTATCCAAGACATTGGCAGTGATTCTAGCTGAAGCTCTCACAAAGCCAAACTTAATGATTTGAAACTTCACAGCTCGGCATTTTTAATTAAAACTTTCTGCATAGAACGAAATCGTTAAAGCAAATTGGATTGGCTAAGTTTTGATAAACTCCCGCCCCCGGGCTAGACAGCTTTTATTTAAAAAAAAATGCACATTCAAAATCAATATTAATCCAGTTCACTAAACGAATAAATCAGCGCACTTTTACGATTTGTTGATCCTATTGGAGGCTTTTTACTATCAAAAGACAACGACCCCATAAAAATGTGTAGTGTAAGTCTACGTCACCGACTTTTATGTCCGGAGATATAAAGACAACCTGCTAACCTATAAACAAATAAAGTGCTAACGTTTTATTTTATTGCGCATTAAGCATTTTCAGTGTCAAGGAACGACCTTGTCCATGACGTCATTTCTTACGGAATGGACACGTTTTGTGTGTCACTGCCATAAAATCATGCTTTATGGCCCACTCGCGTCATGTTACTGCTGATATACATTTGAATTGGTTTGATAAAGACAGAAGTGCTGACGTGATCATTGATGGTGGTCAGGATTTGATCATGGATTCTTCCTTAGCTTCTGCTGTGATGTATCCTTTGTTTTCTTCAATCTTCAATGGAAGTTATGGAGATTCGTGCCCCCTTCCATCTCCACCTTTGGCTCATCCCATCTTTGATCCTTCATGGTAAGATGAAAATTCTGTTCCCAAGTCTCTTTCGAAGTTCTGTTTCTCCTGTATTGGTTGCCATAACATCTACCACCTTTAGTTCATCCCATATTTCTTCTTTCATGGGTGGTCAGGATTTGATAATGGATTCTTCCTTAGCTTCTGCTGTATCCTTTGTTTTCTTCATTCTTCAATGGAAGTTATGGAGACTCGTGCCCCCGTCCATCTCCACCTTTGGTTCATCCCATCTTTGATCCTTCATGGTAAGATGAAAATTTTGCTCCTAAGTCTCTTTCGGAGTTCTGTTTCTCCTGTATTGGTTGCCATATCATCTACCACCTCTAGTTCATCCCATATTTCTTCTTTCATGGGTGGTCAGGATTTGATCATGGATTCTTCCTTAGCTTCTGCTGTGATGTATCCTTTGTTTTCTTCAATCTTCAATGGAAGTTAAGGAGACTTATGCCCCCTTCCATATCCATCTTTGGTTCATCCCATCTTTGATCCTTCATAGTACGATGAAAATTCTGTTCCCAAGTCTCTTTCGAAGTTCTGTTTCTCCTGTATTGGTTGCCATAACATCTACCACCTTTAGTTCATCCCATATTTCTTCTTTCATGGGTGGTCAAGATTTGATCATGGATTCTTCCTTGGAAGTTATGGAGATTCGTGCCCCCTTCCATCTCCACCTTTGGTTCATCCCATCTTTGATCCTTCATGGTAAGATGAAAATTCTGTTCCCAAATCTCTTTCGGAGTTCTGTTTCTCCTGTATTGGTTGCCATAGCATCTACCACCTTTAGTTCTTCCCATTTTTCTTCTTTCATGGGTGGTCAGGATTTGATCATGGATTCTTCCTTAGCTTCTGCTGTGATGTATCCTTTGTTTTCTTCATTCTTCAGTGGAAGTTATGGAGATTCGTGCCCCCTTCCATCTCCACCTTTGGCTCATCCCATCTTTGATCCTTCATGGTAAGATGAAAATTCTGTTCCCAAGTCTCTTTCGAAGTTCTGTTTCTCCTGTATTGGTTGCCATAACATCTACCACCTTTAGTTCATCCCATTTTTCTTCTTTCATGGGTGGTCAGGATTTGATCATGGATTCTTCCTTAGCTTCTGCTGTGATGTATCCTTTGTTTTCTTCAATCTTCAATGGAAGTTATGGAGATTCGTGCCCCCTTCCATCTCCACCTTTGGCTCATCCCATCTTTGATCCTTCATGGTAAGATGAAAATTCTGTTCCCAAGTCTCTTTCGAAGTTCTGTTTCTCCTGTATTGGTTGCCATAACATCTACCACCTTTAGTTCATCCCATATTTCTTCTTTCATGGGTGGTCAGGATTTGATAATGGATTCTTCCTTAGCTTCTGCTGTATCCTTTGTTTTCTTCATTCTTCAATGGAAGTTATGGAGACTCGTGCCCCCGTCCATCTCCACCTTTGGTTCATCCCATCTTTGATCCTTCATGGTAAGATGAAAATTTTGCTCCTAAGTCTCTTTCGGAGTTCTGTTTCTCCTGTATTGGTTGCCATAACATCTACCACCTCTAGTTCATCCCATATTTCTTCTTTCATGGGTGGTCAGGATTTGATCATGGATTCTTCCTTAGCTTCTGCTGTGATGTATCCTTTGTTTTCTTCAATCTTCAATGGAAGTTAAGGAGACTTATGCCCCCTCCATATCCATCTTTGGTTCATCCCATCTTTGATCCTTCATAGTACGATGAAAATTCTGTTCCCAAGTCTCTTTCGAAGTTCTGTTTCTCCTGTATTGGTTGCCATAACATCTACCACCTTTAGTTCATCCCATATTTCTTCTTTCATGGGTGGTCGGGATTTGATCATGGATTCTTCCTTGGAAGTTATGGAGATCCGTGCCCCCTTCCATCTCCACCTTTGGTTCATCCCATCTCTGATCCTTCATGGTAAGATGAAAATTCTGTACCCAAATCTCTTTCGGAGTTCTGTTTCTCCTGTATTGGTTGCCATAGCATCTACCACCTTTAGTTCATCCCATATTTCTTCTTTCATGGGTGGTCAGGATTTGATCATGGACTCTTCCTTAGCTTCTGCTGTGATGTATCTTTTGTTTTCTTCAATCTTCAATGGAAGTTATGGAGACTCGTGCCCCCTTCCATCTCCATATTTGGTTCATCCCATCTTTGATCCTTCATGGTAAGATGAAAATTTTGTTCCCAAATCTCTTTCGGGGTTCTGTTTCTCCTGTATTGGTTGCCATAACATCTACCACCTTTAGTTCATCCCATATTTCTTCTTTCATGGGTAGACAGGATTTGATCATGGATTCTTCCTTAGCTTCTGCTGTGTATCCTTTGTTTTCTTCAATTTTCAATGGAAGCTATTGGAGATTCGTGCCCCCTTCCATTTCCACCTTTGGTTCATCCCATCTCTGATCCTTTATGGTAAGATGAAAATTCTCTTCCCAAATCTCTTTCGGAGTTCTGTTTCTCCTGTATTGGTTGCCATAACATCTACAACCTTTAGTTCATCCCATATTTCTTCTTTCATGGGGGTGGTCAGGATTTGATCATGGATTCTTCCTTGGAAGTTATGGAGATTCGTGCCCCCTTCCATCTCCACCTTTGGTTCATCCCATCTCTGATCCTTTATGGTAAGATGAAAATTCTGTTCCCAAATCTCTTTCGGAGTTCTGTTTCTCCTGTATTGGTTGCCATAGCATCTACCACCTTTAGTTCATCCCATTTTTCTTCTTTCATGGGTGGTCAGGATTTGATCATGGATTCTTCCTTAGCTTCTGCTGTGATGTATCCTTTGTTTTCTTCAATCTTCAATGGAAGTTATGGAGACTCGTGCCCCCGTCCATCTCCACCTTTAATTCATCCCATCTTTGATCCTTCATGGTAAGATGAAAATTTTGTTCCCAAATCTCTTTCGGAGTTCTGTTTCTCCTGTATTGGTTGCCATAGCATCTACCTTTAGTTCATCCCATTTTTCTTCTTTCATGGGTGGTCAGGATTTGATCATGGATTCTTCCTTGGAAGTTATGGAGATTCGTGCCCCCTTCCATCTCCACCTTTGGTTCATCCCATCTTTGATCCTTCATGGTAAGATGAAAATTCTGTTCCCAAATCTCTTTCGGAGTTCTGTTTCTCCTGTATTGGTTGCCATAGCATCTACCACCTTTAGTTCATCCCATTTTTCTTCTTTCATGGGTGGTCAGGATTTGATCATGGATTCTTCCTTAGCTTCTGCTGTGATGTATCCTTTGTTTTCTTCATTCTTCAGTGGAAGTTATGGAGATTCGTGCCCCCTTCCATCTCCACCTTTGGCTCATCCCATCTTTGATCCTTCATGGTAAGATGAAAATTCTGTTCCCAAGTCTCTTTCGAAGTTCTGTTTCTCCTGTATTGGTTGCCATAACATCTACCACCTTTAGTTCATCCCATATTTCTTCTTTCATGGGTGGTCGGGATTTGATCATGGATTCTTCCTTGGAAGTTATGGAGATCCGTGCCCCCTTCCATCTCCACCTTTGGTTCATCCCATCTTTGATTCTTCATGGTGGGATGAAAATTTTGCTCCTAAGTCTCTTTCGGAGTTCTGTTTCTCCTGTTTTGGTAGTGGAAGTTATGGAGATTCGTGCCCCCTTCCATCTTCACCTTTGGTTCATCCCATCTTTGATCCTTCATGCTAAGATGAAAATTTTGCTCCCAAATCTCTTTCGGAGTTCTGTTTCTTCTTCTTCTTCTTTTCTTCTTTCTCCTCTATAACAAGGTCAGTTGGTGGCTGTTTTCTGAAGGATCTCCAGTTTTTTAGTTTCTTGATTTTTGATGTTTTTATATATAATAGATCCGCATTCATTGAAATACGAAGGATCTACTTTTAGCCTGAACTATTCAATATATAAGGCAACTGACCACACCAAATGCAAAAATCTTACAGTCTCAAGGTTGAATAAAATTCGACCCTTAGCAGCTGCCCAAGGCAAACCTCCTTTTATCCCGAAAACAACCAACTTGAAAGAAGTACCTTTTTCCGCCATTTATTTTAAAAACCTTTCTCAAAACTCCATTTCTTTTATCGCGGCAGCATACAAGAAACGACGAGGCGTGTGTGCCCATTTGGCCATTCTGCCATTCTGCTAACCCTCGGGGAAATGCATGTTACGAGTGTATATTTATCGGCAGTGTTGTCGGATTTTCATTTGTGCAAACCTACAGTTGTGGTTAAAGGTAATAATGGAATGAAATGGAAAGGTAATGATTGTCTTCATAGTTATTGTAAGGCTTCTCTGAACTTTTTTGTTTTTAGTATTTTTTTGTGTGTTTATCACATTACTTTACACTTATTCATTTTTTGTTTTACTTTAATGCATTTAATCACTTTTTTATTTTTTTAAGATGTTTTTTATCAATACTTCTTCTTTTTTTTTTTTTGACGTTTTAGCATGTTTGTTTTAGTTTTTACTGTTCTAATTTTTCTAAACTTTTAATACTTTTTTATTTTTGTTTGCTTTTTTGTTGAATTTGAATACATTTAGAACTTTTGATTTTATTGTCTTTGATAATTTTGTATTTTTATTCTATTTAGGTGATCTGTTATTTGACTCTTTTTGTTCTATTTTCGTTTATTTTCAAAGACTTTCTTTTATTTCGAGTTCTTCTTCCATGCTTTATCTTTTTTTTTTTTTAAGTAAGATGCTATACAAACAATTACTCCCGAATTATCGTTTTTTTTTGAAGGTTTAATAATAGAACTAAAATTTTGAAGTTCTCAGTGAATATTGTAATTCCTTGGGAATAGTAATTCCGGCTTATTAATGTTTTTTGAAAATAAGGAAACAAGAGATAATGCCAATTCTCACATTCGTCAAGAATTATTATTTTGGAATTACCATTGATTGGGATTTGCAATACGTAATTCCGAAATTAGTACACTAGAAGGTATATAAACAGTAAATAATTCCTTTTGTCCTAAATATTTTCCCATGGAATTGATGTTTTGGCAAATAGTATATTCTTTGATTTCGGGATTACATTTGTCAATGCATATAGTAATTCTGGAATTAGTTTTTGAACTTTGAATGCGAATTTTCTGATTATAATAATTCCAGCTTATATCCGATAACCTGAATTATTGTTCCCTGCATTATCACTATTTATTCACTAGTAATTCCAAGACAAATATTGATTTTAAAATAACGGAATTATCAGTTATTCAATATCAGAAGCAAATTTGATATAATTCCGGAATTAATATTTGTGAAGCTCATTCCTTAATACTTTTTTGGAATAGTATAGATCTGGCTGAATAATGTTAAGAAATGTTAACAATGTTAAGAAACAGAAGAATTTTCAATATATTTAACTCCGGAATTATTAACCGTGAAATTATTTTACATGAATTGCAAAAGAAGGAATCCAGAATTATTTATTATTGGAGATGGAATCACCCATTTAGTATCAGAAGAATGTTCAATATAATTCCGGAATTAATTGCTATATGAATCTAATTTCCAAGCAATACTTTGATACAATGAAATAAATGATTCCGGAATTACTAATCTTGCAAACTGGAACTAGTCAGAATTGGAAAAATACTCAATAGATTCCGGAATTGATACCTATGGGATTAAAATTATAAAAAGAGTGATAAAGAGTATACTCTTTGATTTAAGAATTACAGTTATCAATGGTTATAGTAATTCCAGAATCAGTTTTGCACTGCAAAGCAAATCACCTGATTATAATAATTCCAACTGATATTCTAAGAATTAGTGTTTTCTGGAAGGAATTACAGTAATAAATTAGAAATATTATCCAGATTATTGACGATGTCCGGAATTATCACCATCACTTTTCATTCACCAGTAATTCCAAGACAAATATTTATTTAAAAAAACCGGAATTATCAACTTCCCATGCGAATATTAATTCCGAAATTATATTAAAATTTTCTTTTGAATATAACTGATGCCAAAGAAAATTTGATATAATTCCGGAATTATTATCTTTGAACTTCATTTCCTAATATTATTATGGAAAAATGAATCCAGAATTACTACTTATTCAAACTGGAATTAGTCACTCAGAATCGGGAGGATACTTAAAATTCCGGAATTATTACCTATGGCATTAATATCAAAAAAAATGATAAAGAGACTCTTTGATTTTGGAATTACAGTTTTTATTGGATGAAGTAATTCCGGAACTATAAAGGTTTTGAACGGAAATTCCAAATCCTCTAAATATAATAATTCCGGCTAATGATCTGGGAATTAGTGTTCTCAGGTTGCGACCGCGAAAGTAAAAAAAAAACCATTGAAAATAATGCCCATTCTCCTATTATTAATAATGCTAGAATTACTATACCTTCGTACATAAGAGTATGAACGCAATTTCAAATAATTCCGATTTCCTAAATAGACCTCTCAATGATTTTTTTCTTAGTAATTCAAAAATGAACTTTTGCCGATTTTGATATCCCGCTAACGAGGAATTATTTATATATACCAGAGTGCGCATAGATTATAGAATTATCAAAATAATGCCTGACCTTACATTGAAATTATCATTTTTTGGGGAATTTATAGACAAGTAATTCCGGAATTAGTTATAGTATCTGTATTTAAATATTTTCATTGGAGCTGAAGAAAATTCTTGAATGATTAATGGTAATTCCTGTTTTCTCAAGAAAAAATATTGGCCAAGGAATTACTGTTGATCAACTTTTCAAAAATTCCAGTAACTTCGGAATTAGTTTCACATTGATATGATAATTGACAGCTCTATAATATAGCGTGGACACAACTTCCATATCGTTACTGGCATTAATAATCTGTATCATGGAAAATAATAATTCCAGTACTAATGAGGGAACTTTCAAGACAATAATGTAGTGTTGCAACGATGTAGTAATTACTCCCGCAGTTTTTCACCTCTAGACTATAAGAATCGACAACATCGCATCGAATGCACCTCCACCAACTGTCATTGCTGATAAAATGCTGCCTCATCGGCCATGAAATGCTTGAGTTGCGCGCGCTTCACGTCGATAAAATGCATACGACATTTCGTATGCAACTGGATTGAGGGGAGAGGATCATTTTCGACGCTCCCTTTTAGGATATGCTGATCTGGAGATATTCGCAATAGATTGGGAGTAACTGCTGATCCCTTGGCGGTTGCCGACTGGGGAATAATGGTGTCTGCATTTTTTATAAAGGGATCTTTATATGGACTGTGTAACGTACTGTTATGTCAATAATTATTCAAGTATAGGAACGGGTTTGTAATTCCGGAATTACTTGTACGATTTGTGTTAAAAACAAACAGTTATTCCAGAGTCTTATGTACTTGTATGTATGCGTTAACTTTGATAGAAGTGACTCTGGAATTACGTGTTATAAAACAGTAATTCCAGCGTATCTGGATACTTTGATGGAATTATAAGGTGAAAATAATTCCGGAATTGATTTCTCTGTGAAGTCAATAGATAAATTACCAATATTTTTTTTTATATATAATGCCAAATCGTAAAATTGATTTGAAGGTATTAGAGAAATTCTGGAATTAGTATCAACATCATCTATTCACCAGTATTTTTATTATTCTGGTAATTCCGGAATTAAACTTACATGGAATTAATACTTATATCGTATGAATTATAAGTAATGATCACATTTATGATGATCACGTTAGAAGTGAAAATGATTCCGGAATTAGTATTTATGAATGAAACATTTGAGGAATTATTAATTCCAATCATATAATCGGAATTATTATGCCCGGCATTTTCTAGACATAAAATACTGATTCTTGGATGGAATTATCAACTACCTATTCGAAAAAAAATGATATAATTCTGGAATTATTATTATTTTTTATGAACTTTTGTGGAAGAATAAATCCGGAATTGCCTACTAATTATTCAGAATAGAATCAATCTAGAATTCAGAAATTAATATTCTCAATTATATATTCGAACTGGAATTATTAATCATCTACTTCCAGAATAATTTTCAATATAATTCCGGAATTGATAACACCATTATCACCTTACTGAATCCGGGAATGCTTTAGTAATTATTTGTTTATGGAATTACTTATAATCTAGTAGACGTGGAGAAATTATTACTGTCTTGAGGGATTACAAATGAAAATCTAATGCCCAAATAATTACTGGAAAATTATTAATTAAAGGAATTATAATTTTGTTTAGGTGATACAAAGTTGAATTATTACCGCCTATTACATGAACTAATTCCGAAATTAACAGTAGTATTACAGACCTCCAGAAACAGTTATTTAAAATAATTGATATGAATTACTTTCAATAACTAAGTTGGAATTCTTATAAGTAGACTTTAAGGATAATTCCGACATTATATTATGAAGAATAATAATAATAATGTATGTGTTTTATTTGGAAAACTAGTTTCAGATATTTTTGAAATTATCTGCAATCCAGCAGTGATAATTCCCATACTACAAGATAAATTACCAATAATTCCTCTCTGCTAAGTCATTGTAGAAACCAATATTTCTTAAGAAGTAAACATTATTTGCATCTAATAATTCTGGAATTACCTTAACAACATGGAATTTGAACTTATTGTATGCGGAATTATCAATACTGATCACATCCAGTCCTTTCAAAAAATATGTTTAATTACGGTTACTAATGTTTCATTCATAAGTGTTTGGGAACAAAAAAAAACAAAATTAAGGAATTAGTGATAATCTGGATTATACTCCTGATTATTGATGTCCGGAATTATTAGTCCCTGCATTATCACAGAAGTTCCCAGATCGCGGAATTATCAACTGGCCCATGTGAAAATTATTGTTAAAAAATGAATCCGGAATGAGAATTATTATATTATATTGGAAAATAATTCCGGAATTATCGTCACCTTATAATTCCATAAAAAAATAGTTATTCCGGAACCTTGATGCTTTGTGACTAATTGGAGATCAGCTGGAATTACTATAGTTTTGTGAATTTACTTTAGTATTCGAAATACTTATTCCCAATTTACGTATTATTAATTCCAGAAAGTTTTTGAGACAGAATCCGGTTTTTATGGATGAAATGTTGAATAATTCCTAGTGAATATTTATTAATAAAGGGAATAACTGACTTAAAAACATGATGAAGGAAGCAACAATAATCCCCCATCAAACAAAGTCAACGAAATACTTCATTTTTTCAATATGCTTATTAAAAGTCATTGTTCTGTCTCAAACACTTTATTACGATTATAACACACCAGTCCACGCCACCGAGTGTGAGAATTGCTATGAAAAATAATAACTGATCAATAAAAAGTATGATTTGCAACCTCCATTGGATCCCAGCGCAATTCCCATAACGCTTTACATTTGCTGTATATAATTCTATAGTGAAATATTGTTGTACGTGTCGCTTGTACATTAACTGACCAACATAAACAGGGATGAGGGAATTAAAACAGATGCGTATCGACAATGTTTTGGTTATAATTTCCGGAATCAAATAAATTTTTCAGTATTATCCATTAAACCTGATTATAAATTACCAATTCCAGTTCGGATGATTAGTAATTCCATCCATTTTTTTTATAGGAATGTAGTTGTAGAGTTATTAATTCCGGGGTTATATTGAAAATTCCTCAAATAATGAATGATTAATTCCAGTTTACACATTCATTTTTTCTGATAATTCTTGAAACATTGATTTTATAAATAATAATTCCTGAACTGATAAATAATTCTCATTCCGGATTCATTTTTTAACAATAATTTTCACATGGGCCAGTTGATAATTCCGTGATCTGGGGACTTCTGTGATAATGCAGGGACTAATAATTCCGGACATCAATAATCTGGATTAATGATTATCACTAATTCCTTAATTTTGTTTTTTTTTGTTCCCAAACACTTATGAATGAAACATTAGTAACCGTGATTAGATATATTTTTTGAAAGGACTGGATGTGATCAGTATTGATAATTCCGAATACAATAAGTTCAAATTCCATGTTAAGGTAATTCCAGAATTATTAGATGCAAATGATGTTTATTTCTTAAGAAATATTGGTTTCTACAATGCATGACTTAGCAGAGAGGAATTATTGGTAATTTATTTTGTAGTATGGGAATTATCACTGCTGGATTGCAGATAATTTCAAAAATATCTGAAACTAGTTTTCCAAATAAAACACATACATTATTATTATTATTCTTCATAATATAATGTCGGAATTATCCTTATTGTCTACTTATAAGAATTAGTTATTGAAAGTGATTCATATCAATTATTTTAAATAACTGTTTCTGGAGGTCTGTAATACTACTGTTAATTTCGGAATTAGTTCATGTAATAGGCGGTAATAATTCAACTGTGTATTACCTAAACAAAATTATAATTCCTTTAATTAATAATTTTCCAGTAATTATTTGGGCATTAGATTTTCATTTGTAATCCCTCAAGACAGTAATTATTTCTCCACGTCTACTAGATTATAAGTAATTCCATAAACAAATAATTACTAAAGCATTCCCGGATTCAGTTGGGTGATAATGGTGTTATCAATTCCGGAATTATATTGAAAATTATTCTGGAAGTAGATGATTAATAATTCCAGGTCGAATATATAATTGAGAATATTAATTTCTGAATTCTAGATTGATTCTATTCTGAATAATTAGTAGGCAATTCCGGATTTATTCTTCCACAAAAGTTCATAAAAAATAATAATAATTCCAGAATTACATCATTTTTTTTTCGACTACGTAGGTGATAATTCCATCTAAGAATCAGTATTTTTCTTGAAGTGTCTAGATAATGCCGGGAATAATAATTCCGATTATATGATTGGAATTAATAATTCCTCAAATGTTTCATTCATAAATACTAATTCCGAAATCATTTTCACCACTAACGTGATAATCATAAATGTGATCATTTCTTATAATCCATACGATATAAGTATTAATTCCATGTAAGTTTAATCCCGGAATTACCTGAATTATAAAAATACTGATAAATAGATGATGTCGATACTAATTCCAGAATTCCTCCAATACCTTCAAGTCAATTTTACGATTTGGCATTACATATAAAAAAAAATTATTGGTAATTCATCTATATTGACTTCACAGAGAAATTATCACCTTTTTGACGTTGGAATTACCACTAGAAAATTGGGGACTAGATAGAAAAGTGTCAACAGATTCGTAGCAGAAATTAGCCGAATTATATGATTGTAATTATTCTTCAAATAATATTATAATGTCGTAATTATTCTCGACGTTCGACTAATTCTTCCAACACTTCAGTAATGATTTTGGGCATTACATATCCAGTATTTGTAATTCCCTGAAGACAGTAATTCCGCAAATAGATAATTTCGTCTAATAATTACTACAGCAACTCCGTGATTACTTAGTTTGAGTTATAATTCCTTGTAAATATTAATTTTTGGTGATAATGGCTCAATTTTTCAAAACACTGCTGTAAGTTCGTCAATTGATTAGGGACTATGAGTAATTCCGCAAACAACTTCACGACAGCAATAATTCCGGAATTAGTTTAGTCTAGGTAATAATTCCTTGTGGATATCAATTTTAGGTAAGTTGCACTAATTACAGTGATATTCGTAGAAATCACTAATGCTACTGAGGAATTACCATTTCATTACATGCCAAAAAAAAATGATTCTATTCAAGGAATAATAAAAAATAGTTCCGTTCTAAAAATACCCAGCAAAGTGAAGCGGATAAACTTCCACACTTCAGATAAATACACCAAGTATGTAGAATTACCGCATATTTTTAGAATAGAATCATATAATTTTTTTTTCAAATAGGCGATAATTCCATCTAAGAATCAGTATTTTTTTTGGAGTGACTAGATAATAATTCCGATCATCGTCAATAATTTGGATTATAATTGGAATTACCAATTCCTCAAATGTTTCATTCATAAATACTAATTCCGGAATCATTTTCACTTCTAACGTGATCATCATAAATGTGATCATTACTTATAATCCATACGATATAAGTATTAATTCCATGTAAGTTTAATCCCGGAATTACCAGAATTATAAAAATACTGATAAATAGATGATGTTGATCAGAATTCCTCTAATACCTTCAAGTCAATTTTACGATTTGGCATTACATATAAAAAAAAATTATTGGTAATTTATCTATACTGACTTCACAGAGAAATTATCACCTTTTTGACGTTGGAATTACCACTAGAAAATTGGGGACTAGATAGAAAAGTGTCAACAGATTCGTAGCAGAAATTAGCCGAATTATATGATTGTAATTATTCTTCAAATAATATTATAATGTCGTAATTATTCTCGACGTTTGCCTAATTCCTCCAACACTTCAGTAATGATTTTGGGCATTACATATCTAGTGTTTGTAATTCCCTGAAGAATAGATAATTTCGTCTAATAATTACTACAGCAACTCCGTGATTACTTAGTTTGAGTTATAATTCCTTGTAAATATTAATTTCTGGTGATAATGGCTCAATTTTTCAAAACACTGCTGTAAGTTCGTCAATTGATTAGGGACTATGAGTAATTCCGCAAACAAATGACTTCACGACAGCAATAATTCCGGAATTAGTTTAGTCTAGGTAATAATTCCTTGTAGATATCAATTTTAGGTAAGTTAAACTAATTACATTGATATTCGTAAAAATGACTAATGCTACTGAGGAATTACCATTTCATTACATGCCAAAAAAAATGATTCTATTCAAGGAATAATACAAAATAGTTCCGTTCTAAAAATACCCAGCAAAGTGAAGCGGATACACTTCCACACTTCAGATAAATAAACCAAGTATGTAGAATTACCGCCTATTTTTAGACCCACAAATCAGCTACAATTTACCTCTCCGCCGCTGATAAAATATACAGGAACAAAGCACGTATTTTTTGAAAATAAGAAGACATTAGTGTGCGAATCACACCCCTTCTAGACTTCATAACCGGCGCAGATTGTATAGCTGTGAAAATTTTCTTCATGAGGTTTGTCACCTTTGGGGGAGAGATTTGTTAACATTCAGACGGGCTTATTAAGTTGATAATAAGACCTGGGAAGAAGGGTTTGTGGATTTGATAAAATTTCACCGCAAAAATGGAGAATTGTTTGCTGTATACATCAATTTTTTTTCAGCGTTCCCTCTAAACAGCTTGTTCTGAAAAATCAACATTCTCACCAAAATCCTCACAAATCAGTCAATGTTTATTCTACATCTAAATATACTTTTTGACTTGTTGACGAAAACGTTAAAAAACAAGCTTCCAATTAATTTATTGCCTTTTCAAAAGTAAACTTAAGTCACTTTTATTTATTGTTGGTTGAATAAACAGTTTTGACAGAAACTAATGCAGTTTGGATTATTTTAAAAAGTTGTTATTTTTAGTTCTCAAGTTTTCTCATTTGAATTCTTCTTATTTTGTTTTTTTCCTCTTTTTGCTAATTTGTGTTATTTTGAAGAACTTGAATGATATTTTATTTTGTTCACTTTAATCTGTTTTTACAAGTGTTCGTTTCTTTTAGTTGTTTTTTTAATTTTTGATGCACTCCTTTTTTTTGATTTTTTGTTCGTTGCTTATAGTTGACTTCTTCTTTTATTCATTTCTCTTATGTTCTTATTTCACTTCTTATTGATGTTTTTGATAATATCTTGATAGATTTATAATATTCTTCCTATTTCTTTTTTCATGTAAAGCTTAATTTGTTGTTGTTTTCGTTAATTTTTGAATTCGATTTTCTTGTTGTTTGAGTTTGTTTTAGTTGGTCACTTTCATTGATTTAGTTTTGCTCACTTTTTTTTGTTTTTTTTTTAGATCCGGCTAACCCAAAACTAACCTAAACCAAACCAAAACTAAGTAGAACTAACTCTTGCTCGACTAAAATTAATCCAAACTAACCCAGACCAACCCAAACCCAACTCAAACTTACCCAGACTAACACAAAACTTACTCAAACTCAGGACTCAGACTAACCCAAAGCTTACCGACCTAAACTAAATCAGACCGTCCCAAAACTAACTGAAACTAACTTTTGCTCGCTCAAAACTTACCTAAACTAGTTCAGACCAACCCAAACCTAACTCAAACTTACCCAGACTAACACAAAACCTTCTCAAACTCAGGACTCAGACTAACCCAAAGCTTACCGACCTAAACTAAATCAGACCGTCCCAAAACTAACTTTTGCTCGCTCAAAACTTACCAAAACTAGTTCAGACCAACCCAAACCTAACTCAAACATACCCAGACTAACACAAAACCTACTCAAACTCAGGACTCAGACTAACCCAAAGCTTACCGACCTAAACTAAATCAGACCGTCCCCCGTCCCAAAACTAACTAAAACTAACTCTTGCTTTGGTTTAGGTTTAAGTTAGTCTGGATTAGTTTAGGTTAGTTTTGGGTGGGCAAGAGTTAGTTTTATTCAGTTATGACTCGGTCTAGTTTAGTTTAAGTTGATTTGGAATAAGTTTGAGTTAATCTGAACTAGTTTGGGCTAATTTTGGTCGAGCAAGAGTAAGTTTTGGGTGAGTTTGAGTTAGTGTTGAGTTGGTCCGAACTAATTTGGGTCTATTTTGAAAGAGCAGGTGTTAGTTTAGTTAGTTTTGGGTAGCCTGGTTCAGTCTAGGTTAGTTTTTGGTAAGTCTGAATAAGTTTGAGCTAGCTTTGAGTTAGTCTGAACTAGTTTAGGCTAATTTTAGTCGAGAAAGAGTTGGTTTTACTTGGTTTTGGGTGAGTTTGAGTTAGTGTTGAGTGGGTCTGGACTAATTTGGATTTATTTTGAGAGAGCAGGTGTTAGTTTTAGTTAGTTTTGAGTAGCCTGGTTTAGTTTAGGTTAGTTTTTGGTAAGTTTGAATAAGTTTGAGCTAGCTTTAAGTTGGTCTAAACTAGTTTAGGCTAATTTAAGTCGAGAAGGAGTTGGTTTTACTTGGTTTTGGGTGAGTTTGAGTTAGTGTTGAGTTGGTCTGAACTAATTTGGGTTCATTTTGAAAGAGCAGGTGTTAGTTTTAGTTAGTTTTGGGTAGCCTGGTTTAGTTTAGGTTAGTTTTTGGTGAGTCTGAATAAGTTTGAGCTAGCTTTGAGTTAGTCCGAACTAGTTTAGGCTAATTTAAGTCAAGACGGAGTTTGTTTTACTTAGTTTTGGTTTAGTTTTTGGTGAGTTTGAGTTAGTTTTGGGTTGGCATGAACTAATTTAGGTTTATTTTGAAAGAGCAGGTGTTGGTTTTAATTATTTAAGTTTTTGGTGAGTCTGAATAAGTTTGAGCTAGCTTTGAGTTAGTCTGAACTAGTTTAGGCTAATTTAATTCGAGCAAGAGTTGGTTTTACTTAGTTTTGGGTGAGTTTGAGTTGATGTTGAGTTGGTCCGAACTAATTTGGGTTCATTTTGAAAGAGCAGGTGTTGGTTTTAATTATTTAAGTTTTTGGTGAGTCTGAATAAGTTTGAGCTAGCTTTGAGTTAGTCCGAACTAGTTTAGGCTTATTTAAGTCGAGACGGAGTTTGTTTTACTTAGTTTTGGTTTAGTTTTTGGTGAGTTTGAGTTAGTTTTGAGTTGGCATGAACTAATTTAGGTTTATTTTGAAAGAGCAGGTGTTGGTTTTGATTATTTAAGTTTTTGGTGAGTCTGAATAAGTTTGAGCTAGCTTTGAGTTAGTCCGAACTAGTTTAGGCTAATTTAAGTCGAGACGGAGTTTGTTTTACTTAGTTTTGGTTTAGTTTTTGGTGAGTTTGAGTTAGTTTTGAGTTGGCATGAACTAATTTAGGTTTATTTTGAAAGAGCAGGTGTTGGTTTTGATTATTTAAGTTTTTGGTGAGTCTGAATAAGTTTGAGCTAGCTTTGAGTTAGTCCGAACTAGTTTAGGCTAATTTAAGTCGAGACGGAGTTTGTTTTACTTAGTTTTGGTTTAGTTTTTGGTGAGTTTGAGTTAGTTTTGAGTTGGCCCGAACTAATTTAGGTTTATTTTGAAAGAGCAGGTGTTGGTTTTGATTAGTTTTGGGTAGTCTGGTTTAGTTTAGGTAAGTTTTGGGTCAGTTTGAACTAATTTGTGTTAATTTAAGACGAGCAATTGTTGGTTTAAGTCAATTTTGGGTCGATCTGGTTTAGTTTAGGTTAGTTTTTCGTCAGTTTGGGTAAATTTGAGTTAGTTTTGGTTAGTTTAGCTGGAACTGTTAATTTTAGGTCAGGTTGGTCTTATTTAGGTTAGTCATTTGTCTATCTGACCTAGTTTGGGTTAGGTTAGTGCGGGAAAGAGTTAGTGTTGGTTAGCTTTTGGTCGATCTGGTCTAGTTTCGATTAGTTTTGGAATAGTCTGAGTCACTTTTGTGTAGATCTGGGTGAGTGTCCAGTCTAGCATGAGTTGTTCTAGTTCAGATTAGTTTTGGGAAAGACTGAATTAGTTTAAGTCAGAATTGGGTTAGCTTGAATTAGTTTGGTTTCTTTTTGGACAATCTGGTTCAGTTTAGCTTTGTTTGAATCAGTTTCAGTCGATCCTGCATGGCTAGTCTGAGCTAGTTTGCTAGTAAGTTTTGTGTTACTCCTTCTAGTTCGAGTTAGTCTGGATTAGTTTAGGTTGGTTTAAGGCTAGCATGAGTTGGTCTCAGTAAATTATGGGTCAGTCAGTTTAAGTTACGGTTAGTTATAGGTTAGTCAGTTTTGCCGTAGTTTGAATTGGTTCGGATCAGTTTAATCTGATTTTGGTTAGTCTGACTAGGCTTAAGTTAGTTTTGGTTTACTCTGAACTATAATTTGAGTTAGTCTGGATTAATTTGAATAAGTTAAGGGTTGGTTTAGTTTAGTTTTCAGTAAGTCCCAGTTGATTCCGATTAGTTTTGGGTTAGTCCATGTTAGATTAGATTATTTCTGCTAGATTTGGATCAGTTTAATTTTGATTTTGTCCGGGTTACTCTGGGTTTGAATCAGTTCCAATAAGGGTGTCTTGCGACAGTTCTATATTAACCGATTATCAATCCAAACTGACATGATCTTTATAGACTATTAAAGTTGCACATTCTTGCAATATTTACAAGTGTTTAATCGCAAAACAACAATAAAACGTTAATAGAGTTATAACAGTCGTATATAAAAGTTTAACGGCATAATAAAATTATGCAAAACGCTGAGGCGAATTGAAATCAACGAATTGTTTAGGGAAGTGGAATCCATTCTAAAATTTAATAGTTTGCATTTAACGAGCCGTTACGATCTAAGAGTATGAGGCCGACAATTCATTAAAATTATAATAATTCACTTACAAGCTTATCGCGGTTCATCGATTCGGGCGACAAGAAATTATTTGAAATTAACACTATTTTATGATGAATTTACATAAACGTCACGCCCTTGTTTTAATTGACAATTTATAGTCAAAATAGGAATTATTTTTTGATGCAAATGAGCTGAAAAATCAAGGATGTTATTTGTTGTACATTTTTACATATTTTATAATAATTATCATTAGACGTTTCTCCAATAAATTTGTCTGACATACTTTTGTACAGAATGTTTTCTCACAATAATTAAAGAAAGTGGGACTTCGTTAATATGTCATTAGTTTTTACACACGTGGGATGGAAGGTTGTATTCATTGTTCAAATTTTTAATTTTTTTGAGTTTATTTCATATTCTCGTTCACATTTTTCCAAAAAATAAATCCTTGAGAGGTACCATAAACCCATTCACCACAAAACCTTGACGTGCATATTGCACAATAATTTTTTTCTCAAATCCAACGGTACTAAACCCTTTTACGTAATTTGGGTAACATCCATAAAAGTGATTTATTTATGACTTTCCAATAATACTGACCGCATCAGGATGGTTTTATTGCGCAATAGAAAAAAGGTTGAGAAATTTAGAGGTCAGCAAAAAAAAACCTACGAATCCAGTGTTGTCAATTTGTTTGTTATGACCCATTTTTTGATTGTTAATAAATGGTTATTGTTTTATTGCAGATTTGACACGTCGTAAAGTTGTCAGATAGGGGCAATCGACCACGTGGTAAGTGAGAAGTTTATTTTCTTATAGGGTCATAAAATTCTTTTATGGATTTAGAATTGGATGGGTTGAATTGATCAGAAGTTTCATTGAAATGCATTTAACGACGTAAGTAATTGTGAAAAAAAAGTAATGGAGTAATATTTAATCACTAGAATGAAGTAATGTATAAAATCGTTTACCTGTAGCAGCTGTGATTACTTTGTAAGTAAAAGGAGTTACAAAATAATCACAGGTTAACGATTTTCTACATTACTTCATTATAGTGATTCAATATTACTCCATTACTTGTCAAGTACTTCACCATTACTTACTTTATTATTTTCTTTCCTTCAAGTACTTCACAATTACTTACTTCAACATCATTGTTTGATAATGTATTTTACAGTTTTCTATGGAAATCTATCTCATCAAAGTAATTTAGGTTGATTCAGTATTCAATTTTACTATAGAAATGAGGAATTTACTGTAACTTACTGTATATCTTGACCTTTTACTTACTTGAGAACCACAGCTCCTGTAGGTATATCACTTCATTACTTCAATTATTTTCTTCAAGTACTATACAGTTTGATACTGTCTGTTTAATATTTTATTTTGCTTATGAAGACTCATTTAAACTCCATCAAAGTAATTTAAATCGATTCAGTATTCATTTTTTTATTTTTACTACATGTGAGAAATTTACTATTACTTACTGAAGACCAGTTTCTTTTACCACCAAAGAATGCTCCTGTATAGATATACGATTTTCCACATTACTTTCCTATAGCGATCTAATATTACTTAATTTCTTTTATCTTCTTCAAGTACTGCACAATTACTTACTTCAGCATTACTGTCTATTTGGTATTTTATTTTACTTATAGAGACTTTATTATACTCCATTAAAGTAATTCAAATTGATTCAGTATTCATTTTTTTACCTCAACTACAAGTGAGAAATTCACTATTACTTACTGAGGACCATTTCCTTTTTACCACTGAAGAATACTCCTGTAGATATACAATTTTTTTTCATTACTCCTCTATAGCGATCTAAAATTACTTAATTTCTTTAATCTTCTTCAAGTACTTCACAATTACTCCAGTATCACTGTTTGATATTTTATTTTACTTACGGAGACTTATTTATACTTCATCAAAGTAATTTGAATTGATTCAGTATTCATTTTTTTACCTTAACTACAAGTGAGAAATTTACTATTACTTACTGAGGACCATTTCCTTATTACCACTAAAGAATGCTCCTGTTGATATTCGATTTTCTACAATACTTTCCTATAGCGATCTAATATTACTAAATATCTTTCATCTTCTTCAAGTACTTTACAATTACTTCAGTATTACTGTTTGATATTTTATTTTACTTCTGGAGACTTATTTATACTTCATCAAAGTAATTTAAATTGATTCAGTATTCATTTTTTTACCTTTACTACAAGTGAGAAATTTACTATTACTTACTAAAGACTTGAGAATGATCCTGTAGATAAACGATTTTCCACATTACTTTCCTATAGCGATCTGATATTACTTAATTTCTTTTATTTTCTTCAAGTACTTATCAATTACTTCAGTATTATTGTTTGATATTTTATTTTACTTATGGAGACCTTATTATACTTTATTAAAGTAATTCAAATTGATTCAGTATTCATTTTTTTACCTTAACTACAAGTGAGAAATTTACTATTACTTACTGAGGACCATTTCCTTATTACCACTAAAGAATGCTCCTGTTGATATTCGATTTTCTACAATACTTTCCTATAGCGATCTAATATTACTAAATATCTTTCATCTTTTTCAAGTACTTTACAATTACTTCAGTATTACTGTTTGATATTTTATTTTACTTCTGGAGACTTATTTATACTTCATCAAAGTAATTTAAATTGATTCAGTATTCATTTTTTTACCTTTACTACAAGTGAGAAATTTACTATTACTTACTAAAGACTTGAGAATGATCCTGTAGATAAACGATTTTCCACATTACTTTCCTATAGCGATCTGATATTACTTAATTTCTTTTATTTTCTTCAAGTACTTATCAATCACTTCAGTATTATTGTTTGATATTTTATTTTACTTATGGAGACCTTATTATACTTTATTAAAGTAATTCAAATTGATTCAGTATTCATTTTCTTACCTTAACTACAAGTGAGAAATTTACTATTACTTACTGAGGACCATTTCCTTATTACCACTAAAGAATGCTCCTGTTGATATTCGATTTTCTACAATACTTTCCTATAGCGATCTAATATTACTAAATATTTTTCATCTTCTTCAAGTACTTTACAATTACTTCAGTATTACTGTTTGATATTTTATTTTACTTCTGGAGACTTATTTATACTTCATCAAAGTAATTTAAATTGATTCAGTATTCATTTTTTTACCTTTACTACAAGTGAGAAATTTACTATTACTTACTAAAGACTTGAGAATGATCCTGTAGATAAACGATTTTCCACATTACTTTCCTATAGCGATCTGATATTACTTAATTTCTTTTATTTTCTTCAAGTACTTATCAATTACTTCAGTATTATTGTTTGATATTTTATTTTACTTATGGAGACCTTATTATACTTTATTAAAGTAATTCAAATTGATTCAGTATTCATTTTTTTACCTTAACTACAAGTGAGAAATTTACTATTACTTACTGAGGACCATTTCCTCATTACCACTAAAGAATGCTCCTGTTGATATTCGATTTTCTACAATACTTTCCTATAGCGATCTAATATTACTAAATATTTTTCATCTTCTTCAAGTACTTTACAATTACTTCAGTATTACTGTTTGATATTTTATTTTACTTCTGGAGACTTATTTATACTTCATCAAAGTAATTCAAATTGATTCAGTATTCATTTTTTTACCTTAACTACAAGTGAGAAATTTACTATTACTTACTGAGGACCATTTCCTTATTACCACTAAAGAATGCTACTGTTGATATTCGATTTTCTACAATACTTTCCTATAGCGATCTAATATTACTAAATATCTTTCATCTTCTTCAAGTACTTAACAATTACTTCAGTATTACTGTTTGATATTTTATTTTACTTCTGGAGACTTATTTATACTTCATCAAAGTAATTTAAATTGATTCAGTATTCATTTTTTTACCTTTACTACAAGTGAGAAATTTACTATTACTTACTAAAGACTTGAGAATGATCCTGTAGATAAACGATTTTCCACATTACTTTCCTATAGCGATCTGATATTACTTAATTTCTTTTATTTTCTTCAAGTACTTATCAATTACTTCAGTATTATTGTTTGATATTTTATTTTACTTATGGAGACCTTATTATACTTTATTAAAGTAATTCAAATTGATTCAGTATTCATTTTTTTACCTTAACTACAAGTGAGAAATTTACTATTACTTACTGAGGACCATTTCCTTATTACCACTAAAGAATGCTACTGTTGATATTCGATTTTCTACAATACTTTCCTATAGCGATCTAATATTACTAAATATCTTTCATCTTCTTCAAGTACTTAACAATTACTTCAGTATTACTGTTTGATATTTTATTTTACTTCTGGAGACTTATTTATACTTCATCAAAGTAATTTAAATTGATTCAGTATTCATTTTTTTACCTTTACTACAAGTGAGAAATTTACTATTACTTACTAAAGACTTGAGAATGATCCTGTAGATAAACGATTTTCCACATTACTTTCCTATAGCGATCTGATATTACTTAATTTCTTTTATTTTCTTCAAGTACTTATCAATTACTTCAGTATTATTGTTTGATATTTTATTTCACTTATGGAGACCTTATTATACTTTATTAAAGTAATTCAAATTGATTCAGTATTCATTTTTTTACCTTAACTACAAGTGAGAAATTTACTATTACTTACTGAGGACCATTTCCTCATTACCACTAAAGAATGCTCCTGTTGATATTCGATTTTCTACATTACTTTCCTATAGCGATCTAATATTACTTAATATCTTTCATCTTCTTCAAGTACTTCACAATTACTTCAGTATTACTGTTTGATTTTTATTTTACTCATGGTGACTTATTTATTTATACTCCATTAAAGTAATTTAAATTGATTCAGTATTCATTTTTTTACCTTAACTACAAGTGAGAAATTTACTATTACTTACTGAAGACCAATTTCTTTCACTACTAAAGACTCACAGCTCTTGTAGATATACTGTTTTCGACATTGTTGCACGAAAGTAATTTAATATTACTTCATTTCTTAAATTTTCTTTAAGTACTTTACAATAACTTTCTTCAACATTACTGTTTGATAGTTAATTTCACAGTTTTTTATGAAGACCTATAATTTATACTTCATTATAGTAATTTCAATTCGATTTTTTCTTTTACCACAACTGAGAAATTCACTATTACTTACTTTCATTATTAAAGAATCACTGTTCCTGTAGGTTCAACATTTTCAACATTACTTCACTCTAGTGATTTGATATTACTTCATTCTTTCAATTTTCCTTATCACTTAATACATGTACTTTGCAATTACTTACTTTAGCCTTTAGAGTTTTATTTATGGAGACTTATTTGTACTCCATTGAAGTAACTGTCTATTTGTTACTAAGTCAAGTAATTTGATTGAATACTGTGACAATAATTTTACTTGTGCTATGTAATTTGAATCAATTACGAATTACTCACCTAATGATCATCCTCATTTTTAGACTGTTTATTACTTAGCTAGAGTAATATAAAATGACTATATTTATTCACGTTAATAATAAAGTCTTAGTTAATTACTCAATTTTTTACTTTTGTGTATATTTTGTCTTGAATGTAAACTTCATTACTGAAGTAAGTTGATGCGAGTTTATTAGATAGTATTTCACCTTCTTAATTACTACAAAGGCAACAAAAAAAATTAACAAAAGGTAAAATGAATCTTGTTAGTCAAAAATAAAAAAATCAAAAATCACAAAGAAATATAATAAAAGAAAAATAAGTTCATTGAAGTAATTTAGTCTCACTTAACTTGCGAAAAACATTGATGACATAAAATAGAATAGAAAACTAAATTAAAATAAAATAATAGTAAAACTGGTTTTAGGTTTTTTTTTCAAAATGCACACAAACGTGCGTTAACAATAACGTGATCACGTGCTAGTGATAATTTGTTATGAAGTTCGAGTAATTTTTAGGTTATCATCAATTTCTGTATCTGGTATCACTTTCGAAATAGTTCAAAGCTGCAAAGTGGGCATGTGTTGACCCACTTTTTTTCAAAAACTTTTCGCTGGTTTATTTTCCCAGCAATTGTACGGCTTAACAGAAATAATGTGGACAGCCCATGCTTAGCATATGCAGACGGAAATTTTCTCTCAAGACCTCCGCTACTTAAACGCATCAAAAAAAAATCTTATTACCGTAAAGTAACTAAATTATGAACGTTTTGTCAGCCATTGCAATGCTAATACCTGTATATACGTGCAGACTTAATTGTCCCCGTAATTTCTTGAAATTATTTTCATTTCTGACGTTTCGCCCATTCCGAGTCGGGGGCTTTTTTGCATTTAAAGTGGTCAAGCTGGGCAGGCGCACAATTGGCGATTTAATTGAATTTGAAAAATGAGGATTACAAGAAAATGCTATTTACGTTAGTGTTGGCCTTGGAGGGTTTGCGTTCAGAAATATCATTTACCTTGGTTGTGAAATAAATTGGAAATGCTGTCTTGGATGAGGCAAAATTTATTTTGAGATTATGATAAAATATTTTTCAAATCACCTTATTACAAAAAAAAAACCTTCAACTTTCCTCAACTCATTTTTCAACTTCAATTTACTTTTACTTTAATCCACTGTACTTTTCTTCATTTAATTTTACATTCACTTTACTTCACTTGAATTTGACTTAACTTTCTTTTTACTTTAATCCATTAGAGCTCTCTTCACTCAAGTTTACATTTTAACTTTCAACTTTATTTTCTTTAACTTGATTTACCTCCACGTTTCACTTCACTTTTAAATCTATCCAAGTATTTTTTACACAAATTTACTTCCACTTTGATTTACTTTACTTGTTTTACTTTACTATTACTTATACCCACTTTACGTCTCTTTATTCAAGTTTATTTCTACTTTTCTTTACTTTAGTTTACTTAACGTGACCTAACTTTGTTTTGCTTTTTCAGTCTATTTTTGCTTGACTCAACTTTACTCTTTTTTACTTGACTTGACTTTGTTTTTAGTCGTTTAACTTTAATCCAGGAAACTTTTCTTTTCCTAACTTTACTTCAACTTTCCTGAACTCTTGTTATACTTTCTTCAACTTGATGTAACTTTGTTTGTCGCTTTATTTTCTCTTCTATGCACGTAACTTGTTCAAGTTCACTTCACTTTGCTTCAACTTTTTTTACATGTCGTAACTTTATTTTACTTCGTTTGAGTTACTTTTGAACTTCACTATGCTTTACTCTTCTTAACTTGTCACAACTTTGTTTTTAACTTTACTTTTATTTTTATCCACTTGACTTTATTCACAAGATTACTTTAACTTTAGTTTTCTTTACTTTTTTAAATAGATATAACTTTGTTTCTACTTAACTTTTATTTGTTTTCACTTCACTTCTCTTTATTCAAGTTTATTATTGCTTTAGTTTCTTAGACATGCCTTAACTTTGTATTACTTACTTCACTTGTCGACTTAATGGCTTCACTTTTGTTGAATCAACTTTTCCTCACTTTAGTTTTACATCACTTCACTTCACTCTACTTTACTCTTATTCATTTAGTTTAACTTCATTTAATTTTGTTTTTTTACTCCATTTTCACAATCCACTTTCACTCAAGTTTACATAAACTTTCGTTTGCTTTACTCCTTGATTTATTGTCACTTTGTTTCTACTATAGGTAGTTTTACATGTCTCCACTTTTCTTCATTCAATTTTTTTTTACTTTACTTTGCTTTAATTTCTTTAACATGCCTTAACTTTGTCTCACTCACTTCACTTGAGTTATTTTAACTTTGTTTTACCTGACTAGACTTTGTTTCTGGTATAATTTTATTTTTATCCAGGAATCTTTCCTCCACTTGAGTTCAATTTACTTTGTTGTACTTTTTTAAATTTTGTTTTATTTTGTTTTTTTCCACTTACTTTGTTCAGTTGACCATTTTTCATTCAATTTTATTTTTACTTCACTCTGCTTTACTCTTTTCAACTTGTCAATTTTTTTTTCGTTACATTTTCATTCAGCTTACTTTACTTTTTAAACTTGGCGTGTTTTTACTTTACTTTTTACAATTTCCTTAACTTATCGACTTTTTTGCTTTACTTTTGTTGAATAAACTTTTTCTCACTTGAGTTTTACATTACTTTTCTATAATTTATTTTCTTTAACTTGATTTAATTTTGTTTTTTTACTCCATTTTCACAATCCACTTTCACTCAAGTTTACATAAACTTTAGTTTGCTTTACTCCTCAACTTATTATAACTTTGTCTCTACTTTAGGTAGCTTTACATGTCTCCACTTATTCAATTTTTTTTTACTTTACTTTGCTTTACTTTGTTTCTTTAACATGCCTTAACTTTGTCTTACTTACTTTACTTGAGTTATTTTAACTTTGTTTTACCTGACTAGACTTTGTTTTTGGTATAATTTTATTTTTATCCAGGAATCTTTCCTTCACTTGAGTTCAATCTACTTGGTTCTACTTTTTTAATTTTTGCTTTATTTTGTTTTTTTCCACTTACTTTGTTCAGTTGACTATTTTTTATTCAATTTTATTTTTACTTCACTCTGCTTTACTCTTTTCAACTTGTCAAATTTTTTTTCGTTACATTTTCGTTCCAGCTTACTTTACTTTTTAAACTTGGCGTGTTTTTACTTTACTTTTTACAATTTCCTTAACTTATCGACTTTTTTGCTTTTCCTCACTTGGGTTTTACATTACTTTTCTCTTATTTATTTTCTTTAACTTGATTTAATTTTGTATTTTGTTTTTTTACTTCATTTTCACAATCTACTTTCACTCAAGTTTACATAAACTTTATTTTGCTTCACTCCTTTATTTATTATAACTTGGCTTTTACTTTAGGTAGTTTTACATGTCGCCACTTCACTACTTCACTTTATTCAAGTTTTTTTTACATTACTTTGCTTTAGTTTCTTTAAAATGCATCAACTTGGTCTTACTTACTTCACTTGAGTCATTTTAACTTTATTTAACTTTTTTCAACTTGACTTGAGCAGGCTTCGTTTTTGGTATGATTTTACTTTTTCCAGGAATCTTTTCTTCACTTGAGTTCACTTAACCTTGTTTCACTTCACTTTACTTTACTCTAATTTATTTCTTTAACTTGATTTAATTTTGTTTTTTTACTTCATTTTTACTTTCCACTTTCACTCAAGTTCACATAAACTTCAGTTTGCTTCACTCCTAAATTTATTATAACTTTGTTTTTACTTCAGGAGGTTTTACATGTCTCCACTTCACTACTTCTCTTTATTCAAGTTTTTTTTACTTTATTTTGCTTTAGTTTCTTTAACATGCTTTAACTTTGTCCTACTTACTTCACTTGAGTTATTTCAACTTTCTTTCACTTTTTTCAACTTGACATGACTAGACTTCGTTTTTGGTATAGTCTCACTTTTATTCAGGAATCTTTCCTCCACTTGAGTTCATTTTACTTTTTCAAATTTTGCTTTATTTTGTTTTTTTCCCCTTACTTTATTCAGTTGACTATTTTTTAATCAATTTTATTTCTACTTCACTTTGCTTTACAGCTTTACTCTTTTCAACTTGACAAATTTTTTTTCATAAATTTTTCATTCCAGCTTACTCTACTTTTTTTAACTTGGCGTGTTTTTACTTTACTTTCCATAACTTGTCGACTTTATTGCTTTACTTTTGTGTAATAAACTTTTCCTCACTTGAGTTTTACATTACTTTACTTCACTTCACTTTTCTTCAATTTATTTTCTTTAAGTTGATTTGATTTTGTTTTTTTACTCCATTTTCACTTTCCACTTTTACTCAAGTTTACATAAACTTCAGTTTGCTTCACTCCTTAATTTATTATAACTTTGTTTTTACTTCAGAACCTTTTTTTATTCAAGCTTGGTGTAACTTTTAGTTAATTCAACAATTCGCTCTTATCAACTTTATTTCACTTCCTTCACTTTGTTTTGTCTGTACTTTTACTTTTATCGAATTTACTTCTCTTTACTTTATTTTTACTTTACTCTGCTTGAGTTTCTCTAACCTGACTGCCTTGTTTTTACTTGAATTTTACTTTTATCTACTGGAGTTCTCTTCACTCAAGTTTGTTCTTACTTTACTTTATTTAACTTGATTTACCTTTCTCTTACATCTATTCATGTGACTGTTTTACTTCCAAGTTCACTTCAACTTTAGTTCTACTTTTTTCAACCTGGTGTAAATATTTTTTTTCATTTTACTTCAACTTGTATCCACTTCTCTTTATTCATGTGAATTTTTACTTAAGTATCTTTAACTTGTCTTTACTATGTTTTTGTTCACTTTCCTTCAATTTACTCAACTTTGTTTCTACTTTACTTTTGTTTCCATCTCTATATAACTTTGGTTACGCTTAACTTTTTTTTCTTGATCCAACTTTGTTTTTACTTTAGTTTGCTTTACCTTAACTTTATTTCACTTCACTTGGGTTTACCTTGAATTTAGGTTGCTTTTCTTGACTTCATAATTTTTATTTTAGTTTTACCCGAATCAACTTTACTTTTCTTAATTTAAGTTTTTTTCAAGTCTACTTTGCTCAATTTTTCATTGTTTAAGATCCTTTTACTTTACTTTTCTTCATTTAACTTTAGTTTAAGTTTTCTTCACTCAACTTTTATCTACTTTGCTTAAGATAGAAAGAAACGTCACAGTTTCAAAGTTTCACATTTATTTCAATAAAAAATCCCGAAGCTCCATAATGTCAATGTTCTGAAATAACATTTTTGCTCATCAAAAAAAAATCAATTTAAGATACTAATCGACGTTTCTGAGCATATGTATGTATTTTCAAAAAAAAAACTTTTTTTTATACACTGAATGCATTCCATGTAAATGACTCACCCTGTATAAGGTACACATAAAACTATATCGTAACCACCCGGTATAAAACCCAAACTGTCCATTTTTGAGCATAATACATAATCAAATAAATCCTCGTTAAAATTCCAAAAATACAGGATGTTACCACATTTTGACATGTTTGTTATCAAGCCGCCATAGGTGCAGGTGTCTGCATGTAATAACCTGTAGGAAATGGAGATTACCAATTAACTCTTTCCGTCATTTTGTCCACGAGGATGTGATTATTTCAAAGGAACCGACAAAATTGAACTTTCCAATACACTCGACTCAATCTGGAAACTTTTGACCTCGGCGTTTTTGGCACAGGTCCAGTTTTTCCAGTCTACGGATAAAAATGTTTGTGGATTGAATTTGGAAAGCGGAATGTTATTATTATGCTTGGTTTTTGAATGGAGAATGAATATTTTTTATCAGTTCGAGTGGATGAATTTTTCATATTTAGAACCATAAATCTCTTTGAATTAACTTACTGAATATACTCATCACACTGCACACATATTTCCGATTATTCTGAAAGTATATTCCGGAAATATCTAATATTAATTTTTGTAGGGAAATTTTATGGTTTTTTTTAAGAGAATATGATGAATAAATATTTATTGCCCAGCATCAATATTTTATATTTATATTCCGGAAAACTCTGGAAATATATTCTGGAACTCAAAAAGGGACATGATATTCTGGAAAGCATGGACGATAGTATGTTGATTTTTTTTGATGACTTCATGGTTTTCTTTGAAGTACTCATTCATCGCACATCATCCATAATTTCCACCAATTTTCCAGAATATTTTGGAAGTATATCCTTTAAATTTCGTAGTGATATCATATTCAGGATTCGAAAATGTTTCGATTTTTTTTTGGAAATTATCTGTTCAAATCTGAAATATGAAAAAACGAGATACATTCGTCGCCCATAGCATTCATAATTTTTGTCTCCATTTAAGGATATTCTAGAAGTATATTCTGGAAATTTTAAATTGATATACTCAAGAGGGCATTGACGAAGTCTCGATTTTTTTTTGTAAATGCCGCATTACCCAGCAGGAATATTTTCTATCCCTATTCCGGAATATTCTGGAAGTATATTCTGGAACTTCCAGAGCGATATAATATTCTGGACAGCCTTAACGATTTTTTATTTTTTTTTTAGATTTTATGTTCTCTTTGAAGTAAGAAACCATAATTTCTACAAATATTCTAGTATATTCTGGAAATTTCAAAGCGATTAAATATTAATGAAAGCCTTTGATGATTTTATTTTTTTTTGCGGAATGCATTGGAAGAAGTAAACACATTCATCGCACAAATAATTTTTATTGATATCCCAAAATATTCTAGAAGTATATTCAGGAAATTCTTAAGCGACATTCAGCGCAGCCTTGATGATTTATCGTTTTATTTTTGTGAATTTCATAGAATACACTGAAGCACGAAAAAACTCAATACATTAATGGCTTTCCAAATTTATATCGATATTCCTGAATATTCTGAAAGTATATTCAGGAAATTCCAAAGCAATATCATACTCAGGACAGCCTTGTTGATAAATCAAATATTCTTGAAAATTTCATGGTTCTCTTTGAAGTCTGGACAAACTCAATTCATTCATCGCTAAGCTTCTATAATTTGTATCGATATTCCTGAATATTCTAGAAGTATATTCAGAAAATCCAAAGCGTCATCATATTCAGGACAGCCTTGATGATTGATCGAATAATCTTGAAAATTTCATGGTTCTCTTTGAAGTCTGGACAAACTCAATACATTCATCGCTAAGCTTCCATAATTTTTAACGATATTCCTGAATATTCCAGAAGTATATTCAGGAAAACCAAAGCGACATCATATTCAGGACAGCCTTGATGATTGATCGAATATTCTTGAAAATGTCATGGTTCTCTTTGAAGTCTGGACAAACTCAATACATTCATCGCTAAGCTTCCATAATTTGTATCGATATTCCTGAATATTCTAGAAGTATATTCAGGAAAACCAAAGCGACATCATATTCAGGACAGCCTTGATGATTAATTGAATATTCTTGAAAATGTCATGGTTCTCTTTGAAGTCTGGACAAACTCAATTCATTCATCGCTAAGCTTCCATAATTTGTATCGATATTCCTGAATATTCTAGAAGTATATTCAGGAAATCCAAAGCGACATCATATTCAGGACAGCCATGATGATTGATCGAATATTCTTGAAAATGTCATGGTTCTCTTTGAAGTCTGGACAAACTCAATACATTCATCGCTAAGCTTCCATAATTTGTATCGATATTCCTGAATTTTCTAGAAGTATATTCAGGAAATCCAAAAAGTGACATCATATTCAGTACAGCCTTGATGATTAATCGAATATTCTTGAAAATTTCATGGTTCTCTTTGAAGTCCGGACAAACTCAATACATTAACCACTAAGTTTCTATAATTTGTATCGATATTCCTGAATATTCTAGAAGTATATTCAGGAAATCCAAAGCGATATCACATTCGAAGTACGGAAAAACTCCATAAATTCATCGCTAAGCTTCCATAATTTCCATCGATATTCTAAAATATTCTCAAAGTATATTCAAAAAAATCCAAAGCGTCATCATATTCAGGACAGTCCTGATGATTGATCGAATATTCTTGAGAATGTCATGGTTCTCTTTGAAGTCTGGACAAACTCAATACATTCATCGCCAAGCTTCCATAATTTTTGACGATATTCCTGAATATTCTAGAAGTATATTCAGGAAATCCAAAGTGATATCATATTCGAAGTACGGAAAAACTCCATAAATTCATCGCTAAGCTTCCATAATTTTTATCAATATTTTGAAATATTCTTGAAATATATTCAGGAAATCCAAATCGACATCATATTCAGGACAGCCTTGATGATTAATCGAATATTCTTGAAAATGTCATGTTTCTCTTTGAAGTCTGGACAAACTCAATTCATTCATCGCTAAGCTTCCATAATTTGTATCGATATTCCTGAATATTCTAGAAGTATATTCAGGAAATCCAAATCGACATCATATTCAGGGCAGCCTTGATAATTAATCGAATATTCTTGAGAATGTCATGGTTCTCTTTGAAGCCCGGACAAACTCAATACATTCATCGCCAAGCTTCTATAATTTGTATTGATATCCCTGAATATTCTCAAAGTATATTCAGAAAATCCAAAGCGACATCATATTCAGGACAGCCTTGATGATTAATCGAATATTCTTGAAAATGTCATGTTTCTCTTTGAAGTCTGGACAAACTCAATTCATTCATCGCTAAGCTTCCATAATTTGTATCGATATTCCTGAATATTCTAGAAGTATATTCAGGAAATCCAAATCGACATCATATTCAGGGCAGCCTTGATAATTAATCGAATATTCTTGAAAATGTCATGGTTCTCTTTGAAGTCTGGACAAACTCAATACATCCATCGCTAAGCTTCCATAATTTGTATCGATATTCCTGAATATTGTAGAAGTATATTCAGGAAAGCCAAAGCGACATCATATTCAGGACAGCCTTGATGATTAATCGAATATTCTTGAAAATTTCATGGTTCTCTTTGAAGTGTGAACGAACTCAATACATTCATCGCTGAGCTTCTATAATTTGAATCGATATTCCTGAATATTCTAGAAGTATATTCAGGAAATCCAAATCGACATCATATTCAGGACAGCCTTGATAATTAATCGAATATTCTTGAAAATGTCATGGTTCTCTTTGAAGTCTGGACAAACTCAATTCATTCATCGCTAAGCTTCCATAATTTGAATCGATATTCCTGAATATTCTAGAAGTATATTCAGGAAATCCAAATCGACATCATATTCAGGACAGCCTTGATAATCAATCGAATATTCTTGAAAATGTCATGGTTCTCTTTGAAGTCTGGACAAACTCAATTCATTCATCGCTAAGCTTCCATAATTTGAATCGATATTCCTGAATATTCTAGAAGTATATTCAGGAAATCCAAAGCGACATCATATTCAGGACAGCCTTGATGATTAATCGAATATTCTTGAAAATGTCAAGGTTCTCTTTGAAGTCTGGACAAACTAAATACATTCATCGCTAAGCTTCCATAATTTGTATCGATATTCCTGAATTTTCTAGAAGTATATTCAGGAAATCCAAAAAGTGACATCATATTCAGTACAGCCTTGATGATCAATCGAATATTCTTGAAAATGTCATGTTTCTCTTTGAAGTGTGGACAAACTCAATACATTCATCGCTGAGCTTCTATAATTTGTATTGATATTCCTGAATATTCTAGAAGTATATTCAGGAAATCCAAAGCGCCATCATATTCAGAACAGCCTTGATGATCAATCGAATATTCTTGAAAATGTCATGATTCTCTTTGAAGCCGGGACAAACTCAATACATTCATCGCTAAGCATCCATAATATGAATCGATATTCCTGAATATTCGAGAAGTATATTCAGGAAATCCAAAGCGACATCATATTCAGGACAGCCTTGATGATTAATCGAATATTCTTGAAAATTTCATGGTTCTCTTTGAAGTCTGGACAAACTCAATACATTCATCGCTAAGCTTCTATAATTTGTGTTGATATTCCTGAATATTTTAGAAGTATATTCAGGAAATCCAAAGCGTCATCATATTCAGGACAGCCTTGATGATTATTCGAATATTCTGGAAAATGTCATGGTTCTCTTTGAAGTCTGGACCAACTCAATTCATTCATCGCTAAGCTTCTATAATTTGTATTGATATTCCTGAATATTCTCAAAGCATATTCAGGAAATTCAAAGCGTCATCATATTCAGGACAGCCTTGATGATTAATTGAATATTCTTGAAAATTTCATGATTCTCTTTGAAGTCTGCATGGACAAACTCAATACATTCATCGCTAAGCTTCCATAATTTGTATCGATATTCCTGAATATTCTAGAAGTATATTCAGGAAATCCAAAGCGACATCATATTCAGGACAGCCATGATGATTAATCGAATATTCTTGAAAATTTCATGGTTCTCTTTGAAGTCTGGACAAACTCAATACATTCATCGCTAAGCTTCCATAATTTGTATCGATATTCCTGAATATTCTAGAAGTATATTCAGGAAATCCAAAGCGTCATCATATTCAGGACAGCCTTGATGATAAATCGAATATTCTGGAAAATGTCATGGTTCTCTTTGAAGTCTGGACAAACTCAATACATTCATCGCTAAGCTTCCATAATTTGTATCGATATTCCTGAATATTCTAGAAGTATATTCAGGAAATCCAAAGCGACATCATATTCAGGACAGCCTTGATGATTAATCGAATATTCTTGAAAATGTCATGTTTCTCTTTGAAGTGTGAACAAACTCAATACATTCATCGCTGAGCTTCTATAATTTGTATTGATATCCCTGAATATTCTCAAAGTATATTCAGAAAATTCAAAGCGCCATCATATTCAGGACAGCCTTGATGATAAATCGAATATTCTGGAAAATGTCATGGTTCTCTTTGAAGTCTGGACAAACTCAATACATTCATCGCTAAGCTTCCATAATTTTTAACGATATTCCTGAATATTCCAGAAGTATATTCAGAAAATCCAAAGCGACATCATATTCAGGACAGCCATGATGATTGATCGAATATTCTTGAAAATGTCATGGTTCTCTTTGAAGTCTGGACAAACTCAATACATTCATAGCTTAGCTTCCATAATTTTTAACGATATTCCTGAATATTCTAGAAGTATATTCAGGAAATCCAAAACGATATCACATTCGAAGTACGGAAAAACTTCATAAATTCATCGCTAAGCTTCCATAATTTTTATCAATATTTTGAAATATTCTTGAAGTATATTCAGGAAATCCAAAGCGACTTCATATTCAGGACAGCCTTGATAATTAATCAAATATTCTTGAAAATTTCATGGTTCTCTTTGAAGTCTAGAAAAACTAAATACATTCATCGCTAAGCTTCTAAAATTTGTATCGATATTCCTGAATATTCTAGAAGTATATTCAGGAAATCCAAAGCGATATCATATTCGAAGTACGGAAAAACTCCATAAATTCATTGCTAAGCTTCCATAATTTTTATCAATATTTTGAAATATTCTTGAAGTATATTCAGGAAAACCAAAGCGATATCATATTCGAAGTACGGAAAAACTTCATAAATTCATCGCTAAGCTTCCATAATTTTTATCAATATTTTGAAATATTCTTGAAGTATATTCAGGAAAACCAAAGCGACATCATATTCAGGACAGCCTTGATGATTGATCGAATATTCTTGAAAATTTCATGGTTCTCTTTGAAGTCTGGACAAACTCAATACATTCATAGCTAAGCTTCCATAATTTTTAACGATATTCCTGAATATTCTAGAAGTATATTCAGGAAATCCAAAACGATATCATATTCGAAGTACGGAAAAACTCCACAAATTCATCGCTAAGCTTCCATAATTTTTATCAATATTTTGAAATATTCTTGAAGTATATTCAGGAAATCCAAAGCGACATCATATTCAGGACAGCCTTGATGATTAATCGAATATTCTTGAAAATTTCATGGTTCTCTTTGAAGTCTGGACAAACTCAATACATTCATAGCTAAGCTTCCATAATTTGAATCGATATTCCTGAATATTCTAGAAGTATATTCAGGAAATCCAAAGCGATATCACATTCGAAATACGGAAAAACTCCATAAATTCATCGCTAAGCTTCCATAATTTTTATCAATATTTTGAAATATTCTTGAAGTATATTCAGGAAATCCAAATCGACATCATATCCAGGACAGCCTTGATAATCAATCGAATATTCTTGAAAATGTCATGGTTCTCTTTGAAGTCTGGACAAACTCAATTCATTCATCGCTAAGCTTCCATAATTTGAATCGATATTCCTGAATATTCTAGAAGTATATTCAGGAAATCCAAATCGACATCATATTCAGGACAGCCTTGATGATTAATCGAATATTCTTGAAAATGTCATGGTTCTCTTTGAAGCCCGGACAAACTCAATACATTCATCGCTAAGCTTCCATAATTTGTATCGATATTCCTGAATATTCTAGAAGTATATTCAGGAAATCCAAATCGACATCATATTCAGGACAGCCTTGATGATTGATCGGATATTCTTGAATATTCTAGAAGTATATTCAGAAAATCCAAATCGACATCATATTCAGGACAGCCTTGATGATTGTTCGAATATTCTTGAAAATGTCATGGTTCTCTTTGAAGTCTGGCCAAACTCAATACAATTTTTATCAACATTCCAGAATATTCTAGATGTTTATTCATAATCGATATTCTGGAAATTCTATCCACTTGACAACACCGCCTCCACATAAATATCAAAAATCACTTTCCACCATCGTCATTGAATCACATTCCATAGTATTCAGTAGTATTCAATTGAGATTGATTGGGCGTTTTGTCGTAAAGAGCTCATAAAAGGTAGCTTATATACGCCATAAAAGTTTTAAGAGTCGCTGAAAGACAACTACTGACAACTTGGGATAGGTTGCACTGTTATCTTTTGGATCGTGTCGATTTAAAACTTGTATTAATCATTTTATTGCTCGTTAAATCCAAATTTTTACATTCCCATCCTACTGTATATGGTTATCAGGGTGACATTTTATCAAAAAAAAAAAGAGGATTTTTGTGGGTCAACGACGCTTTTTGAATGTTGTTTTTTTTTAAATTAAATAGATCGCTTTCTTAATTTCTTGAACAGGTAAATATTTTCGACAAATCCTCACAAAAACTTGCTCAAATAAAAGAAACAAATCCCCATCAATTCTCAGTCGACTCCAAACCTTCCCCTCCCAATCACCCACCTCTCTCCACCATGTCACCGCTCCATCTGACCCCCACCCTTCTTCAAATTAGAGGGTGTCAATCGAGCAAAACCTTCCCCAAATGCAATGGCCCCCGTCCTAAACCCACCCCCATTGGTTGGTTTTATCAAAAATGGGACGAACACTTGTCCCATAAATTAGTCCACAAAAAGATGGCCGAGCACAATGTAACCAATGGAATTCCGGTACGACTACAGCGCTTTGCTAGGGCAACTTCGGGTTGCTTGTAAGTAATGTAGATGGAGACACTTTTGGTGAATTAGTTTTTTTCCTCTAATCGATTTTTCCTTTTCCAGTCTGGATGGGAATTTATGGCAAAGGGTTGGGGCACGCAAGTGGTTGGAATTTATGTTGACGTTGGGGGTAATTGGATGGATTGGGTATTTTTGTGGGGGATTTTACATTATTGTTAATGGGGTTATAATGTTGAGTGAGCGGTAAAATTATCAATTTTAATGATTGGTGGATGCGACAGATGAAAAAATGCCAATCATATCTGATAAGGTTATGAAAAAATCCATTCAACGTTGAAAAGTTAACCCAAATAAGTTGCGGCCCAGCTTCAATGTTTTCTCAATTAATTGATTTTCTCATTTGTTGTTTTTTCTTGACATAATGTTGAGTTACAAAAATCAAACCCACATGATATTTTATTATTTTTTAAACTTTTCTCTTGAAGCCAAATACACAGGAGTATTCCTCAAACTATTTTTCCAAGGTACTCTTACCATTAATTTAGTCTGAACAAAGCAATAAAATTGATTTGATGGCTTTAAAAAGAACACCTTAGCTTTGAAACGATCAAATTAACATTGGCTATTGAATCTTCCTTTTAAGGGTACCAGTCCAAAATTTATTGGTACGACTTCTGAAAGATTATACAGGGTAATCCACGTGGGTGGTATTTCCAAGTGTCCTAACTTTTTTCCTTTCCCAAGTTGACTCAAACCCTTCACCCTTAGACTGATGCTAGAGGTACTGTCTCGAGTGGTAGGTACTACAGTCTCTTCATCTTACCTGCAGTGGTTTAAGAGATACACTGCAAAATGTGTAACAATGTCCAACGTAACAGAAAAAAATCAAGCGCTTGATTTTGACTGGGTTTCTTAGGTGGTACCACCACAGTACCTGAGACCAAAATTACTGAAAATTAACTTTAAAATATCATGGTTTTCATTTTAACCCCCTTACCTCACTAATTACGGAGATATTGATGAAAATAAAAAGCTTTGCTTGGTTACTAGTAAAAAAAATAAATAAAATTCAAGTGTCATTTTGACAAGGTTCCTTTGGTAGTACCACCATAACTCATACAACAAAATTCATCAAAAATTTTTCCAGGAACCCATTGGTTCAACCCGATATGTTGTTCGTTTCAACAGATGCACTGCAAAATGTGAAACAATGTCCAACGTAACAGAAAAAAATCGAGCTTGATTTCGACTGGGTTTCTTAGGTGGTACCACCACAGTACCTGAGACCAAAATCACTGAAAATCAACTTAAAAATATCATTGTTTTTATTTTAACCCTTTAACCTCACTAACTACGGAGATATTGATAAAAATAAAAAGCTTTGCTTGAATACTAGTAAAAAAAATAAATAAAATTCAAGTGTCATTTTGACAAGGTTCCTTTGGTAGTACCACCATAACTCATACAACAAAATTCATCAAACATTTTTCCAGGAACCCATTGGTTCTTGTTTCAACCCGATATGTTGTTCGTTTCAACAGATGCACTGAAAAATGTGAAACAATGTCCAACGTAACAGAAAAAAATCAAGCTTGATTTTGACTGGGTTTCTTAGGTGGTACCACCACAGTACCTGAGACCAAAATCACTGAAAATCAACTTAAAAATATCATTGTTTTTATTTTAACCCTTTAACCTCACTAACTACGGAGATATTGATAAAAATAAAAAGCTTTGCTTGAATACTAGTAAAAAAAATAAATAAAATTCAAGTGTCATTTTGACAAGGTTCCTTTGGTAGTACCACCATAACTCATACAACAAAATTCATCAAAAATTTTTCCAGGAACCCATTGGTTCAACCCGATATGTTGTTCGTTTCAACAGATGCACTGCAAAATGTGAAACAATGTCCAACGTAACAGAAAAAAATCGAGCTTGATTTCGACTGGGTTTCTTAGGTGGTACCACCACAGTACCTGAGACCAAAATCACTGAAAATCAACTTAAAAATATCATTGTTTTTATTTTAACCCTTTAACCTCACTAACTACGGAGATATTGATAAAAATAAAAAGCTTTGCTTGAATACTAGTAAAAAAAATAAATAAAATTCAAGTGTCATTTTGACAAGGTTCCTTTGGTAGTACCACCATAACTCATACAACAAAATTCATCAAACATTTTTCCAGGAACCCATTGGTTCTTGTTTCAACCCGATATGTTGTTCGTTTCAACAGATGCACTGAAAAATGTGAAACAATGTCCAACGTAACAGAAAAAAATCAAGCTTGATTTTGACTGGGTTTCTTAGGTGGTACCACCACAGTACCTGAGACCAAAATCACTGAAAATCAACTTAAAAATATCATTGTTTTTATTTTAACCCTTTAACCTCACTAACTACGGAGATATTGATAAAAATAAAAAGCTTTGCTTGAATACTAGTAAAAAAAATAAATAAAATTCAAGTGTCATTTTGACAAGGTTCCTTTGGTAGTACCACCATAACTCATACAACAAAATTCATCAAACATTTTTCCAGGAACCCATTGGTTTTTGTTTCAACCCGATATGTTGTTCGTTTCAACAGATGCACTGCAAAATGTGAAACAATGTCCAACGTAACAGAAAAAAATCAAGCTTGATTTTGACTGGGTTTATTAGGTGGTACCACCACAGTACCTGAGACCAAAATCACTGAAAATCAACTTAAAAATATCATTGTTTTTATTTTAACCCTTTAACCTCACTAACTACGGAGATATTGATAAAAATAAAAAGCTTTGCTTGAATACTAGTAAAAAAAATAAATAAAATTCAAGTGTCATTTTGACAAGGCTCCTTTGGTAGTACAACCATAACTCATACAACAAAATTCATCAAACATTTTCTCAGGAACCCATTGGTTCTTGTTTCAACCCGATATGTTGTTTGGTTCAACAGATACACTGCAAAATGTGAAACAATGTCCAACGTAACAGAAAAAATTCGAGCTTGATTTCGACTGGGTTTCTTAGGTGGTACCACCACAGTACCTGGGACCAAAATTACTGAAAATCAACTTAAAAGTATCATTGTTTTTATTTCAACCCCTTAACCTCACTAATTACGGAGATATTGATAAAAATAAAAAGCTTTGCTTGAATACTAGTAAAAAAAATAAATAAAATTCAAGTGTCATTTTGACAAGGTTCCTTTGGTAGTACCACCATAACTCATACAACAAAATTCATCAAACATTTTCCCAGGAACCCATTGGTTCTTGTTTCAACCCGATATAATGTCTGGTCTAACAGATACACTGCAAAATGTGAAACAATGTCCAACGTAACAGAAAAAATCGAGCTTGATTTTGACTGGGTTTCTTAGGTGGTACCACCACAGTACCTGAGACCAAAATTACTGAAAAATAACTTTAAAATATCATGGTTTTCATTTTAACCCCCTTACCTCACTAATTACGGAGATATTGATGAAAATAAAAAGCTTTGCTTGGTTACTAGTGAAAAAAATAAATAAAATTCAAGTGTCATTTTGAGAAGGTTCCTTTGGTAGTACCACCATAACTCATACAACAAAATTCATCAAACATTTTTCCAGGAACCCATTGGTTCTTGTTTCAACCCGATATGTTGTTCGTTTCAACAGATGCACTGCAAAATGTGAAACAATGTCCAACGTAACAGAAAAAATCGAGCTTGATTTCGACTGGGTTTCTTAGGTGGTACCACCACAGTACCTCAAACCAAAATTACTGAAAATCAACTTAAAAATATCATTGTTTTTATTTTAACTCCTTAGCCTCACTAATTACGGAGATATTGATAAAAATAAAAAGCTTTGCTCAGATACTAGTAAAAAAAATAAATAAAATTCAAGTGTCATTTTGACAAGGTTCCTTTGGTAGTACAACCATAACTTATATTACAAAATTCCTTAAAAAAACTTCCAAGAACCCATTGGTTTTGGTTTTAACCCAATATGAGGTTTGTTTCAACAAATACACTGCAAAATGTGAATAGCCCAAAAACGTCCTGAAAACGTCCCAAGGAAGTCCACCAAGATATTCGTACGTCCTGGGAGCATCCAAAATAGGTCCGGGACCTCTGTGGAGCCAATAATCAACCAATTCCACTAAAGAATCATAAATATCACCTTCAAATGCTTCGCATGTCCCAGCACCATACATTCCACTTTGATGGCTCTTATTAGCTACGCCCTTTGACAGGGCGATATCGCTCAATAAATATCAACTTATTCTCCCGAAACACGCTTCATTTTTTGACACGATGGTGGAGGAATTGCAAAATCTCACGTAATTTAATATATTCACAACATAACCATAAAATGTCGATAAAAATTACTTCATACCACTGAAAATCTCGATATGCAGTTGATCGCATTTCAAACGGGCACTAAATTGTTGATATTATTGCCATGAAGCAGGGGTTTATTTACACCATTTTGCATAAATTGTGGCATAAAGTTGTTGTTTTTTCCCCGACATTTTTTAGCTGGTTTAATTAAAATCGATGAAAATTTGATATTTCCATCTAAGGAATTTGATTTGGCAATCGATTACGGGGCTCTTATGAATAATTGATTAGATCGGTTATGTTTATTCGTCTTTCGTTTAGATTGGATTAGTTACAAGGTTGTCAAGTTGTGCTTTGAAGTTGATTCTCTGACTAGACTAGAGTCTCTTCACCTCCCAGAGTCCCAGATTTTCAAGATCCGAGGGGAAGATCCGGACATCCCGGCAACGTGGTGCTCTTAGCATTCCAAAACAAATCTCCCTGCTAGAGGAAAGAGAAGAAAACTCCTCCCGAATCTCCTGACGAAATCTGCTAGGTTTTGGAAAAGGAACCGGATTCTTTTTCGCCCAATGGAGATGGAGGACCCTCTGATCTTCTTTTGGCATCAAACTGGGTGGTGCTATTTGAGGTTCTACTTCCTTTATCGTGACTTATGTCTTCTGGATTTCTGGGCAATGTTTTGGATGATTCTGGTGCCTCTTGGAGAAGATTCTCTGATCTATCCAAGGATTATTTGAAGATTGGAAAGTATCCTTCCTAGTTCTTCTTTCTTCTTCACTATCTCTTTTCTCTATTTGTATTGATTTTCTCTGAACTGGATGATCCTGGCTTTCTCGTGTCTTCTTTAGATTTGTCTTTTGGAATTCTTGCTACTGTCTTAGATGATCCTGGTGTATCTATGGTTGAATAACCATGTGACACCCTTTAGGTGCATTATCAATCTGAAAACTTCCTTGCCTCTTGGGCTTATTCCTCATTCTTGTGGGATTTAGTCCGGAGTTCTGACTCTTTAGCGAAAGTCTTCTTCTTTGTTACTGTCGGGGGTTGATGTTGGTTCTTCTCCTTTTCTTGGAATTGAACTGGATTCTAGCTGGACTTCTACGTTTTCCAAAGTGACTTCTCAAGTTTTTGCTCTCCATAGAAGTCTATAGTGCATGGTTTCTGTTGAGCTTACTGCAGTTATTGTCCAAATACAACCATGACATATATAAGGTATGAGAAGAAGTTCAAAATTACTTGAAAACAACCTAAAAGTAACCTGTAAGGACAAGCCTTTATTTCTTCTGAATTTAGGTGGAATATTACTAAATTATTACCAAAATTCTGTCTCAAGGTTATAACAAAGTTAAGGAATAATGTCATTTAGGACGAAAAATTAACTAGATTCAGGGATATTCATAAATTCAAAGATGGATTTTTGTAAATATTAGGCATCCACTTATTTTGTACTTTTTTTTACATCAGAACATTTTCCAAAACTTTGGATTTGTTCCAGTTGTGAGTCATTGAAATGGACAATTTCTGTTCTTCTCATGTTCTACAGTTCTTCACGTAACCACTAAAGAAGTCAGCACAAATAGTTAAGCAGGATAAATAAATTAAGAAATTTGATTTACAAAACTGATCACCGCGAAGTCGATATTTTCAATACTGTCAATGTCAAGATTTTCAAGTCACTACTTGAAGACCAATGATGATAAACACGCGCTGTGTTGCTAAGTGGATGCTGTGAGAAATGTTTTTCATATTTTTGTCTGTAGCGGATGAAGGGTTAGTTTTGATTCGATTGGGTTAGTTTTCGTTAGAGTGGGTCAGTCTTGGTTAGATTGGTCTAGTTTTGGTTAGTTCGGGTGAGTTTTGGTTATGAATATTGGGATAGTTTTGGTCAGATTGAGTCAGTTTGAGTTTGATTTGAATAGATTGGGTAAGTCTTGGTTGGATTGGGTTAGTTCTGGTTGGATTGGGTTAGCTTTGATTAGATTGTGTTAGTGTTGGTTAGATTGGTTCAGTTTTGGTTAATTTGAGTTAGTTTTGGTGAGTTTTGGTTAGATTGGGTCAGTTTGATTTGGGTTAGTCTTGGTTAGATTGGGTTAGTTTTTGTTAGTTTGGGTGAGTTTTTGTTAGATTGGGTCAGTCTTGGTTAGATTGGTCTAGTTTTGGTTAGTTCAGGTGAGTTTTGGTTATGAATATTGGGATAGTTTAGGTCAGATTGAGTTAGTTTGAGTTTGATTTGATTAGATTGGGTAAGTCTTGGTTGGATTGGGTTGGTTTGGGTTAGTTCGGGTGAGTTTTGGTTAGTTTTGATTCGATTGGGTTAGTTTTTGTTAGTTTGGGTGAGTTTTTGTTAGATTGGGTCAGTCTTGGTTAGATTGGTCTAGTTTTGGTTAGTTCAGGTGAGTTTTGGTTATGAATATTGGGATAGTTTAGGTCAGATTGAGTTAGTTTGAGTTTGATTTGATTAGATTGGGTAAGTCTTGGTTGGATTGGGTTGGTTTGGGTTAGTTCGGGTGAGTTTTGGTTAGTTTTGATTCGATTGGGTTAGTTTTTGTTAGTTTGGGTGAGTTTTTGTTAGATTGGGTCAGTCTTGGTTAGATTGGTCTAGTTTTGGTTAGTTCAGGTGAGTTTTGGTTATGAATATTGGGATAGTTTAGGTCAGATTGAGTTAGTTTGAGTTTGATTTGATTAGATTGGGTAAGTCTTGGTTGGATTGGGTTGGTTTGGGTTAGTTCGGGTGAGTTTTGGTTAGTTTTGATTCGATTGGGTTAGTTTTTGTTAGTTTGGGTGAGTTTTTGTTAGATTGGGTCAGTCTTGGTTAGATTGGTCTAGTTTTGGTTAGTTCAGGTGAGTTTTGGTTATGAATATTGGGATAGTTTAGGTCAGATTGAGTTAGTTTGAGTTTGATTTGATTAGATTGGGTAAGTCTTGGTTGAATTGGGTTGGTTTGGGTTAGTTCGGGTGAGTTTTGGTTAGTTTTGATTCGATTGGGTTAGTTTTTGTTAGTTTGGGTGAGTTTTTGTTAGATTGGGTCAGTCTTGGTTAGATTGGTCTAGTTTTGGTTAGTTCAGGTGAGTTTTGGTTATAAATATTGGGATAGTTTTGGTCAGATTGAGTCAGTTTGAGTTTGATTTGATTAGATTCGGTAAGTCTTGGTTGGATTGGGTTAGTTCTGGTTGGATTGGGTTAGCTTTGGTTAGATTGGGTTATTGTTGGTTAGATTGGGTTAGTTTGGTTTGATTTTGGTCAAACTGGTTTAGTTTTGGTAAGTTCTGTTTAGTTTATGTGGGTTTTGGTTAGATTGGGTCAGTTTGATTTGGGTTAGTTTTGATTCGATTGGGTTAGTTTTTGTTATTTTGGGTGAGTGTTTATTAGATTGGGTCAGTCTTGGTTAGATTGGTCTAGTTTTGGTTAGTTCAGGTGAGTTTTGGTTATAAATATTGGGATAGTTTTGGTCAGATTGAGTCAGTTTGAGTTTGATTTGATTAGATTGGGTAAGTCTTGGTTGAATTGGGTTAGTTCTGGTTGGATTGGGTTAGCTTTGGTTAGATTGTGTTAGTGTTGGTTAGATTGGTTCAGTTTTGGTTAATTTGAGTTAGTTTTGGTGAGTTTTGGTAAGATTGGGTCAGTTTGATTTGGGTTAGTCTTGGTTAGATTGGGTTAGTTTTTGTTAGTTTGGGTGAGTTTTTGTTAGATTGGGTCAGTCTTGGTTAGATTGGTCTAGTTTTGGTTAGTTCAGGTGAGTTTTGGTTATGAATATTGGGATAGTTTAGGTCAGATTGAGTTAGTTTGAGTTTGATTTGATTAGATTGGGTTAGTCTTGGTTGGATTGGGTTGGTTTGGGTTAGTCTCAGGGAGTTTTGGTTAGATTGAGTTAGTTTTGATTCGATTGGGTCAGTTTTTGTTAGTTTGGGTGAGTTTTTGTTAGATTGGGTTAGTTTGAGTTTGATTTGATTAGATTGGGTAAGTCTTGGTTGGATTGGGTTTGTTTGGGTTGGTTCTGGTTAGATTGGGTTAGTTTTTGTTAGTTTGGGTGAGTTTTTGTTAGATTGGGTCAGTCTTGGTTAGATTGGTCTAGTTTTGGTTATGAATATTGGATTATTGGGATAGTTTTGGTCAGATTGAGTCAGTTTGAGTTTGATTTGATTAGATTGGGTAAATCTTGGTTGGATTGGGTTAGTTTGGGTTACTTCTGGTTAGATTGGGTTCGTTTTGGTTAGATTGGGTCAGTCTTGGTTATATTGGGTTAGTTTGGGTTAGTTCTGGATAGATTGGGTTAGTTTTTGGTTAGATTGGGTCAGTCTTGGTTAGATTGGGTTAGTTTGAGTCAGTTCTGGATAGATTGGGTTAGTTTTGGTTAGATTGGGTTTGTGTTGGTCAGATTGGGTTAGTTTGGTTTGATTTTGGTTAACTGGGTTAGTTTTGGTAGGTTCTGTTCAGTTTATGTGGGTTTTGGTTAGATTTGGTCAGTCGTGGTCAGAATGGTTTAGTTTTGGTTCATTTCAGTTAGTTTTGGTGAGTTTTGGTTAGATTGGGTCAGTTTGATTTGGGTTAGTCTTGGTTAGATTGGGTTAGTTTTGGTCAGATTGGGTATGGTTTGTTTTCGTGAGTTCTGGTTAAATTTGGTTAGTTTGGGTTAGATTGGGTTCGTTTGATTTGGGTTAGTTTTGGTGAGGATTAGGTTAGTTCTGGTTAGTTTGGGTCACCGTCTGAGAGATTCAGAAACTTGATTGATCCGATAAGCCAATTAATTTTTGAAACTTTGACATTTTTATAGTTCTCGTCCCCAGTGTCTTATGTTATAATGTTTTTTTTTGTCATAGTCCATCAAAATATACAGGCAAAACTATTGCAGTCATGGTTTTGAAGACGTTTGGATACGTTTGGCAACATTGCATGTTGGTTCTAATATGTAGCTTGTAACAATGTGACGAAGCTGTCATTTTAGGGAGTTGTTGCATTGAAATCTGAAAAAAAAATTGTTTTTTTTTCATGTTAAAAGTAGTTCATCCAGCATTTTTTTTAGCTGAAATTGTTGTATAAACCCAAAACTATGCTTAAAAATTGTAATTTACAAGACCCCAAAGATGATTACAACCCTATTTATAATTGGACATTATCCCTCTCCTATTTATAGGTCGAGAAGTGGTTAATTTGATCTTTTATGTTTGTTGGATGGTATAGCCAATTGTAAAAATCTACCATGTCCATCGTATCTTCACCATTCCGAAAGAAACCGTAAACAACTCGTGAGCTGCAAATATGTTTGGATTTTTATATAGGGTCGTTACATAGAACAGCCTCCCAATAGCATCAATTTAATGCCATCTCATTACCATTTTCTGCAATCAGCGGCAATAAAATGACAATTTTATTCGACTTAACTCGAGGCGGCAACGATATACGAAATGCGATTTCCATACTTGAATATACAGAGGATTACATGTGAGTGGCTGTTTTTATTTCATTTCTCAAATAAAAAAACATTAAAACCTCTCCCAGTTCACATGCATTAAAAATTAAAACTAATTCAATATAATCTTATTCATTGTACTCCATGAAGTCAAACTACAAGAAACCACTTTGAAACAGGTTTGATGTCCGGCTTAAAGACCGGTACGACCATCAGATGGAATTTTAAACAGATTAATGAAGAAATCGTCGATGGCTGCAAATTGAAGTTGCTTACAAACAGAACATACTATGGCCGGGTCAGCCATTGCAATGGGACCTCACAAGACTTCAATAAACTTTTTGATAAACTGTCATAAAGTAAGTCGGTGTTCCATTGCAACAGCAATTGCAATACACAAGGTATTGGAAGAGCCTGAGATAGAGTCTCTCGCACATTTTTCCAATTTACCCACTGGTCACATTTCATGTATTTTATGCCTATTTCCAGTTCGTATCTCAGGTGGGGTAGCTGCTGGAGACAGAGGCGTAGGGGACGGAGCTGGAAAAATATATTGAAACCTATTTTTTTTATATTTATCGCTTATCGTATTTATAATCCAGCATTGATGTTTGAAGAATATACTAATCTACATACGACCTCTAATAATCAATCATTTATATTTAATACAATTTACAACGAATTCAGCTATCACATCTCCACCAATGAGCATATTCTCTTTCCGCCATATCCCCTTTTCTGACTCCTAACCCTAAGGCCCTGACCCTACCAAAATTTATTTTTATCGAAGTCGTACAAATTTGCTTTTGAGTTCATTATGTTCTCTATATTTTGAGACGGCAGATGGTTTTGAGGAAATTAATTTGTTTTGACTTTGGATTTTTTTACTTTACCTTCACCCTCTCGTAAATTTAAAATTTCTCTGTACGCGGATTTTCGCGGGTCCGCAAATTTGCAATATCGCAAGTTTGCGGATTCTAAATCCTTACTATTACGGGTCCGTGGATTTATAATTTTGCGGAAACACGGATTTATAACTGCTCTGGGTTTTGCGTCTCCGAGGATTTTGAATTCCACAAGTCTGTGAATTTTAAATTCTGCGAATACCATGATTTCAATTCTTGCCAGACCAAGAAGTTTTAGATATTACGGGAACGTTAATCTCTTATGTTCACGAATCCGCAGATTTTGAATATCGCAAGTTTGCGGATTTTAAATCCTTACTTTTGCGGGCCCGTGGATTTATAATCTTGCGGAAATACGGATTTGTAACTGCTCTGGGTCTAGCGTCTCTGGGGATTTTAAATACCGCAAAACTGGGAATTTTAAATTCTGAGAATACCATTATTTCAATCCCGCTGTCCAAGGACTTTTAAATTTTAATGTCCCCGAGTTTTAGATAGTACGAGAACGTTAATTTCTAGTTTTCACGGATCCGCAAATTTTAAATATTGCAAGTTTGCGGATTTTAAAATCTTACTTTTGCGGGCCCGTGGATTTATAATCTTGCGGAAATACGGATTTATAACTGCTCTGGGTCTAGCGTCTCTGGGGATTTTAAATACCGCAAAACTGGGAATTTTAAATTCTGAGAATACCATTATTTCAATCCCGCTGTCCAAGGACTTTTAAATTTTAATGTCCCCGAGTTTTAGATAGTACGAGAACGTTAATTTCTAGTTTTCACGGATCCGCAAATTTTAAATATTGCAAGTTTGCGGATTTTAAAACCTTACTTTTGCGGGTCCGTGGATTTATAATCTTGCGGAAATACGGATTTGTAACTGCTCTGGGTCTAGCGTCTCTGGGGATTTTAAATACCGCAAAACTGGGAATTTTAAATTCTGAGAATACCATTATTTCAATTCCGCTGTCCAAGGACTTTTAAATTTTAATGTCCCCGAGTTTTAGATAGTACGAGAACGTTAATTTCTAGTTTTCACGGATCACGGATCCGCAAATTTTAAATATTGCAAGTTTGCGGATTTTAAAACCTTACTTTTGCGGGTCCGTGGATTTATAATCCTGCGGAAATACGGATTTATAACTGCTCTGGGTCTAGCGTCTCTGGGGATTTTAAATACCGCAAAACTGGGATTTTTAAATTCTGAGAATACAATTATTTCAATTCCGCTGTCCAAGGACTTTTAAATTTTAATGTCCCCGAGTTTTAGATAGTACGAGAACGTTAATTTCTAGTTTTCACGGATCATGAATCCGCAAATTTTAAATATTGCAAGTTTGCGGATTTAAAATCCTTTCTACTGCGGGTCCATGGATTTATAATTTTGCGAAAATACGGATTTATCAATGTACTGGGTATTGCGACTCCGAGGATTTTAAATACCGCAAGTCTGGGAATTTTTAATTCTGCGAATCCCATGATTTTATTTTTTGCCTGACCAGAAACTCTCCATTTCTATGTCCGCACAGATATTACTGTCCAAGGATTCTTAACTTTCAATGTCCGCAAGTTTTAGATATTACGAGAACGGTAATCTCTTATTTTCACGGATCCGCAGATTTTAAATATCGCTAGTTTGCGGATTCAAAATCCTTTCTACTGCGGGTCCGTGGATTTAAAATTTTGCGAAAATACGGATTTATCAATGTACTGGGTATTGCGACTCCATTTCTATGTCCGCACAGATATCGCTGTCCAAGGATTCTTAACTTTCAATGTCCGCAAGTTTTAGATATAACGAGAACGTTAATCTCTTATTTCCACGGATCCGCAGATTTTAAATATCGCAAGTTTGTGAATTTTGAATCCTCACTTTTGCGGGTTCGTGGATTTATAATTTTCGGGAAACACGGATTACCAAAAATCAATTTATTCAAATGGAAATCACCATTTTTTAATTTCACCTTATGATTGGAAGTGAAGGTAAGTTTGTATAACATTGTCCACTTCAAAATTTGAAAAAAAAATTAAATTTTTGGAAGGAAAATCTTATACATTATTTCAAATGCCAAATACTATACAATGATGAAATTTGGGTGTTTCCATTTGAAAAAATTGAATTTTGGCATTTTTTTTGACTTTAATTTTTGATCAACAGTTTCGAAAATATTGTAAAAAATCTTCCATAGTAGGTCTCTTTCAAAAAAGAATCCAACACAAAATGAATAATAATGCCCTTCTTATAGGTGGAATCCACATTTAAATTGGAGCCTACAAACGTCATTTTTGTCATAAATAGGACATGATACATCAAATCTGTCTAAAATTTCAAGTAGAATACAAAAATGTAATGATATATAGGGTGTTCTATTTGAAATAAGCTAATTGACAGCTTTCTCCGAGAAAGAGAGCATATTCGAAAATCTTACTATACAAATTTTCAGAATTCCAATCGTCTTACAGCCCGAGATATTCAAATGGACGGTCACCGTGAGACACCCTGTATATAGCAATAAAGTTTCTTCGAAAACAATAATACTTTATATTTAACTAAAAGAGTAGAGGATCTTGTGTGGAACACCCTGCACATACAGTGTTTTGCTTGATTGGTCAATACTGACAATTTTTCTCAAAATTTTTCCATTTCACCCTGTATATTTTTTTAATGATTTTCGTAGAAATTTTGATGTATAATCAACTGTTGCCAAAATTCATGTATCATTGATGGGATTTGAGTAATGAATTCTTACCAATATATTGACTCAATTTTCCCATCTCACCCTGTATATATATATATATATATATATATACGTGTAGAAAAAAATTAGAATCGACTGGTGTCAAAATCAGTTATGTTATGAATTTTCATCTGAAACAATAACATTTTTTTTAAGATCAATTTTGATTGATTGCTCACTCATGCATGATCAAAATTCTTTGGCACACCCTGTATACTCTGTAAATATTGCTGAGTATCCAATAAGTCATCAGAAAGACAGCTAAACAATAGATCTATGTCATAACATTGTCATAAGCAGAACAGACATTCAAAGCCCTATGTGTCACAATTTTGAAAAAACGAAAAAAGATATCAACAAAAATCCAAAAATATGTCGAGGTATGGACGTAACAAGCACTTTGGCATATCGAAAAAAACTCCCAAGAATCTCTGTGAAAATGGGGACAGTGAAGAAAAAGAAAATTTACAGTACTTTTTTCACCACCCTGTATATAGATAATTAATTTTTAGAACCATCCGCATAAACCGCAAAAAAATGCTTTGCATCGTGGTGCAAACAGCAGCATATTTTCAAAAATAATCTTGGCTTTGATTTACTAGAATCATCCCAAGTTGGAGAGTCACCCTGTATATGCAGCTATTTTAGTTAACCGGGTTGAATATCACGACTCTCCAGACATCTCGAATATTTCCGAGCTTCAGAAAATATCAATTTTTCCGACAGATTATCAAAGAGATGGAGTTGTGGTTTTAAAACCATTTCACTCAGAAACTTGAAATTTGGCACGAGTATAGTTTGGGTTATTTTTGTTAACTGGATTGAATATCACGTTCCTCCAAGATAAATTGTCAAAGATACATTTTTAAAGCTGTCATTTCAAAACCTTTTCACTTGAAAACTTGATATTTGGCATAAAAGGTTATTCTGGTTAACTGGATTGAATATCATGTAACTCCAAGGAATATTTTTGGATTTCTGCATTTTTTTAATGATCGTCAAAAATATACTACGTGGTTGTGGAAAGTCGACATCTGGCTATAATATACTTTGGGCTATCCTGGTTAACTGGATTGAATATTAGGTTTCCTCAAAGGCATCTTGAATATTTTCAGACTTCTGAGTACCTAAATTTTTTAGCGCTTCACATGGAAACTTGAAATTAGGCACGAATATTTATTGGGTTATCTTTCTTATAGCCGGATTGAATATCACGTTCCTACAAAGATATCTTGAATATTTTCTGGGCTTCTGAAAATATTATTTTCTTAAGAGAAATTGTCAAAGATATTTTCTTGAAGCTGTGAACTGAATATTTGACTTGAATATACTTTGAGCTTTCCTGGTTAACTGAATTGAATATTAGGGTTCCTCAAAAACATCTTGAATATTTTTTAGAGTTCTGAGAATATTAATTTTTCATCTGCCATCTTACTTGGAAACTTGATGTTAGGCACCAATATACTTTAGGTTAACCGGATTGAATATCACGTATCTCCAAAAAGAATCTTTTATGTGTTTCGGACTTGTGAATATATCAATTTTTTTAAGTGGATGGTCAACGATATATTCATGAATATGTCATTTTGAAAACGTTTCACTTGGAAACTTCAAGTTTGGCTCGAATAGACTTTGGGCTATCCTGGTTAACTGGATTGAATATTAGGTTTCCTCAAAGGCATCTTGAATATTTTTCAGACTTCTGAGTACCTAAATTTTTTTAGCTGTCATTTTGAAAGTGCTTCATATGGAAACTCTAAATTAGGCACGAATATTTGTTGGATTATCTTTCTTAGCCGGATTGAATATCACGTTCCTACAAAGATATCTTGAATATTTTCTGGGCTTCTGAAAATATTATTTTCTTCAGAGAAATTGTCAAAGATATTTTCTTGAAGCTGTGAACTGAATATTTGGCTTGAATATACTTTGGGCTTTCCTGGTTAACTGAATTGAATATTAGGGTTCCTCAAAAACATCTTGAATATTCTTTAGAGTTCTGAGAATATTAATTTTTCATCTGCCATCTTACTTGGAAACTTGATGTTAGGCACCAATATACTTTAGGTTAACCGGATTGAATATCACGTCTCTCCAAAAGTATCTTTTATGTCTTTCGGACTTGTGAATATATCAATTTTTTTAAGGGGATGGTCAACGATATATTCATGAATATGTCATTTTGAAAACGTTTCACTTGGAAACTTCAAGTTTGGCTCGAATATACTTTGGGCTATCCTGGTTAACTGGATTGAATATTAGGTTTTCTCACAGGCATCTTGAATATTTTTCAGACTTCTGAGTGCCTAAATTTTTTAGCTGTCATTTTGAAAGTGCTTCACATGGAAACTTGAAATTAGGCACGAATATTTATTGGGTTATCTTTCTTAGCCGGATTGAATATCACGTTCCTACAAAGATATCTTGAATATTTTCTGGGCTTCTGAAAATATTATTTTCTCAAGAGAAATTGTCAAAGATATTTTCTTGAAGCTGTGAACTGAATATTTGGCTTGAATATACTTTGGGCTATCCTGGTTAACTGGATTGAATATTAGGTTCCTTCAAATACATTTTGAATATTTTTCGGACTTCTGTGGATATTAATTTCTTAGCTGTCATTTTACTTGTAAACGTGATGTTAGGCACGAATATACTTTAGGTTAACCGGATTGAATATCACCTCCTTCTATCGAGATTTTTTTTCGAATCAAACACAAAACTTTTATTCCCTCTCTGCTCACTTAACATTTCAACCTCAGTCGATTTTCTCCAACTGCATGCATTTACAAAATCCAATTTTGTTTCCAACGTAACTCCGCGGCATTTCCATAGAAAGCGTCTGTAATTTGAGCCTTACAGGCGTGTCCCATTGCCAATAATGCATGCAGTTGTGCAATATGTTACAACCATTCCCCTCGTTCAATCTTTCTACCTGAAAATGCTCGAAATAGACTCCCATTTTAGAAAAGTTGGGCTTGTTACAGTTATAAAGTGTCTAACTCATGAGATTCCAATTTTTTTTTTTTTTTTTTTTTTACAAATGAAATTTGAATATTTTAGAAGATACATCGGTATGCCGTCCACATGTTGACAAAACTATGAAATTCTCTACATAATATAACTATGTATGAATTATTTATTGCTAATTAACTCTTATATCGTCAATCGAAACTAATTAAATTCCTTTCCGGGTTCGGCAATGTCCCATTCCAAGCACCTGGTGGCCTCCACGCTTTTATAAAGTTGCTGTTGCCATTGTTTTCTTCCGGGCCAATTCCAGAACGGCCATTTTTGAGTGGAACAGCAACGGGAAATCGTCCTGCGAGACAAAATAACGCTATAAATAAAGGAGAAGACGAGCAATAGGCCGCAAGGAGCAATTTTGAGACGGGCAAAGGTAGAGCTGTTGCAGGATATTAAATTGGTTTTGTTTTGTTTCAGCAGTGGCGGAGGGATTATGAGATAATATATATGTCCATAAAGTGTCTTTTTCCAAGAAACCACCGATGTGAACAAACCACACGGAACGATTGAAATCTGTTCGATCGTTCCGCTTTGACTGTTCAAAAGTGGCATCAAGTCTTACATGACAAGAACTTGGTTTGAAAATGAAAAAAGCACGCTTATGAGCTTTGCTATTTTCTACAATTCAACCCAATTAGGCTCTGGTTCGTCCAAACGAGGAGAATCTTTGAGGATTTCAGATGGAAAAGGTCAAACCTCGATCTCATTAGCAAACCGAGAACATCAAGGTTAATTGAATGAAATGAGGTTGGGTGGGTCACCAAAAACGATGGTCAGTGAAGATTTTATTTTATTTTTTTTGCTAACCATCATTCAATCAGATTGAATTTTCATATAATGATATTTTCAAGTCACTGTTTACTTTTTATTTGTATTCATTATTTGTATTGTTTCTAGGGAAGGTTTGATTCTTTCAGTGGTGATTATCTAATTTTTCTTCATTTCAATCATTCTTATGTTTTCGTCTTCACATTTTTTTTTGGATTTTGCTTTTATACATGTATACTAATACTTATTTATATTCGCACTTATTTATGTTTTGAAGAGTGATGGAAAATTTTCTTTGGAAGTTTGTAACCCCGTTAATTGTTATAGAAATATTATAATTTTTCAAACTCATTTTCCGGAAAATTTATCTTATCAACAGTGTTGGAAAATTGACTTTTATTATGGCAAATTTTCTGCAGAATCACGTGATGTAGTCAGATTTTCCTTATCTATTACCGCTGAGGAGTTATAAATTAATTTGTTGCCCCGTTAGCCAAAATAGACATATTATAATTTTTCAAACTCATTTTCCGGAAAATTTATCTCGTCAACAATGTTAGAAAATTGACCTTTTTATTGCAAAGTTTCTGCAGAATCACGTGATGTAGTCAGATTTTCCTTATCTATTACCGCTGAGGAGTTATAAATTAATTTGTTGCCCCGTTAGCCAAAATAGACATATTATAATTTTTCAAACTCATTTTCCGGAAAATTTATCTCATCAAAAATGTTGGAAAATTGACTTTTTTTATTGCAAATTTTCTGCAGAATCACGTGGTGTAGTCAGATTTTCCTTACCTATTACCGCTGAGGAGTTATAAATTAATTTGTAGCCTCGTTAGCCAAAATAGAAATAATATAATTTTTCAAACTCATTTTCCGGAAAATTTATCTTATCAACAGTGTTGGAAAATTGACTTTTTTATTGCAAAGTTTCTGCAGAATCACGTGATGTAGTCAGATTTTTTTTACCTATTACCGCTGAGGAGTTATAAATTAATTTGTAGCCACGTTAACCAAAATAGAAATATTATAATTTTTCAAACTCATTTTCCGGAAAATTCATCTTATCAACAATGTTGAAAAAGTGACTTTTATTTTGGGAAATTTTCTGCAGAATCACGTGATGTACTCAGATTTTCCTTATCTATTAATTTGTAGCCCCGTTAGCCAAAATAGAAATATTATAATTTTTCAAACTCATTTTCCGGAAAATTTATCTTATCAGCAATGTTGGAAAATTGACTTTTATTATGGGAAATTTTCTGCAGAATCACGTGATGAAGTCAGATTTTCCTTATCTATCACCGCTGAGGAGTTATAAATTAATTCGTAGCCTCGTTAGCCAAAATAGAAATAATATAATTTTTCACTCATTTTCCAGAAATTTATCTTATCAGCAATGTTGGAAAATTGACTTTTATTATGGGAAATTTTCTGCAGAATCACGTGATGAAGTCAGATTTTCCTTATCTATTACCGCTGAGGAGTTATAAATTAATTTGTAGCCTCGTTAGCCAAAATAGAAATAATATAATTTTTCAAACTCATTTTCCAGAAAATTTATCTCATCAACAATGTTAGAAAATTGACTTTTTTATTGCAAATTTTCTGCAGAATCACGTGATGTAGTCAGATTTTTTTTACCTATTACCGCTGAGGAGTTATAAATTAATTTGTAGCCCCGTTAGCCAAAATAGAAATAATATAATTTTTCAAACTCATTTTCCAGAAAATTTATCTCGTCAACAATGTTAGAAAATTGACCTTTTTATTGCAAAGTTTCTGCAGAATCACGTGATGAAGTCAGATTTTCCTTATCTATCACCGCTGAGGAGTTATAAATTAATTTGTAGCCTCGTTAGCCAAAATAGAAATAATATAATTTTTCAAACTCATTTTCCGGAAAATTTATCTTATCAACAGTGTTGGAAAATTGACTTTTTTATTGCAAAGTTTCTGCAGAATCACGTGATGTAGTCAGATTTTGTTTACCTATTACCGCTGAGGAGTTATAAACTAATTTGTAGCCACGTTAACCAAAATAGAAATATTATAATTTTTCAAACTCATTTTCTGGAAAATTCATCTCATCAACAATGTTGAAAAAGTGACTTTTATTTTGGGAAATTTTCTGCAGAATCACGTGATGTACTCAGATTTTCCTTATCTATTACCGCTGAGGAGTTATAAATTAATTTGTAGCCCCGTTAGCCAAAATAGAAATATTATAATTTTTCAAACTCATTTTCCGGAAAATTTATCTCATCAAAAATGTTGGAAAATTGACTTTTTTTATTGCAAATTTTCTGCAGAATCACGTGGTGTAGTCAGATTTTCCTTACCTATTACCGCTGAGAAGTTATAAATTAATTTGTAGCCTCGTTAGCCAAAATAGAAATAATATAATTTTTCAAACTCAATTTCCGGAAAATTTATCTTATCAACAGTGTTGGAAAATTGACTTTTATTATGGCAAATTTTCTGCAGAATCACGTGATGTAGTCAGATTTTCCTTATCTATTACCGCTGAGGAGTTATAAATTAATTTGTTGCCCCGTTAGCCAAAATAGACATATTATAATTTTTCAAACTCATTTTCCGGAAAATTTATCTCATCAAAAATGTTGGAAAATTGACTTTTTTTATTGCAAATTTTCTGCAGAATCACGTGGTGTAGTCAGATTTTCCTTACCTATTACCGCTGAGGAGTTATAAATTAATTTGTAGCCTCGTTAGCCAAAATAGAAATAATATAATTTTTCAAACTCATTTTCCGGAAAATTTATCTTATCAACAGTGTTGGAAAATTGACTTTTTTATTGCAAAGTTTCTGCAGAATCACGTGATGTAGTCAGATTTTGTTTACCTATTACCGCTGAGGAGTTATAAACTAATTTGTAGCCACGTTAACCAAAATAGAAATATTATAATTTTTCAAACTCATTTTCCGGAAAATTTATCTCATCAAAAATGTTGGAAAATTGACTTTTTTTATTGCAAATTTTCTGCAGAATCACGTGGTGTAGTCAGATTTTCCTTACCTATTACCGATGAGGAGTTATAAATTAATTTGTAGCCTCGTTAGCCAAAATAGAAATAATATAATTTTTCAAACTCATTTTCCGGAAAATTTATCTCATCAAAAATGTTGGAAAATTGACTTTTTTTATTGCAAATTTTCTGCAGAATCACGTGGTGTAGTCAGATTTTCCTTACCTATTACCGCTGAGGAGTTATAAATTAATTTGTAGCCTCGTTAGCCAAAATAGAAATAATATAATTTTTCAAACTCATTTTCCGAAAAATTTATCTCATCAACAGTGTTGCAAACTCAACTTTTATTATGGGAAATTTTCTGCAGAATCACGTGGTGTAGTCAGATTTTCCTTATCTATTACCGCTGAGGAGTTATAAATTAATTTGTAGCCTCGTTAGCCAAAATAGAAATAATATAATTTTTCAAACTCATTTTCCGAAAAATTTATCTCATCAACAGTGTTGCAAACTCAACTTTTATTATGGGAAATTTTCTGCAGAATCACGTGGTGTAGTCAGATTTTCCTTATCTATTACCGCTGAGGAGTTATAAATTAATTTGTAGCCTCGTTAGCCAAAATAGAAATAATATAATTTTTCAAACTCATTTTCCGAAAAATTTATCTCATCAACAGTGTTGCAAACTCAACTTTTATTATGGGAAATTTTCTGCAGAATCACGTGGTGTAGTCAGATTTTCCTTATCTATTACCGCTGAGGAGTTATAAATTAATTTGTAGCCTCGTTAGCCAAAATAGAAATAATGTAATTTTTCACTCATTTTCCGGAAAATTTATCTCATCAACAATGTTGGAAATTGACTTTATTTATGGGAATTTTTCTGCAAAATCACGTGATGTAGTCAGATTTTCCATTTCTATTCCCGCTGAGGAGTTATAAATTAATTTGTAGCCACGTTAGCCAAAATAGAGATATTATAATTTTTCAAACTCATTTTCCGGAAAATTTATCTCATCAACAATGTTGGAAAATTGACTTTTTTTATTGAACATTTTCTGCAGAATCACGTGATGTAGTCAGATTTTCCTTATCTATTACCGCTGAGGAGTTATAAATTAATTTGTAGCCCCGTTAGCCAAAATAGAAATAATATAATTTCTCAAACTCATTTTCCGGAAAATTTATCTCATCAACAATGATGGAAAATTGATTTTTATTGTGGGAAATTTTCTGCAGAATCACGTGATGTAGTCAGATTTTCCTTATCTATTACCGCTGAGGAGTTATAAATTAATTTGTAGCCACGTTATTAGCGAAAATAGACATATTTTTCAAAACTCATTTTCTGGAAAATTCATCTCATCAACAATGTTGGAAAATTGACTTTTATCATAGGAAATTTTCTGCAGAATCACGTGGTGTAGTCAGATTTTCCATATCTATTACCGCTGAGGAGTTATAAATTAATTTATATAGCTTCGTTAGCCAAAATAGAAATAATATAATTTTTCAAACTCATTTTCCGGAAAATTTATCTCATCAACAATGTTGGAAAATTGACTTTTATTATGGGAAATTTTCTGCAGAATCACGTGGTGTAGTCAGATTTTCCATATCTATCACCACTGAGGAGTTATAAATTAATTTATATAGCTTCGTTAGCCAAAATAGTTATAATATAATTTTTCAAACTCATTTTCCGGAAAATTTATCTCATCAACAATGTTGGAAAATTGTCTTTTATTATGGGAAATTTTCTGCAGAATCACGTCGTGTAGTCAGATTTTCCTTATCTATTACCGCTGAGGAGTTATAAATTAATTTGTGGTCTCGTTAGCCAAAATAGAAATATTATACTTTTTCAAACACATTTTCCGGAAAATTTATCTCTTCAACAATGTTGGAAAATTGACTTTTTTTATGGGAAATTTTCTGCAGAATCACGTGATGTAGTCAGATTTTCCTTATCTATTACCGCTGAGGAGTTATAAATTAATTTGTAGCCTCGTTAGCCAAAATAGAAATAATATAATTTTTCAAACTCATTTTCCGGAAAATTTATCTCATCCACAATGTTGGAAAATTGACATTTATCATGGAAAATTTTCTGCAGAATCACGTGGTGTAGTCAGATTTTCCTTATCTATTACCGCTGAGGAGTTATAAATTAATTTGTAGCCCCGTTAGCCAAAATAGAAATATTATAATTTTCGGAAAATTTATCCCACCAACAATGTTGGAAAATTGACTTTTTTATGGGAAATTTCCTGTAGAATCACGTGATGTTGACAGATTTTCCTCACCTATTACCGTTGAAGAGGTATTCATTAATTTGTAACTCCTTTAACTGTCATAGAAATGTTTTTTCAAACTCATTTTCCAGACAATTCATCTTATCAAACAATGATGGAAATTTGATTTTTTTTTATTGAAAATTTCTTATAAATCACGTGATGTAGTCAGATTTTCCCAATCTATCACCGTTGAGAAGGTATAAATCAATTTTGAAAAATGAAATCACGCAAATCGAGAAATTCACAAAAATTCAAAAAATTCAAGCCAGTAAAACTGTATCATAAAAATGTTGAACCGCACCAATACCCCAATTCCGTTCACCTGTGCCCAAAGAGAAAGTTTTTTTCCACTTTACAGCCCTTTCACATAATCCACCATAAAGAACCAACAATGGGGGTGTCGTAACTAGAAATAACATTAGAGCAGCGCATTATAAAAGGATAAAAGTTGTGCAATGTGACGTCGGACAATAAAACCTGAAAGTTTTCCAAGAAGTTGAGAAAGTTTGGCGTTATTTATAACCCTTTTCTGAACGGATCGGTTTATTGGGCAATGCTTTTGTGCTAGTCTTTTATGGTTTTCGTTTTTTTCGAATTTTCATCCAGCGACTCAATCAATGGACTACAAGACACCAAAATCGTAAAATGAGTAGACTAGTAGCTAGAATCAAAGGTTCATAAATTTTAAGACGCACTTAACGTGCTCGTAAAATTCGCTTTTATTGCTGGCTAATAAATTACCTACAAATTTATTTAGAGGACTTTACACGTGCCTCAATTCATGTATCTTGGGCGCTAAAAACTTGTAATAATTTTATTTTATTATTATTTGGTAATTTATCAAACATTTTTTCTTATGTTTTATATTTTTTTAACTTGCTTTATTTCACCTTTTATATTCTGTTTATTTTAATTTTTACTCATCTTTATATCTGATGAAGTTCTGTTTTTTTTTTTTTTTCTATTTTTATTTCTTTTGTACTGTGCTTAATTGACATGAAACACTATAAATTGAAAGGAAATTAGAAAAATTTCAAGTGAGTTAAAAAAAATATAATGATTCATTTTTTGTTCTGATATTTTCGTAGTATTATTGGCTCCCATTTTTAATTTTTGCTTTTTAATGTGATTTTTCCATTTTTCGACTTATTTTTTTTTTTATTTGCTTTAACTAATGATTTTTATCTTTTTTTTAGCTTTTATCTTCATCTGATGAATACCTTTATGAAGTTTTGGCAAAAAAAAATACAATAAAACTAAAGGGAAATATACAACCAAATAAAAAAATTTCGCAAACGTTGACCTTAACACCCTGTATAAAAAAATCCTACATGGCCTAGCGACATGTTCAATAGAAAATAAATGATGGAAAATTGTCCTACTGTCCAACTAATCTAATTAATATATGGAGAAATATACAGGGTGTCTCCTAACATCAATCAAATAAAACATCGAAGCACAGGAGTTGACTTTGAGACCCGGTATAAATGAAACTAAAAGGCTTAGCAACATTTTTAATAGGAGATAAATGATGGAAAATCGTTGTTACTGTCCAAAGAATCCCATTGAAGAAATGGAAAATATACACTGTGTCCCAAAACATCAATCATTATATCACAAATGTTGACTTTGACACCCTGTATAAATGAAACTACAGGGCTTAGCAGAATGTTTGATAGAAGATGAATGATGAAAAATTGTCCTTACTGTCCAAAAAATCCCATAAATATAATGGGAAATATACAGGGTGTCCCCGAACATCAATCAAATAAAACATTGAATTACAAGCGCTGACTCAGTCACCCTGTATAAAAGAAACTGCTTGCATGGTTTACCGACATGACTATTAGTAGATAAATGATGGAAAATTGAAAAACTGTTAGAAAAATCCCATAAAATCAACGGGAAATATACAGGGTGTCTCTAAATCAAATAAAACATTAAATTACAAGAGTTGAATTTATCACCCTGTATAAATGAATCTGCATGGTTCAGCAACCTGTTTAATAGATGACAGATGATGGAAAATTGACAAAACTTATTGAGAAATCTCATAAAACGGATGGGAAATATACAGGGTGTCCCCATACATCAATCTAATAAAACATTGACGTTCACTGTGTCACCCTGTATAAAAGAAAATTCCTGGTCTAGTTACATGTCTATCAATAGATTAATGATGGAAAATTGACAAAACTCTTGAAAAAATATCATGAAATCAATGGAAAATATACAGGGTGTCTCTGAATCAAATAAATCATCGAATCATAAGCGTTGACTTCATCACCCTGTATAAATTAGTGTGTTTAGCGACAGAGTTAATACATTATAATAATGGTGAATTGTCTTGACTTTTCAAAAAATTCAATAAAATCAATGTGAAATATACAGGGTGACTCTAAATCAAATGAAACAATAAATAACAAGCATTGACTTTATCTCCCTGTATAAAAAAGTGGGTTTATCGATAAAGTTAATAAAAGATAAATAATGGTGAATTATTGTCTTGGCTTTTCGAAAAAATCCATGAAACCGATAATAAATATACAGGGTGTTCCCAAACATCAATCAAGTTAAACACTGAATTACAAGAGTGGATCTAAACCCCCTATATAAAAAAAAAGTACAGGGTCTAGCGACATGTTCAATAAAAAATAAATCATAATAAATTGTCCAGACTTTTCGAAAATTTTTCCTTGAAGCTAATGAGAATTATACAGGGTGTTCCCGAACATCAATAAAATAAAACATCGAATCACAAATGTTGACTGTGTATAAATGAAAATACAGAGTCTAGTCACAATATCAATAGAATATGAATCATGGTAAATTGTCGAGACTATCGAAAAATTACCATAAAGGTGATAGGAAATATACAGGGTTTCCCCATACATCAATCTTATAAAACATTGACGTTGGCTTTGTCACCCTGTATTAAAGAAAATGCTTGGTCTAGTTACATGTCTATCAGAAGATACTTAAATGATGGAAAATTGACAAAACTGTTGAAAAAATCTCATAAAACCAATGGAAAATATACAGGGTGTCTCTAAATCGAATAAATCACAAGCGTTGACTTAATCACCTTGTATAATAGTGGGTTTAGCGACAGAGTTAATACAACATAAAAATGATGGTAAATTGTCAGGACTTTCCAAAAAATCCAAAAAAATCAATGGGAAATATACAGGGTGTTTCCAGACATCCATAGGACACAACAATAAATTACAAAGCGTTGAGATTGACGTCCTGTATAAAAGAAACTACAGGGTCTAGCAAAATGTTTAATAAAAGATAAATGATGGAAAATTGTCAAAACTTATTGAAAAATCTCATAAAACAAATGGGAGATATACAGGGTGTCCCCATTCATCAATCTAATAAAACATTGACGTTGACTTTGTCTCCCTGTAAAAAAGAAAATGTCTGGTCTAGTTACATGTCTATTAGTTGATAAATGATGGAAAATTGTTAAAACTTATTGAAAAATCTCATAAAACAAATTGGAAATATACAGGGTCTACCCATACATCAATCTAATAAAACATTGACGTTGACTTTGTCACCCTGTATAAAAGAAAATGCCTGGTCTAGTTATATGTCTATTAGTTGATAAATGATGGAAAATTGACAAAACTGTTAAAAAAATCTCATAAAACACATGGAAATATACAGGGTGTCTCTAAATCAAATAAATCACAATGAGCGTTGACTTAATCACCCTGTATAATAGTGGGTTTAGCGAAAGAGTTGATACATTATAAATGATGGTAAATTGTCTTGACTTTTCAAAAAATTCGATAAAATCAATAGGAAATATACAGGGTGTTCAATAAAACACAACAATAAATCACAAGCGTTGAATTTGATGCCCTGTATAAAAGAAACTACAGGGTTTAGCAAATTGTTTAATAAAAGATAAATGATGGGAAATTGTCAAAACTTATCGAAAAATGTCATGAAACGAATGGGAAATATACAGGGTGTCCCCATTCATCAATCTAATAAAACATTGACGTTGACTTTGTCTCCCTGTATAAAAGAAAATGTCTGGTCTAGTTACATGTCTATTAGTTGATAAATGATGGAAAATTATTAAAACTTATTGAAAAATCTCATAAAACGAATTGGAAATATACAGGGTCTACCCATACATCAATCTAATAAAACATTGACGTTAACTTTGTCACCCTGTATAAAAGAAAATGCCTGGTCTAGTTATATGTCTATTAGTTGATAAATGATGGAAAATTGACAAAACTGTTGAAAAAATCTCATAAAACACATGGAAATATACAGGGTGTCTCTAAATCAAATAAATCACAATGAGCGTTGACTTAATCATCCTATATAATAGTGGGTTCAGCGACAGAGTTGATACATTATAAATGATGGTAAATTGTCTTGACTTTTCAAAAAATTCAATAAAATCAATAGGAAATATACAGGGTGTTCAATAAAACACAACAATAAATTACAAGCGTTGAATTTGATGCCCTGTATAAAAGAAACTACAGGGTTAAGCAAATTGTTTAATAAAAGATAAATGATGGGAAATTGTCAAAACTTATCAAAAAAGGTCAAGAAACGAATGGGAAATATACAGGGTGTCCCCAAACATCAACCAGATAAAACATTAAATTACAAGCGTTGACTTTGACACCCTGTTTAAAAGAAACTACAGGGTTTAGCGATATGGAAGATGAATAAATGCAAATTGTCCTAGCTGTCAAAAAAATTAAACTAGTCGGAAATATACAGGGTGTCTCCAAACACGTTGATAATGAGAAAATTGTGAAAAAAAAATAATTTTCTCCAAAAAATACAAAAATAAAAAAAAGGTCAAATGTAGCTTATGTGATGAAATAAGACCATAACAAAATGATCATTGATTAAGTCATACACAGATTTCCAAATGAAAAACAGAAAAATTATAATGATTATTACAAGCGGCAAAATGTTGATTCACAATAATTATTTATGAACAAATCTTAAAATTTGAACCTATATATCTTTTACCAAAAAAAATTGCTTAAAATTCCTATCATGTCTACACGATGAAATCGAAAATATATCAGTTCGACCGATTTAGCGAAATATAAACAAGAAACGTGACGAAACTTTTTGACTGTCTATTTACGGGGACACTGTGAAACTATTTTTATGAGCGGATTAAAAAATGTTCAAAATCCTTGCATCACAGAAATTTCCATCCCACAAATATTTACATCTGATGGGATCATAGGATTTGTTTTATCCGCTTATAAATCCTTCAACCTTTACTTGATTTATTTACACGTCCGTCAAGATAAGCTTGAAACTCTGTGTAAACTGTGAGTAAGCCTTTATCGTGGTTTTTAATTGTGGATTAAATAATCAAAATTATTTGAAACTTCTGGGTAAAAATCCATGTTGAAATTTTTGTTCCAATGCAGCGATATAGGGAATTATTTTCTATTTGATTGTAGCGTTATTCTTTTTTCCGCTTGTTGATTTTGTGAATAAAATGAAATAATATCTAGAAAAAATAAACTTGATCTAATCTAATATAGCATGTACAGAAACAGCACATCCAGCAACATCAGTATTTCCAAGTTGCCAGGCTTTTTCAGTTTGTTTGTGCAGGAAAACCGAGCGAGAGAAAATGTCCCGGTCGTTTTCATGGCTGGGACACTAGACAGCATAATGTCCGCTTTTCCGCTAAACTTGTGTTTGCGTTTCGATAATGAAATTTTGCCTGGAAGCTCGAAAATTTTCATTATGAGCCACTGTTGGTTTTAGAGGGTGTTTGATGAAGAGATTGTTGGATTTTACTCATTATCGAAAGAAATTCTTAAAATGTTTGACTATTTTGGTTTGGGGTTATTATCAGTGACAAATGAATATTCAATTTTTTTTAATTAGTCTTTTTTAACTCATTTCCACTTTATTTTTTCCTTATTTAAATTTAATTTTCCCTATTGTTTTCCGCCTTTAATAATCCACGACTTTTCTGTTATTATTTTCTTTCTTTCTCTCTTTCAGTTTTATTTTTCTGATCTGTCAAATTCTTTATACTTGATATCAATTTTTAAAATTCAAATTACATAATTTTTTATATTTTGTTCTTCCTTTTATCATCGCTGTTGATCTTCATCTTTGTTTTAATCTATTTTGTATTTTTGGGAAGTTTGTTAGATTTATCATTGTTTCTTGTTTCTCTTTGTTTTTTATTAATTTAACTTTATTCTGAATATTTGATGAGTTTGTTTATTGGTTATTTTGTCGTTATATATTTTTTGCAAATTCAATTGCTTATGATTTTGCTTTTTTTTTAACGAATTTATTGACTTTTATCAACGTTTATTTGATTTTATTCTGTACATTTGGAAAGTTTGTTAGATTTGCCAATGTTTCTTGTTTCTATTTGTTTTTCATTACTTCCGTTTATCCAATTTTCTTTGGAATTTTGATGAGTTTGATTATTTTTCTGAAGATTTCTGTTTCTCATTATTTTTTTGTAGATATATATTTTTTGTGGATAAGGTAACTTTAATCAACGTTTATTTTGGATTTTTGTTGTTTGTTTATTTGTTTTCACGATTCTTGTTCTTCATTGTTTCTCTTTTTGGCCGATACATATATTTTTTGCAATCTAATTTGCTTTTTAACAAATTTTTGATTCATCAATGTTTCTTGTTTCTCTTTGTTTTTCATTACTTCCGTTGATTAAATTTTATTTTGGATTTTTGATGAGTGTTTATTTTTACCAAGATTTTTGTCTCTCATTGTTTTTCTTTTATGTCGATATTTATGTTTATTTTTCTGTGAATTAGGCAACTTTTAACTACATTTATTTATTTGATTTTGTATCGTCGAAAAGTTTGTTGGATTTTTGATAAGTTAATTTGTTTTTACGATTCTTATTCTTTATTGTTTTTCTTTTTTGTCATGCAATATATATTTTTTACAATTAATTGCTTATCGATTTTTCTTTTCATGTGTTTTTGTTTCTTATTCTTTTATCTCTCTATTTAGCAAAATACTATACAGGTTTCAATATTTATCATCATGCAAAATATAAGGATAAAACAAATAAAAACTAAACGGAATTGGGAAATTGAATGATAACAGAAATAACTGACACAAAGACAACGTAAAAGAATAAAAAAAATAGTCCCCAAGAAATATAAAAAACAAAAAAAGAAGGAAAAGATAAACATAAGATGAACATAACTGGAAACAAAAGTACAACAAAATGCAACAATTAAAACAAAACAAAAATAATAATTATGTATGATGATAATTTCCAAATAAAAAAAAATTGTTGCCAACCTAAAATAACCCTAAACTAAAACAAGAAACAAGTAGTTTATTAGGTGGTGAAATATTGACCAAACAAACCCAAAAATCAATGTTGTATAGATGAAAAAAAAAGTATTTTGAGAATAAACAAACCTGAAATCGAACCTAAAAAAATTATGATAAAAGAATGACAAAAACTTACCCAAAAAGAAGAAAGTGGAGAATAAAAGAGAAAAAAAAAGTTGTGTTCATGTAGAAGAAAAAATTATATAAAAAATTAACAACCCTGGAAGCAAATCAAAAAAAATAATTTAGTGAAACAATGACAAAAACTAACCAAAATTGACTCAAAACCAAAAAAGTGGAAATAAAAATGAAAACAAGAAAACCTGTTGAGAATTAAAAAAAAAACTGGAAAAAAAAAGAAAAGTTCCTTTGAAAATAATAAATATATATGAATATAATAATATTAAAAATGACAAAAAGACTAACACAAGCCAACTCAAACCAATCCAAAAATGAAAATGAGAAAGAAGTATGAAAAAAAAAGAAGAAAAAAATATGTAAGTGGATATTAGTCACGTGGATGAGGTTTGAGAGAGTAATAGCCATTTCCGCGAGTAGCATACTATACTTTTTTTAATGATTATTCAATGATTGAGCAAATATTCAATTTTATTTGGACGGCACTTTATGAGTTTGTTTATTTTTCTGAAGATTTCTGTTTCTTATTATTTTTTTTTGTCTATATATTTTTTTTGTGGATAAGGTAACTTTAATCAACGTTTATTTTGGATTTTTGTTAAGTTTGTTTATTTGTTTTCACGATTCTTGTTCTTCATTGTTTCTCTTTTTGGCCGATACATATATTTTTTGCAATCTAATTTGATTTTTAACAAATTTGTGATTTATCAATGTTTCTTGTTTCTCTTTGTTTTTCATTACTTCCGTTGATTAAATTTTATTTTGGATTTTAGATGAGTGTTTATTTTTACCAAGATTTTTGTCTCTCATTGTTTTTCTTCTATGTCGATATTTATGTTTATATTTTTGTAAATTAGGCAACTTTTAACTACATTTATTTATTTGATTTTGTATCTTTGGAAAGTTTTTTGGATTTTTGATGAGTTTATTTGTTTTTACGATTCTTATTCTTGATTGTTTTTTTTTTGTCAATCATATTTTTTACAATTAATTGCTGTATCGATTTTTCTTTTCACGTGTTTTTTTGATTCTTACTCTCTCATCTCTCTATTTAGTAAAATACTACACAGGTTTCATTATTTATGATAATGGAAAATATAAGGATAAAACAAATAAAAACTAAACGGAATTGGGAAATTGAATGATAACAGAAATAACTGACACAAAGACAACGTAAAAGAATAAAAAAAATAGTCCCCAAGAAATATAAAACACAAGAAAAGAAGGAAAAGATAAACATAAGATGAACATAACTGGAAACAAAAGTACAACAAAATGCAGCAATTAAAACAAAACAAAAATAATAATTGTGTATGATGATAATTTCCAAATAAAAAAAAATTGTTGCCAACCTAAAATAACCCTAAACTAAAAAAAAATAAACAAGAGAGTAAAACAAGAAACAAGTAGTTTATTAGGTGGTGAAATATTGACCAAACTGACCCAAAAATAAATGTTGTATACAGAGGAAAAAAAAAGTATTTTGAGAATAAACAAACCTGGAATCGAACCTAAAAAAATTATGATAAAAGAATGACAAAAACTTGCCCAAAAAGAAAAAGGTGGAGTATAAAAGAGAAAAAAAAAGTTGTGTTCATGTAGAAGAAAAAATTATATAAAAAATTAACAACCCTGGAAGCAAATCAAAAAAAATAATTTAGTGAAACAATGACAAAAACTAACCAGAATTAATTCAAAACCAAAAAAGTGGAAATAAAAATGAAAACAAGAAAACGTGTGGAGAATTAAAAAAAACTGGAAGAAAAAAGAAAAAAGTTCCTTAGATCATAATAATTATAATATATGAATATAATAATATAAATAATGACAAAGACTAATGCAAGCCAACTCAAACCAATCCAAAAATGAAAAATGAGAAAGTGGAGTATGAAAAAAAAGGAAGAAAAAAATATGTAAGTGGATATTACTCACGTACTCACGTGGATGAGGTTTGAGAGAGTAATAGCCATTTCCGCGAGTAGCATACTATACTTTTTTTAATGATTATTCAATGGTTGAGCAAATATTCAATTTTATTTGGACGGCACTTTATGAGTTTGTTTATTTTTCTGAAGATTTCTGTTTCTTATCATTTTTTTTGTCTATATATTTTTTTTGTGGATAAGGTAACTTTAATCAACGTCTATTTTGGATTTTTGTTAAGTTTGTTTATTTGTTTTCACGATTCTTGTTCTTCATTGTTTCTCTTTTTGGCCGATACATATATTTTTTGCAATCTAATTTGATTTTTAACAAATTTGTGATTTATCAATGTTTCTTGTTTCTCTTTGTTTTTCATTACTTCCGTTGATTAAATTTTATTTTGGATTTTTGATGAGTGTTTATTTTTACCAAGATTTTTGTCTCGTTTTTCTTTTATGTCGATATTTATGTTTATTTTTTTGTGAATTAGGCAACTTTTAACTACATTTATTTATTTGATTTTGTATCATCGGAAAGTTTGTTGGATTTTTGATAAGTTTATTTGTTTTCACGATTCTTATTCTTTATTGTTTTTCTTTTTTGTCATGCAATATATATTTTTTACAATTAATTGCTTATCGATTTTTCTTTTCATGTGTTTTTTGTTTCTTATTCTCTCATCTCTCTATTTAGTAAAATACTACACAGGTTTCATTATTTATGATAATGGAAAATATAAGGATAAAACAAATAAAAACTAAACGGAATTGGGAAATTGAATGATAACAGCAATAACTGACACAAAGACAACGTAAAAGAATAAAAAAAATAGTCCTCAAGAAATATAAAACACAAAAAAAGAAGGAAAAGATATACATAAGATGAACATAACTGGAAACAAAAGTACAACAAAATGCAGAAATTAAAACAAAACAAAAATAATAATTATGTATGATGATAAATAACAATTAAAAAAAAAATGTTGCCAACCTAAAATAACCCTAAACTAAAAAAAAAATAAACAAGAAACAAGTAGTTTATTAGGTAGTGAAATATTGACCAAACTAACCCAAAAATAAATGTTGTATACAGAGAAAAAAAAAGTATTTTGAGAATAAACAAACCTGGAATCGAACCTTAAAAAAATTATGATAAAAGAATGACAAAAACTTACCCAAAAAGAAGAAAGTGGAGTATAAAAGAGCAAAAAAAAGTTGTGTTCATGTAGAAGAAAAAATTATATACAAAATTAACAACCCTGGAAGCAAATCAAAAAAAATAATTTAGTGAAACAATGACAAAAACTAAAGTGGAAATAAAAATGAAAACAAGAAAACGTATTGAGAATTAAAAAATACTGCAAAAAAAGAGAAAAGATCCTTAGAAAATAATAAATATATATGAATATAATAATATAAATAATGACAAAGACTAATGCAAGCCAACTCAAACCAATCCAAAAATTAAAAGTGAGGGGTGTGAAAAAAAAAGAAGAAAAAAATATATAAGTGGATATTACTCACGTGGATGAGGTTTAAGAGAGTAATAGCTATTTCCGGGAGTAGCATACTATACTTTTTTTTATGATTATTCAATAATTGAGCAAATATTCAATTTTATTTGGACGGCACTTTATGACAACTATTGTACTTAAAGTGAGGTTAGGTTGTTAACACGATGTCAATGACTATAAAACAAAATGATGGATTTGAAGGTTGACATTTTGTCGAATGTTCTGATTGGCTACAAAACAGTGGAGTAATGATATTAGATCATTTCATTGGTTAAAAATAATTGAGTGATGAAAAAAAATATATCCTTGATTATTCCATCCTAGCCAAAAATGATTTTATTTTGAAAATACCAAAAAATCACAAACCTATCCTGGGAACGTCATTTCGTATTCCACCCATGCACACACCATCCATTCATCCACACCTGAACATTGTATGTAAATAAAATTTTTACAAAAATTGCCATTTTACGTGAGGCCCCACCATTTTCCACAAATATCGTGATTTATGACAGTGGCTGACTGAATCATAATTGCTGCTTCCTGACAATTCATGAATTTCCGTTTCTATACTCTATAGTCAGTCTGGGTGGTAATGAGCTTAGATTATTCAACGAGTTATTATCAACCCCATTAAAAGTAATTTTCAACGCGGACTTATCTGCATAATTAAAATTCAAATTTATTCTCAGCCGTTCGGGCCAAATCAACTTTTCACATTTTTTTTTCTTATTATCGGCTTCCTCATAAATAGTCTGGCCGCTCAGACTCCACGCTTGAACGCTCGACGATAAGGTCAAAATTCCTGTAGTGTGGAGGATTTTGTTATTTGAAAAAATTAATTTGTGGATTTTTGGATTATATTATTTATTGACACACCCATTTTAATTTTTCTCAATATTGTTCTTGTCTTGTTTGGTTTGCTGAATTTAATTATCAATTTATTTTTTGATTTTCTTTCAATTTACTGTTAATTTCTTTATTGTAAACAATTATTATTAATTCAGATAATGTGAATTCTGTTTTGCTATTGTTGTCTACATCAAATTTTACCATTTTACTGTTTCAGTTTTGTTTGATTTGCTGCATTTTATTGTTTTATTTTTTTTCCAAAACATTATTAAGATTTTATTTTTTTCACCTACTTTCCACCTATAATTCGCATAAGGCGGAATTTGATAGTAATCTATGTAAATGTTTTTTTTTTAATTTTATTTTGAGTATGTCCTTTATCAAAAAATGGAAAATGAGGCAAAAAATTACAAATAAATAATAAATGAAAACGAAATAAAAATTGAAGAAATGGTTACAAGAAAGCAATTCACAATAAAAACAAATCAATATCCTATCAAGAAGAACTATAAATAAGTAGACAAAATCAAAAATAAAAGAAAAAAAAAACTTCATTTCACCCAATTTACTCCGATATTTTTCCATTTTTATTAAATTTATCTTATTCTGAATATCATACATCTATTTACTCTTGTTTGTATTTTCATTCAATTGATCCTAGTTTTGTCTTTCATTTTCCACTTTATGTACTTTAATTTATATTTTTGTTTGAACAGAATTTTTATTGATTTTTTGTTGCCTTTGTTTTACCCTTGTTTAGCAATTTTCTTCAATTTTTCGCTCATGAAAATTCAATTTAGCTTTTTGTTATTGAAATAGCTTTATGTTTATTTCTTTTTTTTTTATTATTTATTCATTCGATTTTGTTGATTTTTGTTAGTTTGACTTCATTCCATGTGGATTTCAACATGTATTCCTTTTATCTCCAAGTTAGTGTGATTTTTATCTTATTATTTATACATTTTTCAATGAAAACATTGCTTAAAAAAAAACAAATAAGACTGTTTGATTGAAAAAAAAACGTTTATTAGAAATCAAGATAGAAAAAAAATATATGTTTTACAGAATAAGTGAAATTAAGATGAGCAACAATTATGAAAATAAATCAATATAGAATAATGAAAATGATGACAGAAAATTATAAAACGACGGAATCAGACGAAATTAAATTAAATCAACAGAAATATTGAGAAAACTGAAAATCTTGATTAAAATTAAGCTCTAAACGAAATAAAGGAATTTGCAAAAAAATCTCGTTTACATTTTTTATTCCTATTTCAACTATTTTGTCCTTATTCTCATTATTATTCTAAATTTCAATTTTTTAAATTTTTGTTTGTCTCACTTGAATCTCTTGTAAATTTTAACATTTGCTTTTTATGTCTTTAATTTAATATTTTTTTCTCCTCATTAAATTATTCAGTTACAAAACTGCTACTTGATATAAGAAAAAAAAACTGTAAGATTAGAGACAAACAGACAAAGTTAGAAAAACCAGAAGATCAAAGAAAATTAAAATAAAAGATATCAGAAAAAAACTATTTGAACAAAAACTGTGTCACACTTTCTTCATTAATTTTTTTCTAGTTTTCAATTTTTGAGGCATTGTCTTCATTATTCTTATTTTGTGCATGAAGATTAACATCAATAATAAAGGAGAAAGCTGAAAATAAAAATGATGGTATAATAAAAATTAATATAAAGATTAAGGACAGGAAATCACAAAATGGACACAATTAGAATATGAAAAAAGAAGGAAATTACAAAAAACAATGAATGAAAAAACTATTTGAAATGTTCCGCAACGTTTTTGTTTTTTTTTTAATGTGTACATTATCATTTGTTTTGACCAGGAAAAAACAGATAATTATTTTTCCCAAAGTATTCATATTTTTTATTTTATTTCTTGTCAAAGTTTATCATTTCCTTATTTTATCCTGCTTTCTAGTTTCCAGTTAATTTTGATCGTATCGTATTTATTTTAGATTTTTTTGTAATTATTTTATACATTATCTCGGATTATCATTAATTTGATCTTTATATTCACTATAATTCTCTTTTTTATATACTTCATTTTACTTTTTGTTAGTTTGAATCGTCTTTCATTTTTATTTCTGTACCATTTTTTTGATTATTTCACAGTTCATTTAGTTTTCCAATTTCATTGATTTTTGTTGTTGAATTTTCTATTTCATTTCTCAATCATTAAATGGATAAATTGCTACTAATAAACAAGAAAAGTATATATAACAAATAATGTAAATCGAATAATTAAAACTGATAAACAAACAAAAATAGAAACACGAAAGAATTAAACAAGATTAAAAATCAAAATAACAGAAAAAAGTCTACATTCTAAGATAGATAAAGCCTTAAACGAAATAATAGGAATAGTGAAAAAAAATGAAAATCTGTCACATGTTTATTTAATTCCATTCCTTCTACAGTTTTCCGTAATCGAGTCTTTTTCTTTTATTTTATTATTTTTAATTTTCCTTTTTTTTTATTTATGGTGGTAAATCTTGACATTTATATTTCTTTTATCTTAAATAAATTATCTTTCAAGACATTTTTTAATTTTTCAATAGTTGCTACCTACTAAAACCGATAGAAACTGAAAGATTAAGATCAACATCAATAATAAAAGTGAAAATGTATTAAAAAATATGAAGATAAAAAAAAATCACAAAAATGACAAAACAAAATATGAAATAGAAATTTTTATATAAAAAAAAGAATAATAATTGAAAAAGTCTTTAAACGATAGGTAATAGGAGTGACTAAGGAAAATAAAAAAGCTATTGAAAAAGTAATAGATGGAATAATTGAAAATTGAAAATGTCACGCAATTTTTATCTTTTTTTTACATAAATGCAACGTTTTGTACTTTGATAGCTCTCATCAATATTTCAATAAAATCCCGTTTCGACCTTTTACAATGTCATCGTCAGGAAAGCAAATTATCATTTAATTTAAATATTATTTTTTTCCAGGTCAACTGGTCTCACACAGAACCTAAGGTAAGAAAATCTCATTTCCATTTGCTGCACATAAATATCGAAAACAATGTGAAACATGAGATTTTATTTCAAATCCTAAATCAACGTCTCTGTCTAGAGTTGCAGCTGATTTACGATCTTTAACCACGGCAATCCGAACGGTTCAAATCAGCCTAATGCTTGTATTAATGTTGACGTTATCGAGAAAGAAAGTATAAGTATGCACGAAACATTAAACAAATGTTATTTTGAGAAATGAATCGGGCCTCTTATACAGGGTCTTATCGGGAAAGTGCGCTAATGGATCGGCCGTCTGGCAGTTCAACTAACTGTGAATGTGCGTTTTATGATGTTTTTTTAAATTATTAGAAACTTTATCGTTTATTGGACAATTTATTTATTGAAAATGACGATCAAAGATAACCGGGATCGAAACGTCGTGTAATATCAATTAAATCAAGACAATGTAAGTCAAATTATCCTTTTTTTTAATTGTAAACATTCAAAGTTCTGAATCAAAAAACAGTGCTAGTGATATCGTAGTCAGCAATCCGCAATCATAGTCAGCAATGAAGAGGAGCAATAATTGGAATTCAAAGATCAGTAATCAATGAGCAAAGTCAAAATAGTCATTAAGGTCAGAAATTATAAGTTTTAGTCAGCAATTTGCATCCATAAATAAGCAGTCGCGAAGTCAGCAATCATAAATTGACATCTTCGATCAAAAAAGCCTTTATTGTCAGATATCAACTATTGTCAGCAATCAAAAATGAAAGCCGTAAAAAGTCGGAATAGCCAGTCAGAATTCAGGCGGTCAAATTAGAAATAATATTTATACTATTATACTATACTGAATTCTAGACAGCAATAGGTAAACATGGTCAGCAATACATACAAGCAGCCTATACTATGTATACATATATCATAGTGTCTAATGAGAGTCAGCTATCAAGATATCCAATCAAAAATCAGATATAGGTATGCCACAAAAACCGAAAATAATACATACATCTTAGTCAGCAATCTGCAACGAAAATCAGTAAGTTTGAATCAGCAAACATATCAAGGAAGCTAAGTCAGCAGTACTTAAATAGATGCTCAAAAAAAGTTAAAGCAGTTAATCAGAGTTATTAAGAGTAGAAGGAGCTGAAGTCAAACACTTGAGTCAGCAATAATACAAGGAAATCTAGATTCGAACCGACTCAGCAATAAAAAATTGCCAAGAACAGAAATCGGAGTGACTGTTATAGATTCAAGTCAGTAATCCAGAACTGTAGTCAGTAATGGAAATTAGTAACAGCAATCAGAATTCATAGGCACAAATCAGCTATTCATGTTTACTGACCATCAGTAATAATATTCAAAAATCGGAGTCAGCAATCAAAAATCAATGCCATTAAAAGTCAGAAAAGCCAATCGGAATTCTGGCGGTAACATCTGGAATTGCATTCATAGTCATGAACATTGGTCAGCAATAAGTAATAAAAATCAGCATTGTAGATAAATTAAATTTAAATCAGCAATCAACATTTCAATTGTTGAATCAAAAAATAAATCCAAATTCAGTGCTAGTGAGTTCAGAAATTTAAATCTTAGTCAGCAATATTGAATAACCAGTAGATATAATCAGAAATCGGGTTCAGCAATCAGCAACAATGTTTATTGATTAGTGAATTCAATAATCAGATTCACTAGTCACCACTTCTATCAGACTTTATGGCTCAGAAGTCAGCAATCAAAAATTAGAGCATTGCTGCTGATTGCTGACTAAATTTATAAGTATGACTTTATTCGATTTCGAATTGACGAATGACTATTATTAGCCAATCGGAATTTTGTCAGTATTCATAGTGCTCAGAAATCAGCAATCAAAATCAGCAATGTATATGAGCTTAATTGAAGTACTGAACTGGAGTCAGTAATCAACATTCAAAGTTCTGAATAAAAAAACTGTGCTAGTGACATCAGAAATTTAAATGGTTGTCAGCAATCTGCAATCGTAGTCAGCAATGGCAAAGAGCAATAATTGAAATTCAAAGTTCAGTAATCAATGAGCAAACATAATCATAAATCAAAGTCAAAATAGTCAATAAGGTCAGAAATTGTTGTCATGCTTATAAGTTTTGGTCAGCAATTCGCATCCATTGATATAAGCAGTCGCGAAGTCAGCAATCATAAATTGAAATCTTCGATCAAAATATAGCCTTCATTTATTATCAGCAATCAAAAATGAAAGCCGTAAAAAGTCGGAATAGCCAGTCAGAATTCAGTAGGTCAAATTAGAAATATTATTTATACTATTATACTATACTGAATTTTAGACAGCAATAGGTAAACATGGTCAGCAATACATACAAGCAGCCTATACTATGTATACATATATATTATAGTCTTTAATGAGAGTCAGCTATCAAAATAGCCAATCAAAAATCAGAAATAATAAAAACCGAAAATAATACATACATCTAAGTCAGCAATCCGAAACCAAAATCACTATGTTTGAATCAGCAAACATATTAAGAAAGCGAAGTCAGCAGTACTTAAATAGATGCTCAAAAAAAAGTTAAAGCAGTTAATCAGAGTTATTAGGAGTAGAAGAAGCTTGAGTCAGCAATAATACTAGGTAATCTAGATTCGAACTGATTCAGCAATAAAAAATTGCCAACAGAAATTGGAGTGACTGTTATAGATTCAAGTCAGTAATCCAGAACTGTAGTCAGTACTGGAAATTAGTAACAGCAATCAGAATTCATAGGCAAAAATCAGCCAATTATATTTACTGACAATCAGTAATAATATTCAAAAATCGGAGTCAGCAATCAAAAATCAATGCCATTAAAAGTCAGAAAAGCCAATCGGAATTCTGGCAGTAAGATCAGGAATTGCATTCATAGTCATAAACATTGGTCAGCAATAAGTAATAAAAGTCAGCATTGTGGATAAATTAAATTAAAATCAGCAATCAACATTTCAATTGTTGAATCAAAAAATAAATCCAAATTCAGTGCTAGTGAGTTCAAAAATTTAAATCTCAGTCAGCAATATTGAATAACCATAAATCGGGGTCAGCAATCAGCGACAATGTTTATTGATTAGTGAATTCAATAATCAGATTCAGAAACTAGTCACCACTTCTATCAGACTTTATGGCTCAGAAGTCAGCAATCAAAAATAAGAGCATTGCTGCTGATTGCTGATTTAATTTGTGAGTTAATTGATTTTGAATTAACGAATGACTATAATTAGCCAATCGGAATCTTGTCAGTATTCATAGTGCTCAGAAATCAGCAAGCAAAATCAGCAGTACTGAACCGGAGTCAGTAATTATCATTCAAAGTTCTGAATTAAAAAACATTGCTAATGACATCAGAAATCTAAATCGTAGTCAGCAATCCGCAATCATGGTCAGCAATGGAGATGAGCAATAATCAGTAATCAATGAGCAAACATGATCAAAAATCAAAGTCAACATTGTCAATAAGATCAGAAATTGTTGTCATGCCTTATAAGTTTTGGTCAGCAATTTGCATCCATAAATAAGCAGTGGCAAAGTCAGCAATCATAAACTGAATCCTTCGATCAAAATAGCCTCTAAAAAATAATGCTAGTAGTACCAGAAATTAATCCCAATCAGCAACTAATGTCAGCAATCAAAAATGAAAGCCGTAAAAAGTCGGAATAGCCAGTCAGAATTCAGTCGGTAAGATTAGAAATAATACTTATACTATTATGCTATACTGAATTTTAGACAGCAATAGGTAAACATGGTCAGCAATACATATAAGCAGCCTATACTATGTATACATATACATTATAGTCTTTAATGAGAGTCAGCTATCAAAATATCCAATCAAAAATCAGATAGGTATGCCACAAAAACGGAAAATAATACATACATCTTGGTCAGCAATCTGCAACCAAAATCAGTGAGTTCGAATCAGCAAACATATTTACAAAGCGAAGTCAGCATTACTTAAATAAATGCTCAAAAAAAGTTAAAGCAGTTAATCAGAGTTATTAACAGTAGAAGAAGCTTGAGTCAGCAATAATACTAGAAAATCTAGATTCGAACGGACTCAGCAATAAAAAACTGCTTAGAACAGAAATTGGAGTGACTGTTATAGATTCAAGTCAGTAATCCATAACTGTAGTCAGTAATGGAAATTAGTAACAGCAATCAGAATTCATAGGCAAAAATCAGCTATTCATGTTTACTGTCAATCAGGAATTATATTCAAAAATCGGAGTCAGCAATCAAACATCAATGCCATTAAAAGTCAGATAAGTCAATCGGGAATTGCATTCATAGTCATGAACATTGGTCAGCAATAAGTAATCAAAGTCAGCATTGTAGATAAGATTAAAATCAGCAATCAACATCTCAATTCTTCTATCAAAAAATAAATCAAAAGTCAGTGCTAATGAGTTCAGAAATTTAAATCTTGGTCTGCAATATTGAATAACCAGTAGAGATATTGGGAAATCGGAGTCAGCAATCAAAAATCAGCAATCATGATCAGAAATATAAACTCAGATACGCTGAGAATTTGACAAAAGAAGGAATTTTAGTTAGTCATAAATCTCGCCAGCAATAAAAATAAGCTATCAGTCAGCAACCACATTTAGAAAGCCTAGTCAGTAATAGTAAAATGGGCATGAAAATCGTCGAACATTTAAATCAGCAACATAAAACCAAAGTCAGTAATGGAAATAAGTAATCAAAAATAAAGTCAGCAATCAAAATCATTCACAAGCAATGGTTAAAAATAAAAAACGAAGTCAGCAATCGAAAATTGAAGCCACAGAAAGTAGAATAGTACCTATTAAAAATTATTACAGTAGTCATTGATAATTTAAAATTAATGAGGAATCAGCAACGATGTTTCCATTGAACTTTTGGTCAGCAATCATAACTTAGATGGATAGTCACTATGCGACAGCACTTGGAGAGACAATCAATCGATTTTTATCGGAAATGCAAGTGAGAATAGTCAGCAATCAACGATTCTATATAGTCATCAACTGGAAATTGGAGTTCGGAGAAATAATATTTAGAAACAGAGAGAAGTGAACCAATAGTAGCAGAGTCAGCAACCAAAATTCTAGTCATAAATCATTGTCAGCAATCATCGATCTCAGACGGAGTGATACGAATTTAGTCGAGGTCGGCAATCGTCTCCAATTAAAAAGTGGAGCCTGAAACTTTTAGGTCATTTTTTATTTGTTGACTGTCCCACATTTTCAAAGGGTAACTTATGGTTTTAATTGCAAACTGTAGAAAATCGCAAAAATAACGACACATGTTTTTTTATTACATTCAAATATGATTTTTACAAAAGTTATTCAAGTTTTAAGCTCTGTATATATATAGATATACATGATGTGAAATTTTAAAGCGTTATATCTCCGTCAATTTTCAACTAACAAGAACAAGAAAAAACACGAGTCTCCTTATTTTTCATTAACTTTGTAATAAAGTAATAAAAAAAAATGATACAAGTCTCTCAACGTCAGTTCATCAATTTTTCCAAAAACACTGTCAGCACACCAAAACCACCACAATTCCATCAACACTGAGCAAATTGCACTCGAGCCTGTCGGCTGATGTGCAACACAAAAGACATCATCAGACAGAATCCAAAATGGCCGGACCCCACCCAAATTGGTTGCCATGACAACCAGTTTGGGGAAGTTGAAAGGAATTGACAAAGGGGGTGCGCAACGGTGCGAGGGGAACCGAGAGAGGCTCGTCTGCCTCAACTCAACGAGTCGTGCTGGTTTCGAAATCTTTTCAGGGGCCTGTTATAGCGAAACAGGCCAGAGAGATATTATTGATTGGATATTTTTTCTTTATATAACATCTCTAACCTCAATCGTTTAATGAGGTCGCGCAGAGGTCATCGTCAGATGTTGTAACTGTAGACTATTGACTTTTCTGTGGGTTTTGAATGGGGAAATTTCGACGTCTTATAGTTTTTGACATGCTTTGCTGAATGTAAATTTTGAATTATAAAATGATTTAGTGAGACAGTTTTTTTATTTAGTTTAGATTTTCTTTAACTGAAACAAAACGCCATATTTTTTATAATATGACTATTTATTTTTTTTGTCTGGTTCGTTTTTTTGATGGATTGGATTCATTGTATGTATTTGTTTCACCTTTATTTATTAATTTTTTTTGTTCTCATGTTAAAATTTATTGGCGCGCATTTTTATGATTTAAAATTGTTTCCACGACCTCTTTATCAGTTTATTCAAGATATTCTATATTTTTTCTTGATTTGTATCTGGACTGTTTTGTGTAAAACTGATCCATATTTTTTTTTTCTTTGTGAATCCTGTTCTTTACTTACTATTTTTTTGTCATTAATTAAATTGTTGTTTTGGTTCCAATTTCGTATTTTTTTTTTGAGAAATTTTGTTATAATGTTTTTTTCAAATCCCAATTTTTCTTGTTGAGTCCTCTTCTTAATTTTGGATCGTTTATGTTTTTTTTATACTTTTTCCATTCTTCATATCTGTTTCCTGCTGATTTATCATTTTATATTATTTCTACTGTCTTCCTTCAATTTAATTTTCATATTGTTTTTGAGTTATCTGTTATACCCAAAGTTTTTTAGTTTTTTTTATACTTTTTCACTCAATTCTTATTAAGTTTTTTAACTTTTGTCAATTTGTTTTTGTCATGTTTTATATTTTGTATTTTTAGTATTGAGCAGAATTTTTGTTCTAATATTTTTTTTGTGGGCAAATTTGTTATGAAGCACTTTTTCAATATCTCATTCCTGACATTCTACTTTTTTCTTTTAGTCTTCTCAATTTTTCATGTTTTTTTTTAATATATTTTGTTTCATCCACTTAGGCCTAGTCTTTCAAGTTTTATTCAGCAGTCTACTGTTTTAATATCAAATATTTATAAAATGTACATTCTTTTTTTGTTCCTACCTACATATTTTAAACTTTTGTTCCGCATTTATTATTTATTTTTGAAATATTTGTTATTTTTTTCTCTAATTTGAGATGATTTAGTTTTGCTTTAGTGATGCTGGAATTGTTTCAATTTATTTTGGATTATGTCTTTCACTCACTTTTTTTCATCGGTAATTAATTTATTGTTTTGTTTTCTCTTCCAATTTTATAGTCAATCAAGTTGCGGCTTTTTAAAGAATTTTGCAGAATTTTGAATATTTTGTATTACGTTCAATCTTTTAGAAATAAAAATTTGCTAAATCTCAAGGAAAAAAAACTTCAAAATGATGTAAGATTCATTAAAATTGGTCACTCCAGTGAAAAGTTATAGTTTCAGAGAATTTTGAAGAAATTTTGAAAAATGGAATATTCCGGATTTCGCTAAAACTTTCACACATGGAAATTTGCACAGTTTCACCAGGAAAGTAGATCAAATCACCTTCAAAAGGATGAAAGAATCATGAAGGTCGTTCAATCCAGTAAAAAGTTATTGAATATATTAGGAAAATTTGAAAAAAAAATCGAATATTCTAAATTTCACTAAAACTTTCAATGATAAAAAATCATGAGATGAATAGATTAAATTCCCTTGAAAAGTTATGCAAAACTTTTAGTAATAAACAATCACAAAATTTCACAAAAAAGAGAAGATCAAATTCCCTTTAAAATGACGCAAAATTTATTAAAATCGTTCAATCCACTTGAAAGTTATAGCGTTTAAGAAAAATTGAAAAATTTTAAAAAATTCAATTGTCAAAATTTCATGAAAAAAGTAGATCAAATCTGTTTCAAAATCATGTAAGATTCATTAAAATCGGTCAAACCTGTGAGAATTTGAAGCTTTTTAAAAAAATTGGAAACTTTAAATTGAAGTTTATTATTTTTCTATTTATTTTACGTTAATTTTGATAAAAGACATTGAAAAAAATTTTTTGAGCGTGCACATAGTATCAAGAATACAAACTCTTTAACAAGTGTTCCACTTGTGTTTTTTTACTGTTTTCTTTTCATTCGTTATTATTTATATTTTGCTCTATTTATATATTTTTTAAATTCCTTTCTAGATCTTCTCTACTTTTTCAGTTTCATTCTATCCGTGTAATTTAATGAAGATTTTTAATCCCCTTAGTTTAGCTTTTCATGAATTTTTCTTCAGTTTTAAATGTTTGATACTTATTGTTATTAGTTTTTTTTATCTTTTTGTTATACATTTTCATTTTTTTTCTTCTTAATCATTAATTTAAAATCTTTTAATTCATTGTTACAGTTTGGTTTTTTTAGGCACCAGGTTTTTTATTTTCATTCTTAATTTTGATTAAAATAAAAAAAAAAATAATAGACAGGAATGCTTTTTTTTTCTACACTTTTTATTTTTTATTCGATGATTGATTGCTATTCATGTTTTTTTTAGTTGATTTTTTTATTCATTCTAGATTTTGCAACTTGATAAATTCTATATGAGGTTTACGAGAGAAGATTTTACATTATTTTTGTTTACCTCATCTTACTACTTTATTATTGATTATATTATTGATTATTCTAGAAATTAATTTTAGTCTGTTTCTTATATAGCCTTTTATGATAAATAAATAATATGACGACAATGATTTGTTGTTAGGATTAACGAACACATTTTAAACCTCAAATTTACTTCCGCAAATTTTTGGAGACAATTTCAAACTTCGAAATCAAAAAGAATTTTTTTTCTATAAAAAAAAACTTAAATAAGCTTCGAGCAATGTAAAATATAACCTTCTTGTCAATTTTAATTAAAAATAAAAAATGTGTAGGTTTATAATTTAAATTACAAACTTCCTTGACCTTTTAATAAGTCTTAATTGGATGTATTTTATGTGACTAACCATTCACTTTTGTGAGAATGATTTCTTGCCCCAGCGATAATATTGATTATCTTCAAAGACCTACCACTTTTTTATCTTAGGTCACACACCACCACTTCACAAAAAACCTTTTTAACTGACTAAAAAATTGAGCAAAAAACCTCTATCACCATAGAGCAACTTTCACCTAACAAATTTTATTACGCAACTTTCTCTTTTTTGGTGTTTGAACCCTTTTTTCAAGAAATTCAAGCCGCTTTAAAGTATAAAATCTCGGTTCAAGACGGGCCGGGATATTTTCAAGCTGCAGCCACGCTGGTGAGAGGGTCAAAAGCCTTTTTGCTGGCTGGTTTGGACTATGTTGTTAGGCAACCCAATAATCAGTTCATCGCATTCGCCATTTTTAATTTTGTTTTATTAAATGCTAAGTACGTTGTGATAAATTGTAAAAAAAATAGTTTCATAATTTGTGTGTGTATGATGTACGTTTTTTTTTATTGTCGAATTATTACTTTTTTGAGTCTTACATTAAGGAGGCTTTTTCAAGAAAAAAAATCACTGGTGTGTTGTTGGTTTTTTCATTGATTCTGATGAAAAAAATTGTGGGAAACTCACTTTTTACTGTCTACCTATAGAAATTATTGTTAGTCTCCCTCAAAACTTCCCGATTTATCTCCTATGGAATTTATATTGGTGAATGTATAACATGGTTTATATTAGTTTGATACATTATACTGTTATTAAAAGTGATGTATGGAGCAACTCTAATAGTATATGACCTTGAAAATGTATTGGGTATCTTCTCATACCTCCCTTTTTTGAGGCTTATCGATATTTGCCTCCAAAACCTCCCGATTCAGCTCCTTTGAATTTTTATATTGGTAAACGTATAACGTGGTTCAAAACATCATCCAGTCTTTTGAAGTGATGTAGGGAGCAATTCTGAAGATCTATGACCTTGAAAATCTGTTAGGTATCTTCCCAAACATCCCTTTTTTGAGGCTTATTGATATTTGCCTCCAAAACCTCCCGATTTAGCTCCTTTGAATTTTTATATTGGTAAACGTATAACATGTTTCGAAACATCATCTAGTCATTTAAAGTGATGTAGGGAGTAACTCTGGAGATCTATAACCTTGAAAATTTATTGGGTATCTCCGCAAACCTTCCTCTTTTGAGGCTTATCGATATTTGCCTGCAAAACCTCCCGATTCATCTCCTTTGAATTTTTATATTGGTGAACGTATAACGTGAGTCAAAACATCATCCAGTCTTTTAAAGTGATGTAGGGAGCAACTCTGGAGATCTGTGACCTTGAAAATGTATCAGGTATCTTCTCAAACATCCCTTTTTTTAGGCTTATTGATATTTGCCTCCAAAACCTCCCGATTTAGCTCCTTCGAATTTTTATATTGGTACACGTATAACGTGGTTCAAAACATCATCCAGTCTTTTGAAGTGATGTAGGGAGCAATTCTGAAGATCTATGACCTTGAAAATCTGTTAGGTATCTTCCCAAACATCCCTTTTTTGAGGCTTATTGATATTTGCCTCCAAAACCTCCCGATTTAGCTCCTTTGAATTTTTATATTGGTAAACGTATAACATGTTTCGAAACATCATCTAGTCATTTAAAGTGATGTAGGGAGCAACTCTGGAGATCTATGACCTTGAAAATGTATTAGGTATCTTCTCAAACCTCCCTTTTTTGAGGTTTATTGATATTTGCCTCCAAAACCTCCCGATTTAGCTCCTTTGAATTTTTATATTAGTAAACGTATAACGTGGTTCAAAACATCATTCAGTCATTTAAAGTGATGTAGGGAGCAACTCTGGAGATCTATGACCTTGAAAATGTATTAGGTATCTTCTCAAACCTCCCTTTTTTGAGGTTTATTGATATTTGCCTCCAAAACCTCCCGATTTAGCTCCTTTGAATTTTTATATTAGTAAACGTATAACGTGGTTCAAAACATCATCCAGTCATTTAAAGTGATGTAGGGAGCAACTCTGGAGATCTATGACCTTGAAAATGTATTAGGTATCTTCTCAAACCTCCCTTTTTTGAGGTTTATTGATATTTGCCTCCAAAACCTCCCGATTTAGCTCCTTTGAATTTTTATATTAGTAAACGTATAACGTGGTTCAAAACATCATCCAGTCATTTAAAGTGATGTAGGGAGCAACTCTGGAGATCTTTGACCTTGAAAATGTATCAGGTATCTTCTCAAACATCCCTTTTTTAAGGCTTATTGATATTTGCCTCCAAAACCTCCCGATTTAGCTCCTTTGAATTTTTATATTGGTAAGTGTATAACGTGGTTCAAAACATCATCCAGTCATTTAAAGTGATGTAGGGAGCAACTCTGGAGATCTATGACCTTGAAAATCTATTAGGTATCTCCGCAAACCTTCCTCTTTTGAGGCTTATCAATATTTGCCTGCAAAACCTCCCGATTTAGCTCCTTTGAATTTTTATATTGGTAAACGTATAACGTGGTTCAAAACATCATCCAGTCATTTAAAGTGATGTAGGGAGCAACTCTGGAGATCTGTGACCTTGAAAATGTATCAGGTATCTTCTCAAACATCCCTTTTTTTAGGCTTATTGATATTTGCCTCCAAAACCTCCCGATTTAGCTCCTTTGAATTTTTATATTGGTAAACGTATAACGTGGTTCAAAACATCATCCAGTCATTTAAAGTGATGTAGGGAGCAACTCTGGAGATCTATGACCTTGAAAATGTATTGGGTATCTCCGCAAACCTTCCTCTTTTGAGGCTTATCGATATTTGCCTGCAAAACCTCCCGATTTAGCTCCTTTGAATTTTTATATTGGTAAACGTATAACGTGGTTCAAAACATCATCCAGTCATTTAAAGTGATGTAAGGAGCAACTCTGGAGATCTATTACCTTGAAAATGTATAAGGTATCTCCTCAAACATCTTTTTTTTAAGGCTTATCGATATTTGCCTCCAAAACCTCCCGATTTAGCTCCTTTGAATTTTTATATTGGTGAACGTATAACGTGAGTCAAAACATCATCCAGTCTTTTAAAGTGATGTAGGGAGCAACTCTGGAGATCTGTGACCTTGAAAATGTATCAGGTATCTTCTCAAACATCCCTTTTTTTAGGCTTATTGATATTTGCCTCCAAAACCTCCCGATTTAGCTCCTTCGAATTTTTATATTGGTACACGTATAACGTGGTTCAAAACATCATCCAGTCTTTTGAAGTGATGTAGGGAGCAACTCTGGAGATCTGTGACCTTGAAAATGTATCAGGTATCTTCTCAAACATCCCTTTTTTAAGGCTTATTGATATTTGCCTCCAAAACCTCCCGATTTAGCTCCTTTGAATTTTTATATTGGTAAACGTATAACATGTTTCGAAACATCATCCAGTCTTTTGAAGTGATGTAGGGAACAATTCTGAAGATCTATGACCTTGAAAATCTGTTAGGTATCTTCCCAAACATCCCTTTTTTGAGGCTTATTGATATTTGCCTCCAAAACCTCCCGATTTAGCTCCTTTGAATTTTTATATTGGTAAACGTATAACATGTTTCGAAACATCATCTAGTCATTTAAAGTGATGTAGGGAGCAACTCTGGAGATCTATGACCTTGAAAATGTATTAGGTATCTTCTCAAACCTCCCTTTTTTGAGGTTTATTGATATTTGCCTCCAAAACCTCCCGATTTAGCTCCTTTGAATTTTTATATTAGTAAACGTATAACGTGGTTCAAAACATCATTCAGTCATTTAAAGTGATGTAGGGAGCAACTCTGGAGATCTATGACCTTGAAAATGTATTAGGTATCTTCTCAAACCTCCCTTTTTTGAGGTTTATTGATATTTGCCTCCAAAACCTCCCGATTTAGCTCCTTTGAATTTTTATATTAGTAAACGTATAACGTGGTTCAAAACATCATCCAGTCATTTAAAGTGATGTAGGGAGCAACTCTGGAGATCTTTGACCTTGAAAATGTATCAGGTATCTTCTCAAACATCCCTTTTTTAAGGCTTATTGATATTTGCCTCCAAAACCTCCCGATTTAGCTCCTTTGAATTTTTATATTGGTAAGTGTATAACGTGGTTCAAAACATCATCCAGTCATTTAAAGTGATGTAGGGAGCAACTCTGGAGATCTATGACCTTGAAAATCTATTAGGTATCTCCGCAAACCTTCCTCTTTTGAGGCTTATCAATATTTGCCTGCAAAACCTCCCGATTTAGCTCCTTTGAATTTTTATATTGGTAAACGTATAACGTGGTTCAAAACATCATCCAGTCATTTAAAGTGATGTAGGGAGCAACTCTGGAGATCTGTGACCTTGAAAATGTATCAGGTATCTTCTCAAACATCCCTTTTTTTAGGCTTATTGATATTTGCCTCCAAAACCTCCCGATTTAGCTCCTTTGAATTTTTATATTGGTAAACGTATAACGTGGTTCAAAACATCATCCAGTCATTTAAAGTGATGTAGGGAGCAACTCTGGAGATCTATGACCTTGAAAATGTATTGGGTATCTCCGCAAACCTTCCTCTTTTGAGGCTTATCGATATTTGCCTGCAAAACCTCCCGATTTAGCTCCTTTGAATTTTTATATTGGTAAACGTATAACGTGGTTCAAAACATCATCCAGTCATTTAAAGTGATGTAAGGAGCAACTCTGGAGATCTATTACCTTGAAAATGTATAAGGTATCTCCTCAAACATCTTTTTTTTAAGGCTTATCGATATTTGCCTCCAAAACCTCCCGATTTAGCTCCTTTGAATTTTTATATTGGTAAACGTATAACGTGGTTCAAAACATCATCCAGTCATTTAAAGTGATGTAGGGAGCAACTCTGGAGATCTGTGACCTTGAAAATGTATCAGGTATCTTCTCAAACATCCCTTTTTTTAGGCTTATTGATATTTGCCTCCAAAACCTCCCGATTTAGCTCCTTTGAATTTTTATATTGGTGAACGTATAACGTGAGTCAAAACATCATCCAGTCTTTTAAAGTGATGTAGGGAGCATCTCTGGAGATCTATGACCTTGAAAATGTATTGGGTATCTCCGCAAACCTTCCTCTTTTGAGGCTTATCGATATTTGCCTGCAAAACCTCCCGATTTAGCTCCTTTGAATTTTTATATTGGTAAACGTATAACGTGGTTCAAAACATCATCCAGTCATTTAAAGTGATGTAAGGAGCAACTCTGGAGATCTATTACCTTGAAAATGTATAAGGTATCTTCTCAAACATCTTTTTTTTGAGGCTTATCGATATTTGCCTCCAAAACCTCCCGATTTAGCTCCTTTGAATTTTTATATTGGTAAACGTATAACGTGGTTCAAAACATCATCCAGTCATTTAAAGTGATGTGGGGAGCAACTCTGGAGATCTGTGACCTTGAAAATGTATCAGGTATCTTCTCAAACATCCCTTTTTTTAGGCTTATTGATATTTGCCTCCAAAACCTCCCGATTTAGCTCCTTTGAATTTTTATATTGGTGAACGTATAACGTGGTTCAAAACATCATCCAGTCATTTAAAGTGATGTGGGGAGCAACTCTGGAGATCTATAACCTTGAAAATTTATTGGGTATCTCCGCAAACCTTCCTCTTTTGAGACTTATCGATATTTGCCTGCAAAACCTCCCGATTTAGCTCCTTTGAATTTTTATATTGGTAAACGTATAACGTGGTTCAAAACATCATCCAGTCATTTAAAGTGATGTAAGGAGCAACTCTGGAGATCTATTACCTTGAAAATGTATAAGGTATCTTCTCAAACATCTTTTTTTTGAGGCTTATCGATATTTGCCTCCAAAACCTCCCGATTTAGCTCCTTTGAATTTTTATATTGGTAAACGTATAACGTGGTTCAAAACATCATCCAGTCATTTAAAGTGATGTGGGGAGCAACTCTGGAGATCTGTGACCTTGAAAATGTATCAGGTATCTTCTCAAACATCCCTTTTTTTAGGCTTATTGATATTTGCCTCCAAAACCTCCCGATTTAGCTCCTTTGAATTTTTATATTGGTGAACGTATAACGTGGTTCAAAACATCATCCAGTCATTTAAAGTGATGTGGGGAGCAACTCTGGAGATCTATAACCTTGAAAATTTATTGGGTATCTCCGCAAACCTTCCTCTTTTGAGACTTATCGATATTTGCCTGCAAAACCTCCCGATTTAGCTCCTTTGAATTTTTATATTGGTGAACGTATAACGTGGGTCAAAACATCATCCAGTCTTTTAAAGTGATGTAGGGAGCAACTCTGGAGATCTATAACCTTGAAAATCTATTAGGTATCTCCGCAAACTTTCCTCTTTTGAGGCTTATCGATATTTGCCTGCAAAACCTCCCGATTTAGCTCCTTTGAATTTTTATATTGGTAAACGTATAACGTGGTTCAAAACATCATCCAGTCATTTAAAGTGATGTAGGGAGCAACTCTGGAGATCTTTGACCTTGAAAATGTATCAGGTATCTTCTCAAACCTCCCTTTTTTGAGGCTTATCGATATTTGTCTCCAAAACCTCCCGATCTAGCTCCTTTGAATTTTTATATTGGTGAACGTATAACGTGGTTCAAAACATCATCCAGTCATTTAAAGTGATGTAGGGAGCAACTCTGGAGATCTGTGACCTTGAAAATGTATTGGGTATCTTCTCAAACCTCTCTTTGTTGAGGCTTATTGATATTTGCCTCCAAAACCTCCCGATTTAGCTCCTTTGAATTTTTATATTGGTGAACGTATAACGTGGTTCAAAACATCATCCAGTCATTAAAAGTGATGTAGGGAGCATCTCTGGAGATCTATAACCTTGAAAATTTATTGGGTATCTCCGCAAACCTTCCTCTTTTGAGGCTTATCGATATTTGCCTGCAAAACCTCCCGATTTAGCTCCTTTGAATATTTATTTTGGTTAACGTATAACGTGGTTCAAAACATCATCCAGTCATTTAAAGTGATGTAGGGAGCAACTCTGGAGATCTATAACCTTGAAAATTTATTGGGTATCTCCGCAAACCTTCCTGTTTTGAGGCTTATCGATATTTGCCTGCAAAACCTCCCGATTTAGCTCCTTTGAAGTTTTATATTGGTGAACGTATAACGTGGTTCAAAACATCATCCAGTCATTTAAAGTCATGTAGGGAGCAACTCTGGAGATCTATGACCTTGAAAATGTATTAGGTATCTTCTCAAACCTCCCTTTTTTGAGGTTTATTGATATTTGCCTCCAAAACCTCCCGATTTAGCTCCTTTGAATTTTTATATTAGTAAACGTATAACGTGGTTCAAAACATCATCCAGTCATTTAAAGTGATGTAGGGAGCAACTCTGGAGATCTATGACCTTGAAAATGTATTAGGTATCTTCTCAAACCTCCCTTTTTTGAGGTTTATTGATATTTGCCTCCAAAACCTCCCGATTTAGCTCCTTTGAATTTTTATATTAGTAAACGTATAACGTGGTTCAAAACATCATCCAGTCATTTAAAGTGATGTAGGGAGCAACTCTGGAGATCTATGACCTTGAAAATGTATTAGGTATCTTCTCAAACCTCCCTTTTTTGAGGCTTATTGATATTTGCCTCCAGAACCTCCAGATCTAGCTCCACAACGGCTTGATTTATTTAACGCACTTGATAAGTTAATATTTAAATTTTTCGTCATCAAAATCCCCAGTATCCAGAATTTCCACAGAAATACAAGCAAAAACCAAAAACCCTGGATCTCATAAACTAAGCTGTTGTGGACATCATTTATTTAACTTGATCCTTACTTAAAAATGTTAGAATTTGTATTTTATTTATCTCCAGAATAAAGTTTTTTCTATTATTCATTTTTTTTTTTATATTTTGGAAAGTAGTACAAGTTAAAATCACTTTATTCAAAATAATTCAAAAACAAAAATCAAGTCCCAAAAATGCTTCGGACAAAGGTTGTTCAAAAATCATTTTTTTATAATTTTCGACAAATGAAATTTTGTCTATTGGATATTTTGGAAAATAGTTCAACTTGCCTTTCTAAAGAAATATCAGAAACAAAATCTCAAACTCAAAAATCCTTTCTTCATAAGTTGTCCACAATTTAATTTTAATTATATAAAAAACAAAAACTCCTACTTAAAACAAAAAAAAGAAACTTTTTTATTGTATGTAATATTGGATTTTAATGAAAAATACAAAAACTAAAATAACTTTTTTACCTTCAACCTTCAACAATTGGATAACATGTTTTTTTTTATTCAAAATGACGTCCCCCTCTTGTCCTTGAGTTTAAACAATCCGCATAAATAAATAAATGTCAATATTTTGAACCCCTGGAATGATTATCACACACCCTGTATATAGATGTATATGAATAGCCACAATGGTCAAGTTTCCCAGATAATTATTGTCAAAAATAGTGAATTTCACTCTACCACCTGCCAATCTGTGATTATTCAATGAAATCAATGAAAAAACGTACTTATAAACCAATAAAACAACTAACAATGAAATAAACAATTTATTTTCACATTCACAAAATATAATTTCAATTGTGGCGCATCCACCAAGCTGTCCCCTGTTCCGACAAACTCTCACTTTTCTCCAAGTCAAATAAAAATTTTACGACCCAATCCCCCGGAGAAAAACCCTATAAACTGTGACCCAATAAATTTTTTCTAAAAGACAGTTTTATTGCCCCCCTTGAATAAAATACATCACTGAACAGTTATTGATCTGAGAGTTTGTCTAATACAATTTTATACAATCTAAATTTATATATATAGGTATACAACTACAGTAGGGTGTTCTGGAAAGTCCCACGTAGATATGTGGCCTCCTGTTACGTATACCGAAGGTATACCGGACAGAAAAACACTCAGGATACATTCAGTATACGTACAGGGGGTTGCATAAAATCAGCAAGGGCGAAGATCCATCTGGCAAAGAGGAAACTATCAATACAATGGCCCAAGCAAAGTCATGCGATACAAGCTAACAACGTTTTGTTTACTTACCGGCTTGTGGATGTCGTCAGGAGCGTCCAAGCCGAGACCTGGACGAACAGTGGCAAGTGCAAGCGTCCCGACGCGTTGTTTCCAAATTGCGACGCCGACGCACTAGCTCCAATCCCCCCCCACCACCAAGTCTTCTTCTATCTGGCGTCGAGGGTGTGGTTGCTACAACGAGATGATCTTTATTTACACAAATACATAAATTTGCAGCTATTTGAGTTGCAGAATGTTAGACTGTGAGAGGAGATACGTACAAATCGGTGGCCGCGCACGTTCTGACAGTCATGAATGGTGAACAGATTAAACGTCATGGCATGCATAAGAGGAGGGCTGCATTTTGGTGATCGGGTATAAAAAGGCGGAGTTTCGGTGGTGGTGCGTTGAACAGAGACGGACTGTGGAGGATGGGTGCGGACACGTCTCGCCGATTAAACCTATAAAGAGAGGAAATTTATTAAACTGTTTCCGAAGCCGGAGGGTGGATTGGAAACTGATGCTGTTAGAGCTAGGGACGGGTTTTAATCGATATTCAGTCAAGGTGTATCGATATAGAATTTAGTTTTGTAATTTCTTCTTGGTTAATCGTCCGTTACTGTGACTTTTTAACAAGTAATCGAATACAATTTTTATTTTTTGATTATGCTTGAATAATATTCACCAATCCATAGATACTTGATACCGTTATGGTGATTGAATCTTGGGTACTGTGATTGTAATCAGAATAAATTTTCACTCTATGATTATGCTGTAATATTAATAATTCATGGATTTGTGATACTATTTTTTTTCCACATTATTATTTTGTGACTTCACCAATCCACGGATAATTAAAACTTCGGTTTCTTTGACTATGTCACTGTTATTGAATTCTTATTTTGTGATACTATGCTTAAATATTCATCAATCCATGGATTCTTGATACCGTTATGATCATTGAGTGACTGTGGCTTGAGGACTGTGATTGTGATAAGATTATATTTTTATTTAAACAATTCATGGATTTGAGATACTATTCTTTTTCCACATTATTATTTTGTGACTTCACCAATCCACGGATAATTAAAACATCGGTTTCTTTGACTATATGTTACTGTGATTGAATTCTTATTTTGTGATACTATGCTTAAATATTCATCAATCCATGGATTCTTGATACCGTTATGATCATTGAGTGACTGTGGCTTGAGGACTGTGATTGTGATAAGATTATATTTTTATTTTAACAATTCATGGATTTGTGATACTATTCTTTTTCCACATTATTATTTTGTGACTTCACCAATCCACGGATAATTGAAACTTCGGTTTCTTTGACTATGTTACTGTGATTGAATTCTTATTTTGTGATACTATGCTTAAATATTCATCAATCCATGGATTCTTGATACCGTTATGATCATTGAGTGACTGTGGCTTGATGACTGTGATTGTGATAAGATTATATTTTTATTTTAACAATTTATGGATTTGTGATACTATTCTTTTTCCACATTATTATTTGGTGACTTCACCAATCCACGGATAATTAAAACTTCGGTTTCTTTGACTATGTTACTGTGATTAAATTCTTATTTTGTGATACTATGCTTGAATATTCATGAATCCATGGATGTTTGATACCGTTATGATCATTGAGTGACTGTGGCTTGAGGACTGTGATTGTGATAAGATTATATTTTTATTTTAACAATTCATGGATTTGTGATACTATTCTTTTTCCACATTATTATTTTGTGACTTCACCAATCCACGGATAATTAAAACATCGGTTTCTTTGACTATATGTTACTGTGATTGAATTCTTATTTTGTGATACTATGCTTAAATATTCATCAATCCATGGATTCTTGATACCGTTATGATCATTGAGTGACTGTGGCTTGAGGACTGTGATTGTGATAAGATTATATTTTTATTTTAACAATTCATGGATTTGTGATACTATTCTTTTTCCACATTATTATTTTGTGACTTCACCAATCCACGGATAATTGAAACTTCGGTTTCTTTGACTATGTTACTGTGATTGAATTCTTATTTTGTGATACTATGCTTAAATATTCATCAATCCATGGATTCTTGATACCGTTATGATCATTGAGTGACTGTGGCTTGATGACTGTGATTGTGATAAGATTATATTTTTATTTTAACAATTTATGGATTTGTGATACTATTCTTTTTCCACATTATTATTTTGTGACTTCACCAATCCACGGATAATTAAAACTTCGGTTTCTTTGACTATGTTACTGTGATTAAATTCTTATTTTGTGATACTTTGCTTAAATATTCATCAATCCATGGATGTTTGATACCGTTATGATCATTGAGTGACTGTGGCTTGAGGACTGTGATTGTGATAAGATTATATTTTTATTTTAACAATTTATGGATTTGTGATACTATTCTTTTTCCACATTATTATTTTGTGACTTCACCAATCCACGGATAATTAAAACTTCGGTTTCTTTGACTATGTTACTGTGATTAAATTCTTATTTTGTGATACTATGCTTAAATATTCATCAATCCATGGATTCTTGATACAGTTATGATCATTGAGTGACTGTGGCTTGAGGACTGTGATTGTGATAAGATTATATTTTTATTTTAACAATTCATGGATTTGTGATACTATTCTTTTTCCACATTATTATTTTGTGACTTCACCAATCCACGGATTATTAAAACATCGGTTTCTTTGACTATGTTACTGTGATTAAATTCTTATTTTGTGATACCATGCTTAAATATTCATCAATCCATGGATACTTGATACCGTTATGATCATTGAGTGACTGTGGCTTGAGGACTGTGATTGTGATAAGATTATATTTTTATTTTAACAATTCATGGATTTGTGATACTATTCTTTTTCCACATTATTATTTTGTGACTTCACCAATCCACGGATAATTAAAACTTTGGTTTCTTTGACTATGTTACTGTGATTAAATTCTTATTTTGTGATACTTTGCTTAAATATTCATCAATCCATGGATACTTGATACCGTTATGATCATTGAGTGACTGTGGCTTGAGGACTGTGATTGTGATAAGATTATATTTTTATTTTAACAATTCATGGATTTGTGATACTATTTTTTTTCCACATTATTATTTTGTGACTTCACCAATCCACGGATAATTAAAACTAAGGTTTCTTTGACTATGTTACTGTGATTGAATTCTTATTTTGTGATACTATGCCTAAATATTCATCAATCCATGGATACTTGATACCGTTATGATCATTGAGTGACTGTGGCTTGAGGACTGTGATTGTGATAAGATTATATTTTTATTTTAACAATTCATGGATTTGTGATACTATTCTTTTTCCACATTATTATTTTGTGACTTCACCAATCCACGGATAATTAAAACGTCGGTTTCTTTGACTATGTTACTGTGATTAAATTCTTATTTTGTGATACTATGCTTAAATATTCATCAATCCATGGATTCTTGATACCGTTATGAACATTGAGTGACTGTGGCTTGAGGACTGTGATTGTGATAAGATTATATTTTTATTTTAACAATTCATGGATTTGTGATACTATTCTTTTTCCACATTATTATTTTGTGACTTCACCAATCCACGGATAATTAAAACGTCGGTTTCTTTGACTATGTTACTGTGATTAAATTCTTATTTTGTGATACTATGCTTAAATATTCATCAATCCATGGATTCTTGATACCGTTATGAACATTGAGTGACTGTGGCTTGAGGACTGTGATTGTGATAAGATTATATTTTTATTTTAACAATTCATGGATTTGTGATACTATTCTTTTTCCACATTATTATTTTGTGACTTCACCAATCCACGGATAATTAAAACATCGGTTTCTTTGACTATATGTTACTGTGATTGAATTCTTATTTTGTGATACTATGCTTAAATATTCATCAATCCATGGATTCTTGATACCGTTATGATCATTGAGTGACTGTGGCTTGAGGACTGTGATTGTGATAAGATTATATTTTTATTTTAACAATTCATGGATTTGTGATACTATTCTTTTTCCACATTATTATTTTGTGACTTCACCAATCCACGGATAATTGAAACTTCGGTTTCTTTGACTATGTTACTGTGATTGAATTCTTATTTTGTGATACTATGCTTAAATATTCATCAATCCATGGATTCTTGATACCGTTATGATCATTGAGTGACTGTGGCTTGATGACTGTGATTGTGATAAGATTATATTTTTATTTTAACAATTTATGGATTTGTGATACTATTCTTTTTCCACATTATTATTTTGTGACTTCACCAATCCACGGATAATTAAAACTTCGGTTTCTTTGACTATGTTACTGTGATTAAATTCTTATTTTGTGATACTTTGCTTAAATATTCATCAATCCATGGATGTTTGATACCGTTATGATCATTGAGTGACTGTGGCTTGAGGACTGTGATTGTGATAAGATTATATTTTTATTTTAACAATTTATGGATTTGTGATACTATTCTTTTTCCACATTATTATTTTGTGACTTCACCAATCCACGGATAATTAAAACTTCGGTTTCTTTGACTATGTTACTGTGATTAAATTCTTATTTTGTGATACTATGCTTAAATATTCATCAATCCATGGATTCTTGATACAGTTATGATCATTGAGTGACTGTGGCTTGAGGACTGTGATTGTGATAAGATTATATTTTTATTTTAACAATTCATGGATTTGTGATACTATTCTTTTTCCACATTATTATTTTGTGACTTCACCAATCCACGGATTATTAAAACATCGGTTTCTTTGACTATGTTACTGTGATTAAATTCTTATTTTGTGATACCATGCTTAAATATTCATCAATCCATGGATACTTGATACCGTTATGATCATTGAGTGACTGTGGCTTGAGGACTGTGATTGTGATAAGATTATATTTTTATTTTAACAATTCATGGATTTGTGATACTATTCTTTTTCCACATTATTATTTTGTGACTTCACCAATCCACGGATAATTAAAACTTTGGTTTCTTTGACTATGTTACTGTGATTAAATTCTTATTTTGTGATACTTTGCTCAAATATTCATCAATCCATGGATACTTGATACCGTTATGATCATTGAGTGACTGTGGCTTGAGGACTGTGATTGTGATAAGATTATATTTTTATTTTAACAATTCATGGATTTGTGATACTATTTTTTTTCCACATTATTATTTTGTGACTTCACCAATCCACGGATAATTAAAACTAAGGTTTCTTTGACTATGTTACTGTGATTGAATTCTTATTTTGTGATACTATGCCTAAATATTCATCAATCCATGGATACTTGATACCGTTATGATCATTGAGTGACTGTGGCTTGAGGACTGTGATTGTGATAAGATTATATTTTTATTTTAACAATTCATGGATTTGTGATACTATTCTTTTTCCACATTATTATTTTGTGACTTCACCAATCCACGGATAATTAAAACGTCGGTTTCTTTGACTATGTTACTGTGATTAAATTCTTATTTTGTGATACTATGCTTAAATATTCATCAATCCATGGATTCTTGATACCGTTATGAACATTGAGTGACTGTGGCTTGAGGACTGTGATTGTGATAAGATTATATTTTTATTTTAACAATTCATGGATTTGTGATACTATTCTTTTTCCACATTATTATTTTGTGACTTCACCAATCCACGGATAATTAAAACGTCGGTTTCTTTGACTATGTTACTGTGATTAAATTCTTATTTTGTGATACTATGCTTAAATATTCATCAATCCATGGATTCTTGATACCGTTATGAACATTGAGTGACTGTGGCTTGAGGACTGTGATTGTGATAAGATTATATTTTTATTTTAACAATTCATGGATTTGTGATACTATTCTTTTTCCACATTATTATTTTGTGACTTCACCAATCCACGGATAATTAAATCTTCGGTTTCTTTGACTATGTTACTGTGATTAAATTCTTATTTTGTGATACTATGCTTAAATATTCATCAATCCATGGATTCTTGATACCGTTATGATCATTGAGTGACTGTGGCTTGAGGACTGTGATTGTGATAAGATTATATTTTTATTTTAACAATTCATGGATTTGTGATACTATTCTTTTTCCACATAATTATTTTGTGACTTCACCAATCCACGGATAATTAAAACTTTGGTTTCTTTGACTATGTCACTGTGATTAAATTCTTATTTTGTGATACTTTGCTTAAATATTCATCAATCCATGGATGTTTGGTACCGTTATGATCATTGAGTGACTGTGGCTTGAGGACTGTGATGGTGATAAGATTATATTTTTATTTTAACAATTCATGGATTTGTGATACTATTCTTTTTCCACATTATTATTTTGTGACTTCACCAATCCACGGATAATCAAAACTTTGGTTTCTTTGACTATGTTACTGTGATTAAATTCTTATTTTGTGATACTTTGCTTAAATATTCATCAATCCATGGATGTTTGATACCGTTTTGATCATTGAGTGACTGTGGCTTGAGGACTGTGATTGTGATAAGATTATATTTTTATTTTAAAAATTCATGGATTTGTGATACTATTCTTTCTCCACATTATTATTTTGTGACTTCACCAATCCACGGGTAATTAAAACTTCGGTTTCTTTGACTATGTTACTGTGATTGAATTCTTATTTTGTGATACTATGCTTTTATATTCATCAATCCATGGATTCTTGATACCGTTATGATCATTGAGTGACTGTGGCTTGAGGACTGTCATTGTGATAAGATTATATTTTTATTTTAACAATTCATGGATTTGTGATACTATTTTTTTTCCACATTATTATTTTGTGACTTCACCAATCCACGGATAATTAAAACTAAGGTTTCTTTGACTATGTTACTGTGATTGAATTCTTATTTTGTGATACTATGCCTAAATATTCATCAATCCATGGATACTTGATACCGTTATGATCATTGAGTGACTGTGGCTTGAGGACTGTGATTGTGATAAGATTATATTTTTATTTTAACAATTCATGGATTTGTGATACTATTCTTTTTCCACATTATTATTTTGTGACTTCACCAATCCACGGATAATTGAAACTTCGGTTTCTTTGACTATGTTACTGTGATTAAATTCTTATTTTGTGATACTATGCTTAAATATTCATCAATCCATGGATTCTTGATACCGTTATGATCATTGAGTGACTGTGGCTTGAGGACTGTGATTGTGAAAAGATTATATTTTAATTTTAACAATTCATGGATTTGTGATACTATTCTTTTTCCACATTATTATTTTGTGACTTCACCAATCCACGGATAATTAAAACTTTGGTTTCTTTGACTATGTTACTGTGATTGAATTCTTATTTTGTGATACTATGCTTAAATATTCATCAATCTATGGATGTTTGATACCGTTATGATCATTGAGTGACTGTGGCTTGAGGACTGTGATTGTGATAAGATCATATTTTAACAATTCATGGATTTGTGATACTATTCTTTTTCCACATTATTATTTTGTGACTTCACCAATCCACGGATAATTAAAACTTCGGTTTCTTTGACTATGTTACTGTGATTAAATTCTTATTTTGTGATACTATGCTTAAATATTCATCAATCCATGGATTCTTGATACCGTTATGAACATTGAGTGACTGTGGCTTGAGGACTGTGATTGTGATAAGATTATATTTTTAATTTAACAATTCATGGATTTGTGATACTATTCTTTTTCCACATTATTATTTTGTGACTTCACCAATCCACGGATAATTAAAACTTCGGTTTCTTTGACTATGTTACTGTGATTAAATTCTTATTTTGTGATACTTTGCTTAAATATTAATCTATCCATGGATGTTTGATACCGTTATGATCATTGAGTGACTGTGGCTTGAGGACTGTGATTGTGATAAGATCATATTTTAACAATTCATGGATTTGTGATACTATTCTTTTTCCACATTATTATTTTGTGACTTCACCAATCCACGGATAATTAAAACTTCGGTTTCTTTGACTATGTTACTGTGATTAAATTCTTATTTTGTGATACTATGCTTAAATATTCATCAATCCATGGATTCTTGATACCGTTATGATCATTGAGTGACTGTGGCTTGAGGACTGTGATTGTGATAAGATCATATTTTAACAATTCATGGATTTGTGATACTATTCTTTTTCCACATTATTATTTTGTGACTTCACCAATCCACGGATAATTAAAACTTCGGTTTCTTTGACTATGTTACTGTGATTAAATTCTTATTTTGTGATACTTTGCTTAAATATTAATCTATCCATGGATGTTTGATACCGTTATGATCATTGAGTGACTGTGGCTTGAGGACTGTGATTGTGATAAGATCATATTTTAACAATTCATGGATTTGTGATACTATTCTTTTTCCACATTATTATTTTGTGACTTCACCAATCCACGGATAATTAAAACTTCGGTTTCGTTGACTATGTTACTGTGATTAAATTCTTATTTTGTGATACTATGCTTAAATATTCATCAATCCATGGATTCTTGATACCGTTATGATCATTGAGTGACTGTGGCTTGAGGACTGTGATTGTGATAAGATTATATTTTTATTTTAACAATTCATGGATTTGTGATACTATTCTTTTTCCACATAATTATTTTGTGACTTCACCAATCCACGGATAATTAAAACTTTGGTTTCTTTGACTATGTTACTGTGATTAAATTCTTATTTTGTGATACTTTGCTTAAATATTCATCAATCCATGGATGTTTGATACCGTTATGATCATTGAGTGACTGTGGCTTGAGGACTGTGATGGTGATAAGATTATATTTTTATTTTAACAATTCATGGATTTGTGATACTATTCTTTTTCCACATTATTATTTTGTGACTTCACCAATCCACGGATAATTGAAACTTTGGTTTCTTTGACTATGTTACTGTGATTAAATTCTTATTTTGTGATACTTTGCTTAAATATTCATCAATCCATGGATGTTTGATACCGTTATGATCATTGAGTGACTGTGGCTTGAGGACTGTGATTGTGATAAGATTATATTTTTATTTTAACAATTCATGGATTTGTGATACTATTCTTTTTCCACATTATTATTTTGTGACTTCACCAATCCACGGATAATTAAAACTTCGGTTTCTTTGACTATGTTACTGTGATTGAATTCTTATTTTGTGATGCTATGCTTAAATATTTATCAATCCATGGATTCTTGATACCGTTATGATCATTGAGTGACTGTGGCTTGAGGACTGTGATTGTGATAAGATTATATTTTTGTTTTAACAATTCATGGATTTGTGATACTATTCTTTTTCCACATTATTATTTTGTGACTTCACCAATCCACGGATAATTAAAACATCGGTTTCTTTGACTATATGTAACTGTGATTGAATTCTTATTTTGTGATACTATGCTTAAATATTCATCAATCCATGATTCTTGATACAGTTATGATCATTGAGTGACTGTGGCTTGAGGACTGTGATTGTGATAAGATTATATTTTTATTTTAACAATTCATGGATTTGTGATACTATTCTTTTTCCACATTATTATTTTGTGACTTCACCAATCCACGGATAATTAAAACTTCGGTTTCTTTGACTATGTTACTGTGATTAAATTCTTATTTTGTGATACTATGCTTAAATATTCATCAATCCATGGATTCTTGATACCGTTATGATCATTGAGTGACTGTGGCTTGAGGACTGTGATTGTGATAAGATTATATTTTTATTTTAACAATTCATGGATTTGTGACACTATTTTCTCAACCACGGTGACTGTGATCACATTATTATTTTGTGACGTTATCAATAATATAACAGTCCACGGATTAGTGAAACTTTCTTTGCAAATGACCGTTTCATGTTTGTGACTAACTTTATGATTATGCTGTTATATTAATTATTTGTGGATTTATGATAATATTCTAGAGATTAAATCTCCACTATACTGTGACTGTGACAAAAATATAATGATTACTTTAATTACTGTGATCACATAGTCATGACTGACTGTGATTGTGATCTGATAACATTCTTATTTTGTGATACTGCTTAAATAGTCACCTATCCATGGATAGGTACCTACTGTGTTACTATAACTTGGGGATTGTGATTGTGATTATGTTTGTGATATGATTATATTTTTATTTTATCAATTCATGGATTTGTGACACTATTTTCTCCACTACGGTGACTGTGATCACATTATTATTTTGTGACTTTATCAATAATATAACAGTCCACGGATTAGTGAAACTTTCTTTGCAAATGACCGTTTCATGTTTGTGACTAACTTTATGATTATGCTTTAATATCAATTATTTGTGGATTTGTGATAATATTCTAGAGATTAAATCTCCACTATACTGTGACTGTGACAAAAATATAATGATTACTTTAATTACTGTGATCACATAGACATGACTGACTGTGATTGTGATCTGATAACATTCTTATTCTGTATCCATGGATACTGTGTTACAGTAACTTGGGGATTGTGATTGTGATTATGATAATGTTTGTGATGGGATTACAATTTTATTTTATGATTATGTTGTAATATTATTAACTCGAGATTAAATCTACACTACTGTGACTGTGATGAGAATATAATGATAAATGAAATCACATTGCTATTTTGTAATCCATGGATTAGTGAAACTTTGTTTGCGATTAAATATCAGTTCCTTCGTCCATGTGACTGTGATTGTAGTATTAACAATTCATGGATTTGTGATACTATTATCGAGATCAAATGTTAAATAGGGTGACTGTGATAAATATATTATATTTGCAATAATTAGTGAGACTTTTTTTTTGTGATTGTGATCTGATAAAATTATTATTTTGTGATATTGCTGAAATATTCAACAATCCATGGATGGTTACTTGATACCGTTATGGTGATTGAATGTGTTACTGTGACGGAAGACTGTGATTGTGTGACATGGATTTGTGATACTATTTTCGAGATTAAATGTTTACTACGGTGACTGTGAAAAAAAATATTTTTCCTTTTTTTTCATTACTCAATTGTTTTCATTAACCAATGAAATGATCTAATGTCATTCATTACTCCACTGTTTTAGACAAAAATGTCAACCAACAAATCCATCATTTTGAAGCAGTCCATACTTGTTTTATAGTCATTGTCACATTGTGTTTACAACCTAACCTCACTTCAAGTACAGTCGTTGTCAAAGAGTGCCGTTCAAATGAAATTAGATATTGCAAAGTTCGCTTCATATATTGAATAATCATTCAAAAAGTATAGCATGGCTATTACTCAGTCAGATGATAACGCTACTTCATCCTCGTGAGTAATATCCACCATTTCCCACTATTATTTAGTATTAAATGACTGAAACTGAAAGCCTAGAGAACAGTTTCCGTCGGATCACAAACACGATCGTCAAATTTTACGAAATTATTTTATCAGTAGTTCTTTTAAAATTCAAAAAACCACTTTTAACTGTGCATTGACCTTTGAGCCATCAAGTTTTATGTTTTATTTATTGTTAGATAAGAGTCCATTTATGGAAAATCATTTTAAATGAATCTGATTTGTTAATTATTTAATTCGGAAGCTGATGATAAAATGTTGGTTGATGCATGGGGTTGTAGTGTTTATTTTTTTTATTTTTATCATTGTGAGTTTTTGGTCATAAACCAATTTCTTCCAAAATTTTGAGATAATCAAGTTTTTCATTTTCTGCATTTTTTATAGGTTGGAACTGTATGAAATTCGGCAACACTGTAGTTATTCACTTTTGTAGGAAGTTGGAGAGAATGTGACAACGCCGATTTATCAGTAAATTTTGCGAAATCTGTAAGGATTCCACTTTCAAACCAATTTTTTTTTAAATCTTTGATTGAAATTTGAGGTGAACTGGCAACGTCGTATCGGTTTCCTATCTTCAATAATAATAACAATTATGAGAATTGGTTTTTGAGTCATCTGGCAACGTTGTATGATTCATAAGATTGGGTGGTCATTCAAGTTGTTTTTGACTTTTTTCGCAAATTTCCTTTGATAATATGAACGATTTCTTACCAGAATGAGATTTTTGAAATAATCTGGCAACGTTGCATATATTTTTTCCTGGATTTTTCCTATCCTGATATACATGGAAAGGCTTTTCCTCATTTTCCACAATAATGTCAAACATTTTTCATGATTTTGGGTTTTTTTAAGTAATTTGGGAATGATGTATCAATTTTATCTATCGTCCAAAGTGATTTTGCAACGTTGTATTTGTTTAATTTTATGTACACGATAAACTCAACAAGGTTTGAAAGATGTTGAAAATTGTAAAGCAATCTGGCAACGTCGTATTTGCTTCCTCAATAATACTCACTAAGATTAAATTTTGTGATCATAACTTTTTTTTCAAGTTATTTGGCAACGTTGCATGTATTTTTTTTCATTATCCTCCCATTCTGATTTTTGTAATGATTTGGCAACGTTGTTTTCACAATGTCCGAGTTACTCTTGATAAAATAAACGATTCCCTTCAAGAATATGATTTTTGAAATAATCTGGCAACGTTGCATGTATTTTCTATTTTGAAAGTATACTTGAACGATTTTTGGAATCCACTGACAACGTTACATATTTCAATAATATAAACGGTGTTTTATACTATAGGGATTATTGAAGTAATCTGGCAACGTTGCAATAATTGTTCACCCGCTATCCTCATTGAACGTTGTATTTATTTGATTTATTTGAATAATATATTATGATTATTGACATTTAAAGTAAGTCTGGCAACGTTGTATCTGTTTTTATACTCGATGATATGGTCAAAGTTTGATGAAATTGATTGAACCTAGTCAAGAATTAATTCATTTTTTCAATTCACCTCCAACGATTTTCTATACTAATAGGATTTTTGAAGTAATCTGGCAATGTTGCATTCACGAAGATATTATTATTTCATTTATCTCAATATGTATTGATTAAGATTTCCAAAGTGACACGGCAAGCTTTCATTTGTTCTTTTTGATCTATCATTAGATTTGAGTGATCTGACAACGTTGCATAATTTTCTTAATTCATCTTCAATTATCAAACGAACGTTTTGTTGAAATTTTTGAAGTATTCTGGCAATGTCGCATTGATTTTTTCAATCATTTTCATCAATTTTATATTTTCGAACTGATCTGGCAACGTTGTAGTGCTTTTCACTTATAATCTCCCTAGAGCTCGAATTATTTTCGGAAATTTTGTCGAGTTGCGAATTTTTTGAAAATTTTCTTGAAAAATTCGCAACGAGAACAAATTTCCGGATTTTTAATTCGAGCTCGCTGGAGATTCGGCAAGAAAATTTCATGCCAAAACTATTTGAGAAGATTTAATAGTAGCGGCTGGATGTAGCTTCCATGCACCAACCACAGTGTGGGATTGTTAGGGAGAGTGGGGACGGCAACACTGTAATCATATGGGAGCTACATTCAGATGCAAAGCCAGGGAGATTTCCACTTATCAATCTTTCAGTCACGTGACTATGAGTAGGGTGATTTCCGATAAAATTAGGTCGTTGCCATAGCAACATGTTAAAATGCAAGCCTATGATTGGTTAGAAATGACTGGTAGGAAATGTTCACATTATTTGTCCTCAATAATATGAACGATCTATGTATTTATGTACTGTGAAGTATAATCTGGCAACTTTGCATTTGTATTTTCAATTATCCTCGACGATTTTTCAACATTCTGGCAATGTTGCCTTAATTTTTTTTTTATGTACTGGGTCTTCCCGTATATTTTTGTACCCCACTTGAAGAGTGTATTTGAAAAGGTATTAAAATAAAGTAAATACAAGTTTTTTTATGAACTTTGAGAGTAGGCTAAATAACGATGTTTAAATTTCATTGGATTTCTTCTTTTGAAAATCCATGCAAATTTAATTGCAAATATAGTGTAAAAACTAAAGCATGATTGAAATATCGCCAAAAATAAAAAAAAAAACATAAAACCCATATCATCCATCATCCCAACAAATTTCTCAATTCCCCTGAAAATGCGCGCCTCAACCTATACTTATCGATTTTACGACTCAACAAGTCATAAAATTCATTGAGAAGTTACGAGCCTTAAATCAAGCTTCTCAGTCTTGGTTTGGCACTTAAAAATGCGATTTTGAATGACACTCGAGTAATACAACATAATTTGTTGAACACAATTATGGGTATTAATTTTATGTTGCTAAAATTCTTCATAAAAGATTCACTTATTCCCTGTATATTAATAATAATTCCTTTAATAATGATGGGAAATAAGCCGTCTTCATTCACTGATCTACAGACAACTGGATAAATAAACCTGTCACTGTCACACGGCTTGGTGAATTTAACTGGTTCAAAAACAAGGAACTGTTGCGATGTCAATTTTTCAGAGCCGGTTCCATTGATTGTATCCAGTTTATATATAGATCAGTGACTAAAAAATTAAAATCACCACTATAGCCTGTCAACATCTCATCTCATAACACTTACGTTTAACAGTCTACGATAGCAATCTGAGTGCACTCGAAACAAGGCCATTGGAGGAAACAATTGTTGTTCACTGTCAGTTGTCACGCACATCATGTCAGCTGTCAACGTGTCGCACAGGCCATCTTTATCTGGCTTATCTGGAAAAGAGATGGAACATCGGTTAAATTTGCCGTGACGTATGCGTCTCCATATTGTGGGCTGTTTATGGGACAGGTCTTGGGTTTGGTTGGGAATGAGGGGACGCATGGGCGTACCAATTTAATATAAACATAAATAATAATATATTCAAATTGTTATCAATTTATTTGCTGAACGATATTTATGATAATTCATAGCCATTAAATCAAACATAATTAATGTTAATGACAAACATTTTTTCTATTTATGGCAAATAAGATATCCTTTGGACAGTTCCAGTTAAATACAGAAAACAACAGAATTAAATGTGAAAAAAATAATATGGGGTATCATTTTTAAGATAATAAATTGAAGTATCATCATCAATTGCTGATTCCATTTCCCAAATTGACCTAAAATGTCACTTTTGAAGATAGTTTAGTGTTTTTTTCAACATGATGACATTATGGGGTATCATTTTAAAGATCGATTTGAGGTATCATCATCAAGACATTTTGAATATCGAACTGTCATTTTCGAGTTAATCTTCAGTTATATTTTCATTATCAAGCTAATTTTCTAGAGATCCATAGGTATCATATTTTAAGTACTTTTGAAGTATGATCTTCCAAATTGATCTGAAATAATATAATTTTTGAAGGTATTTTGAACTTATGACAGCTTGGAATATCATTTTGAAGATAGTCTAGTGTCTTTATGCATATAAGATATGAGGTATCATTTTGAAGATAGTTTAGTGTTTTTTAACATGATGACATTATGGGGTATCATTTTAAAGATCGATTTGAGGTATCATCATCAAGACATTTTGAATATCGAACTGTCATTTTCGAGTTAATCTTCACTTATTTTCATTATCAAGCTAATTTTCTAGAGATCCAGAGGTATCATATTTTAAGTACTTTTGAAGTATGATCTCCCAAATTGATCTGAAATAATATAATTTTTGAAGGTATTTTGAACTTTTGACAGCTTGGAATATCATTTTGAAGATAGTCTAGTGTCTTTATCCATATAAGATATGAGGTATCATTTTGAAGATAGTTTAGTGTTTTTTTCAACATGATGACATTATGGGGTATCATTTTAAAGATCGATTTGAGGTATCATTATCAAGACATTTTGAATATTGAACTGTCATTTTCGAGTTAATCTTCAGTTATATTTTCATTATCAAGCTAATTTTCTAGAGATCCAGAGGTATCATATTTTAAGTACTTTTGAAGTATGATCTCCCAAATTGATCTGAAATAATATAATTTTTGAAGGTATTTTGAACTTTTGACAGCTGGGAATATCATTTTGAAGATAGTCTAGTGTCTTTATGCATATAAGATATGAGGTATCATTTTGAAGATAGTTTAGTGTTTTTTAACATGATGACATTATGGGGTATCATTTTAAAGATCGATTTGAGGTATCATCATCAAGACATTTTGAATATCGAACTGTCATTTTCGAGTTAATCTTCACTTATTTTCATTATCAAGCTAATTTTCTAGAGATCCATAGGTATCATATTTTAAGTACTTTTGAAGTATGATCTCCCAAATTGATCTGAAATAATATAATTTTTGAAGGTATTTTGAGCTTATGACAGCTTGGAATATCATTTTGAAGATAGTCTAGTGTCTTTATGCATATAAGATATGAGGTATCATTTTGAAGATAGTTTAGTGTTTTTTAACATGATAACTTTATGGGGTATCATTTTGAAGATCGATTTGAGGTATCATCATCAAGACATTTTGAATATTGAACTGTAATTTTCGAGTTAATCTTCAGTTATATTTTCATTATCAAGCTAATTTAGATCAAGTTATCATTATGAAGATAGTTTTATAGTTATCTTGAGGTATCATTTATCTATGGTAATTTGAATCATCATACAGAAGATAATTTATAGATGATTATCTTTAAATATAGGTAAATAGATTTTGAAGATAATTTTCAAGATAACCGGATCATTTTGCGGATAAGTTGAGGTATCATCAAGATATTTGAAGACTTGGAGTGACATTTTCGAGTTGAGTTTCAATGATAATAATATACAGGGTGTCCGGAAATTACGCGTCAGGATTTTGGTGGGCGATTCTACATGAAAAATTAATGCAACAAACTTCTATACAATTTTTTCAAAAACTTCAAAAATTTTTTCAAAGTACGAATTTTTAATTATTTAAGGTACGGTTAATGTTTAAAGTCGTTTTTCTCGGAAACCGTTAATTCTACGATGATGCAACAACGAGCACCTTTTTAAAAAATATTTTGATGCTCTTTACTAATTTGACATCCAAATTTATAAAAAGATTAAAACAAAAAAGTTCTAAGTATTTTTCCTAAGGTGAAGGACAGCTTCAGCCTTTTGTCATTGACGACTAGCGTCAAATTAATAGGGTGAATACAAAGAAACACTAGTGACATGCATGCAAAATTTGGCGAAAATCATTACACTAGAAAAAAAGTTATTAAAAAAAATAAGAAAAAAAAAATATTTTTTAACACCCTGTATCTTCCTTAATTTTGAGTTTTTGAAAAAATTGTATAGAAGTTTGTTGCATTAATTTTTCATGGAGAATCGCCCACCAAAATCCTGACGCGTAATTTCCGGACACCCTGTATATCTGGGGTATCATTTTTTAAGTAATTTTAACATATTATCCTTCAAGTTAATTTTGGTATCATCTATAAAGTTTCATTGTGAAGTCAACTTGGGATACCATTTTGAAGAAATGGAAACTTGTTTTCAAGATTCTTTTCGTACGCCGCTGGCGAGAACAAATCAGTGACGTATGAAGTTTATTTACGACCACAAGAGCCATATGTAATGTGCTCAAATAATGAGGCTGTCGGTCGACGGTGGGTGCCTCTTTCTTCCTCTCTTTTTGCCTTTTCTAAATGCCAACTAAACAGTGAAATTTATAGGTTTTGCCATCTTGCACCGCACAATACTCCTGCTGCTTTGGGGCATTCCTGTTTCGGATTTTTATGCTAATTTGTCCAACGCGGCCAGTATTTCGTTTGTGTTGGAAGGTCGAGTGGATTTCTTCATTTTGTTTGGGTATGGCACAAGGTTGGGTTTTGACAAGGGACAAAAATTCATCGTACTTTATGTGGGTTGTTATTTTGCGTGTGTTGATTATTTTTTGCGCTTTTCTTCATATATTTTTCCGTTTTTTATTAACTTAGCATGTCATAAATCCAAAACTGACATATTGAAGAATGGAATTATTTGAGGTATCTTTATCAACCTCATTTCAAGGATAATTTTTATTCTTGAGTAAATTCAATTATCAATATCATATACAAGTTGACTGGGGGTATCATTTTTAAATCATCATCAAGATATTTTGAAGACTGAAGTATCATTTCCAATCATTTTGCAGATTTCATTATGAAGATCATTTTCAAGATAACTTGGGGTATCATTTTTACTTGAACTGTAAATATCAAGATAATTTGAGGTATCAATTTTGAAGATATCATCAAGATATTTTGAGTAATTTTCAAGTGAATCTTCATCAATATTTTCATGAATTTGAAGATTTTATTATGAAGATGATTTTCAAGTTGACTTGGGGTATAATTTTAACTTGATCTGTAAATATCAAGATAATTGGAGGTATCAATTTTGAAGATATCATCAAGATATTTTGAGTAATTTTCAAGTGAATCTTCATCAATATCTTCATGAATTTGAAGATTTTATTATGAAGATGATTTTCAAGATAACTTGTGGTATAATTTTAACTTGAACTGTAAATATCAAGATAATTGGAGGTATCAATTTTGAAGATATCATCAAGATAGTTTGAAGACTGAAGTGTAATTTTCAAGTGAATCTTCATGAATTTGAAGATTTTATTATGAAGATGATTTTCAAGTTAACTTGGGGTATAATTTTAACTTGAACTGTAAATATCAAGATAATTGGAGATATCAATTTTAAAGATATCATCAAGATATTTTGAAGACTGATGTGTAATTTTCGAGTGAATCTTCATCAATATCTTCATGAATTTGAAGATTTTATTATGAAGATGATTTTCAAGTTAACTTGGGGTATAATTTTAACTTGAACTGTAAATATCAAGATAATTGGAGGTATCAATTTTAAAGATATCATCAAGATATTTTGAAGACTGATGTGTAATTATCAAGTGAATCTTCATCAATATCTTCATGAATTTAAAGATTTTATCATGAAGATGATTTTCAAGATAACTTGGGGTATCATTTTAACTTGAACTGTAAATATCAAGATAATTAGAGGTATCAATTTTGAAGATATCATCAAGATATTTTGAAGACTGATGTGTAATTTTCAAGTGAATCGTCATCAATATCTTCATGAATTTGAAGATTTTATTATGAAGATGATTTTCAAGTTAACTTGGGGTATAATTTTAACTTGAACTGTAAATATCAAGATAATTGGAGATATCAATTTTAAAGATATCATCAAGATATTTTGAAGACTGATGTGTAATTTTGAAGTGAATCTTCATCAATATCTTCATGAATTTGAAGATTTTATTATGAAGATGATTTTCAAGTTAGCTTGAGGTATAATTTTAACTTGAACTGTAAATATCAAGATAATTGGAGGTATCAATTTTGAAGATATCATCAAGATATTTTGAAGACTGATGTGTAATTTTCAAGTGAATCTTCATCAATATCTTCATGAATTTGAAGATTTTATTATGAAGATTATTTTCAAGTTGACTGGGGTATAAATTTTCAAGTAAATTTAAAGTATCGCCCCTCAAATTACCTTCAAAAATGATACCTTCAATTAAAGGTATCATTTTAAAGATGATTTGTGTAATTTTCAAGATAATATGAGGTATCATCATGATATTTGGAGACCTATTGAGGGAATCTTCATTGATATTGTCCAAATTAACTTAGGGTATCATTTTTGAGTAAATCTTGAGTATCATCTCTATCATTTTAGAGTTGACTTGAACCTTCGAAAGTCTATTTTAAAGATCATCAATTTCATTTTGAAGAGTAAGTTGTAATGTTTTCAGTATTATCTTCGTTATTTTGCAGATGTCATCGTGATGATCATTTTCAAGTTATCTTGAGGTATCAAATCATCTTTCTGAGGTATCACTATTGAGGATAATTATGATTATCATTCTGAAGGAGACTTGAAATATTATTTCGAAAATAATGTATTGTGATTTTCAAGATAATGCGGGATATCATTAATTTTAAAGATAATTTGGAGTATCATTATTAGAAACTTGTTTCCATGGATAGTTTGAAATACCTTGAGTTATCAATTTTGAAGATAATAATTGGTGTAAAATTCAAGATAATAAAAGATATCATATTGAAGATAAGTTGGGGTGTCAACATGGGCAAAAAAACCTTTCCCATTACAGAATCTCAATTTTAGCATAACGTTCGAAAAAGCAAAACACACCAGATATGCTGGTGCATAATTTATGAGCCGTTTTCCTGTTTGGCCGTATTTCCAGAATAAGCCACACAGTTGTTTTACATATTTTTGTCGTTTTAAATATGAACTTGCATAATTTTGTTTGAACAACGCCTCAACATTTAACTATTTCTGGTGCAGCTTTGCCGGGAATGTTGAATTAATACGTTGTTTCTGTTGTTTGGCGTATATTATTATGCTAAGCCCACTTTTCCGCTTGTTGGTCTTTGATGAGACTTTGTGGGGTGTCAAGATGGGATTAACTGGTCGAGAACCTACGCGGGAATGGTTGATTTTCTCCTTTATTCGACCCATTTTATTTTGAAGATAAAGTGTCCTTTTCTAAATTGGCTTTTTGGTGTATCATTTTTCAAGATAATTTGTATCATTTTTTGAAGTCAATAATTGTAAGTATAATAACCAATAATAATTGAAGATAATGAATAAATAATCTATCTTTAAGGGTATCATTTAGATGTTGATTTAATAAGGGTATAATTTTTTTCAAGATAAACTTGTAGGATAAAATATAATTTTGACAATTAACCGCAATACAATGAATTAATTTTATCAAAATACCTCGAAGTATCGTATTCAAGATAATCATCATTTTGTGGGCATTTTGGCTTGAAATACATTTTCTGAAGATGATCAAGGGTATCATTTCCATGTTAGTTTGGGAAAGGTATCATTTTTTGAATATGATTTGTGGAATTTTTTCAAGATAATACAATTTTGTCAATTTATTGGATAATACTGAAATAATCGAGGTATCATTATTTAGCAAGATAATTATCACTAAATTGACTGGAGTCATCATTTTACAGTTTCTGCAGATAATCAAGGGTATCATTAAAATGTTAATTTGAGAAAGGTATCATGTTCTGATGACACTTTGAAGGATCTTTTTCGAGATAAAATATAATTTTGACATTTTATTAAGACATCCTCAAGATGCATCGAGGTATCATTATTATTAAGATAATTAGGTATCATTAAATTAGGATCTTGAATCATCATTTTGAGGTTAGGACACATTTGCTGCAGATAACCAAGGGTATCATTTAGATGTTGATATCATTTTTTGAAGATGATTTGGAGGTGTCATTAGTTTATGTGTAATCTATTTAGGTATCATTTTTTGAAGATAATTTATACAGGGTGTTTCCTAACCTCTGTGACAAAATAAAAGGGGTGATTCTTCGCTTAATTTCAAGACGAAAATGTAGTATAGCTTTTTTTCGAATTTTGCTTTGTTTCCAATATACAGGGTGTTTAATTTGTTTTATTATTATTATTTATTTTTATATATATTTTTTTTCATTTATTTAGTGTTTTTGAATTTTCCATTAAAATGATTATAATTGATTGCTGTATTTGTTAGAAAATTCAACATCAGCGATAAAATTACTTTTTGCGTCAAAACTCACTCAACTAGATTTAATTTTTTATCTCAAAAATTAGGCAAGATACGATAAAAATTCAAGAGATCAAAAAGTTGCGTTTTTAATTGAATAACCTGAGAAAAAAATGAAAATGACACAAAAAGTCAGTGGCGTACATTTTTTTCCCAATAATATTGGTTGAAGTGCCGCTCGGGACGCCACTGTATTCGATAATTTTATTTGTTCATTGCAAAATGAGCCCGTTATCACTATAAATACCGTTACCAAACTTCAACAAAATCGAGCAAAAGTTAAATTAATTAAAAATAAAAAACTAATAAAAAAAAAAAAATTAAACACCCTGTATTTTGGAAACAAAGCGAAATTCGAAAAAAAGTTATACCACATTTTCGTCTTAAAATTAAGCGAAGAATCACCCCTTTCATTTTGTCACAGAGGTTAGGAAACACCCTGTATAATAATTTTGAAGATAAAATATCATTTTGAGTTTGACAAAATAATGATATCATTTTTTAAAGATAATTTGAAAAATATTTTATTACCCCTTTCATTTTGTCACAGAGGTTAGGAAACACCCTGTATAATAATTTTAAAGATAAAATATCATTTTGAGTTTGACAAAATAATGGTATCATTTTTTAAAGATAATTTGAAAAATATTTTATTATTTTGACAAAATTTATACCTAGCAAAATACTGGAGTGATACCTACTCTAGATAAATTATTATTATAATTTGAGGTATTTTATATTACTTTTACGTCGTTTTTCAAGATTATGTTTTTTTAAAGATAAATTTATGTTATTTAAAAAATAATTTTAAAAAGCGTTCTGAAGACGATTTAAAATTCAAGAATATTTGAGGTAGATATTTTTTATCCGGTAGATAAAATTCTGATTCTCAAAAATAGAAAAATAAACAATCAAGAATAATAATGAGTGATGAATGAATTAAAAGCTTGTTGATGATTGTTTAAAGGAAAAAAAATACACGAAAGAAGAAATAAAGATTAATAAGACTTTAAAAAAAGAAAAAAAAACTTGATGTAAAAAATATTATTTATGAAAAAAAGTTAAATAAAGTAAGTACAAAGTAAGTAAAAAATGTACTCAAGTAAATATTCACTGTACACTGTAAAAGGACAAATGATAAAAGAAAAAAAAAACGTTAAAAAAATTAAAGAATAAAAAATAGGAGAAGATGGAAACATTGATAAATTGAATGAATCAGAAATTATTGTACCTATTTTTATTTTAGGAAAGTTTAAAGTAAAAATAAAAGCAAAAAGTGTGAAAATAAACATCAATTAAAACAAACACTCATCAGTTAAGTGATTTAAAACATAAAAACAACATCTGGGCAGAGGAATGAGGCAAAAACTATTGTGCCTTTCAAGAAAATAGACTACAAAGTAAAAGAAATAAAAAAGATAAAATGATCCTAAACACAATTTAAAATAAAATAAACAAGTTTGATAATAATATTAGAATTGAACAATGATAAAAGTAAGGATTATTAAAGTTACCAGAAAAATCTCTTTCAACACATTTTTTTTATTTTGTAGACTTCATAAGAGGCAAGCAAAATGGAAATAAAACATGAACTCTTGCGCCATCGAAAAAAAGAGACGAAGATATATAAAAAAAACAAGTAATAATAATTCATCTTAGTGGAAACAAGTATGAAAATTAATCAAGCAAGGATCAATAAAAAGATTTGAAACATAAAAACATCAGTGAACATTATGAATAAAATGGAAAAACAACCAAACAAAGTATAATACATAAATCCTCAAAGAAGAAAATAAAAATTAATAAAGACAAATAGAGATTAATTAAAAGGTTAAAACTCAAGAAAATTCACTAAAATGTATATAAAATTGAGTATTAAAGATAAATTATCAGAAAATTAATTAATAATCCAACTAACAATAAACGTTAATCAAGACAAACAAAAAGATTTAAAAGAAAGTAAAAAACTAAACAAGCCACCAAACCATAATTTCAATGTCAATAAATAATCCGCATAAACCCAACCTGCAAATTCCCAAAAACCCATCATCCACGCTCCGCGACCATTAATTTAAGACCATACCAATCCGGTGAGATACATTAAAACGCATTCCCGTAATTTCAGCCTAAATTATTCGATTACTTGCGCCGTTTGTCGGCGTACTAAATTAAAAAATTAATGGCTATATTAAAATACCATTGAAGACTAGAGACAGCTCTTACTTTGTGTCTTTTATTTTCTCAACGAATGCAAATCGGTACTTATAAAGCTATTTATATCGGACAAAGTGCTTGTTTATTTTATTCAATGACTAATAAATAATAAACTTGCACAATAATGACGATTATCAAAGTAAATACTCCGTGCGTGTATTAAGTTAATTGATAATGTCGGCGTGGAATTGTTAGTTATGCGAACAAATCTAGTTTTGTTTATTTTTTGATAAAAACGCCATTTTACCTTTCACATGTGGCTTGAGTTGATTTATGATAGTCCCTTTAATAACGATAATTCACGTGGAGTTTATTTAACTTTGATCTACACACAAAAGAGCAAAATGTAAATTGTTGATGAATTTTACAGCCATCTTCAGGGCCGTATCTAATTTGTTTTAGTATTCTGTTAACTATTGTGCTGTAAATTGTGGGATGTAAGTCCGGATCTGCATCAGTTTATTGATATTATGTAGATTCTGGAATCAGCTTTTCATTGGTGGCTTCGCAACTTTTTCCGATAAAAGTGGAATATATTTATTAGCGTCTTAACTGTTTATTTTATTGGCTTTGAATAGCTTTTAACACTCCAGGTTGTGTATTGCATGCAGAGGAAACGGGAATTTATTTTTCGTTTACGTTCATAAAATGAATGGTGAGATTTTATTATTTTTGTTGAAATCAGGAAATTGTGATTGAATAATGTCCATGGGGCTATTTAATTAGAAATCGTGACTACTAAAAAGATTATTCAAATGAAAGTTGTTTTTTGATTGCAATTTTATCAAAAACCGTAACTCCAATCAAATTTTTTTTCAAATAAAAGTTGTTCTCTGGTTGGTTTTCTACAAAATTTGTGAAAACAATTTTTTTGCCAGAGGAATGGTTTTCAAGATATTGGTAAAAATCTACAGTTGTTGGTTGTAAAGAATAATGACGTCAGGCATAATTTGACATACGTTATTTCAAAAACCGCAAGTCCACTGGAAAAACTCTTCAGATAAAAGTTATTCTTTGATTGATTGTCAACAAGATTTATTTGAACAATTTTTCTGTTGAAAGTACGGTTTTCAAGATATCCGCCCAAATGTGTGCTCATAGGCCGTATGGGATGTTGACGTCACACAAATTTTGATGTCGTTTCTATCAAAAACCGTAACCTCAGTAAAAAAAATCCTCAGGTGAAAGTTGTTCTCTGGTTGATTGTCAACAAGATTTATTTTAACAATTTTTAAAAGTAATGCTTTCAAGTCTGTGCCCGTTGGTCATATGGGATGTTGATGTCAGACAAACTTTGTTAGCTTTTTTATCAAAAACCGTAACTCCAGTTACAAAACTTTTTAGGTAAAAGTTGTTCTTTGATTGATTGTTAACAAGATTTATTTGAACAATTTTTCTGTTGAAAGTACTGTTTTCAAGATATCCGCCTAAATGTGTGCTCATAGGCCATATGGGATGTTGACGTCAGACAAACTTTGTTAGCTTTTTTATCAAAAACCATAATTCCAGTAGCAAAACTTCTCAAGTAAGAGTTCTTCTTTGATTGATTGTTAACAAGATTTATTTGAACAATTTTTCTGTTGGAAGTACTGTTTTGAAGATATCCACACAAGTGTGTGCTCATTAGTCTTATAGGATGTTGACATCAGACAAACTTTGTTGGCTTTTTTATCAAAAACCGTAACTCCAGTAACAAAATTTCTCAAGTAAGAGTTGTTCTTTAATTGATTGTTAATAAGATTTATTTAAACAATTTTTCTGTTGGAAGTACTGTTTTCAAGATATCCGCACAAGTGTGTGCTCATTAGTCTTATAGGATGTTGACGTCAGACAAACTTTGTTAGCTTTTTTATGAAAAACCGTAACTCCAGTAACAAAACTTTTTTTGTAAAAGTTGTTCTTTGATTGATTGTTAACAAGATTTATTTCAACAATTTTTCTGTTGGAAGTACTGTTTTGAAGATATCCGCACAAGTGTGTGCTCATTAGTCTTATAGGATGTTGACGTCAGACAAACTTTGTTAGCTTTTTTATCAAAAACCGTAACTCCAGTGACAAAACTTTTCAGATAAGAGTTGTTCTTTGATTGATTGTTAACAAGATTTAATTGAACAATTTTTCTGTTGGAAGTACTGTTTTCAAGATATCCTCACAAGTGTGTGCTCATTAGTCTTATAGGATGTTGACGTCAGACAAAGTTTGTTAGCTTTTTTATCAAAAACCGTAACTCCAGTAACAAAACTTCTCAAGAAAGAGTTGTTCTTTGATTGATTGTTAACAAGATTTAATTGTACAATTTTTCTGTTGGAAGTACTGTTTTCAAGATATCCGCACAAGTGTGTGCTCATTAGTCTTATAGGATGTTGACGTCAGACAAACTTTGTTAGCTTTTTTATCAAAAACCGTAACTCCAGTAACAAAACTTCTCAAGTGAGAGTTGTTCTTTGATTGATTGTTAACAAGATTTAATTGAACAATTTTTCTGTTGGAAGTACTGTTTTCAAGATATCCGCACAAGTGTGTGCTCATTAGTCTTATAGGATGTTGATGTCAGACAAACTTTGTTAGCTTTTTTATCAAAAACCGTAATTCCAGTAACAAAACTTTTTTGATAAGAGTTGTTCGTTGATTGATTGTTAACAAGATTTATTTGAACAATTTTTCTGTTGGAAGTACTGTTTTGAAGATATCCGCACAAGTGTGTGCTCATTAGTCTTATAGGATGTTGACGTCAGACAAAGTTTGTTAGCTTTTTTATCAAAAACCGTAACTTTAGTAACAAAACTTCTCAGGTAAGAGTTGTTCTTTGATTGATTGTTAACAAGATTTATTCGAACATTTTTTCTGTTGGAAGTACTGTTTTGAAGATATCCGCACAAGTGTGTGCTCATTAGTCTTATAGGATGTTGACGTCAGACAAACTTTGTTAGCTTTTTTATCAAAAACCGTAACTTAAGTAACAAAACTTCTCAGGTAAGAGTTGTTCTTTGATTGATTGTTAACAAGATTTATTTGAACAATTTTTCTGTTGGAAGTACTGTTTTGAAGATATCCACACAAGTGTGTGCTCATTGGTCTTATAGGATGTTGACGTCAGACAAACTTTGTTAGCTTTTTTATCAAAAACCGTAACTCCAGTGACAAAACTTTTCAGATAAGAGTTGTTCTTTGATTGATTGTTAACAAGATTTATTTCAACAATTTTTCTGTTGGAAGTACTGTTTTGAAGATATCCGCACAAGTGTGTGCTCATTAGTCTTACGGGATCTTAACGTCATTCAGACTTTGATAACAGTTTTATCAATATCGAAGTACGGAGAAGTAATGTGGAAATGCATACTTTCGTCACTAGTGCGGAAAAGTAAAACTTTCCGTGACAAAAAGTGCACTTTTTTTCTCGTAACGGAAAATTGTCTCATGAAAAAAACTGAAGTAGTGCAAAAAGAACAACATGGAAAGTGGAAAATTTAATTAAAAAAGAACAATCCACAAAAGAGCTTAATTAAAAAAAGAAAAAAAGTGAGGGACAAAAATCTATTGTATTGAAGAAAATGAAAACAGTGCAGATTAACTGAGAATCTTCGAAACAAAAAAAAAATAAAACGTCACTAAAACGAAAATCTCACTAGAATTAACTAAAACCGAGATAAAAGGAACTAAAAAAATTGAAGAATGTGACAAAAAAGTTCAATTATCGAAGAGAACAAAATAATCTTGAAAAAAAATAAGTCTGCAGAAGCGGCAAATATCATCAAAAAACAGAATATGTATACCAAAAAAAAAAAGGAAGTAGAGTCAAGAATATTGAAGAAAAAAAATGTTATCAAAGAAAATAAAATATTTATTGCTAAAAAGAACAAAATAACGTTTACAAAAAAAATGTAGATAGGTCTGCGGAAAGTGAAAAATATCATCAACAGAGTAGAGATAACTAAAAAAGAGAAAACTGAAATGAAGATAATTGAAGAAAGAAAGAAAAAAAATTATCAAGAAAAATAAAATATTGCAAAAAGAACAAAACAATCTTAAAAGAAAATGTAAAAAGGTATGTAGAAGTGGAAAATATCATAGCAAAGTAGAATCAACTGAAATGGAGAAAAGTGAAAATCAAAAAATTAAAGGTTGATTAAAGAAAATAAAATATTGCAAAAAGAACTAAATAAGCTTAAAAAAAAACTATAAATGTCTGTTGAAGTGGAAAATATCATTATAGAATAGAAGCAGGTTTCATAAAAGAATTGAAAACAGGAAAAAAAAAAATTGAGACAAATAAAATGAACTATTGCAAAACAAAGAAAATAACGTTTAACAAAAAAAAACGTAGAAAGGTCTGTGGAGAGTGGCGAATATCATTAAAAGAGCAAATTCAATTGTAAAGGGAAAAGTGGAATTAAGATAATTGAGAAAAGAAAGAATCAAGTGTTGTTAAAAAAAATAAAATATTACAAAAAGAACAAACAACCTTGAAACAAAATATAAAAAGATGTAGAACTGGAAAATATCTTTGAAAAGCAGAATCAGGTAACTAGAATAGATAAAAGTAGAATTAAAATAAAGAACAAAAAATCTGGTTGAAGAAAATGAAAGACATAATTAAAAAAAAACAATTCAAGGTCAAACAAAAAAAACTAGAAAGGTTTGATAAAAATAACGTCAGACAAACTTTCATGGCGTTTCTATCAACAACCGTAACCCCTGTAACAAAACTTCTTAGATAAAAGTTGTTTTCTAGTTGATTATAAACAAGATTTATCTAAAGAATTTTTCTGTTAGTACTGTTTACGAGATATCGTCACAAGTGTGTGCTCGTTGGTCGTATGGAATGTTAACGTCAGACAAACTTTCATGGCGTTTCTATCAACAACCGTAACCCCTGTGAGAAAACTTTCCAGATAAAAGTTGTTCTCTAGTTGATTATAGACAAGATTTATTGGAAAAATTTTTTGATCAAAAGTACTGTTTACAAGATATCGTCACAAGTGTGTGCTCGTTGGTCGTATGGGATGTTGACGTCAGACAAACTTTCATGGCGTTTCTATCAACAACCGTAACCCCTGTGAGAAAACTTTCCAAATAAAAGTTGTTCTCTAGTTGATTATAGACAAGATTTATTGGAAAAATTTTTTGATCAAAAGTACTGTTTACAAGATATCGTCACAAGTGTGTGCTCGTTGGTCGTATGGGATGTTGACGTCAGACAAACTTTCATGGCGTTTCTATCAACAACCGTAACCCCTGTAACAAAACTTCTTGGATAAAAGTTGTTTTCCAGTTGATCATAAACAAGATTTATTTGAAAAATTTTTCTGTTAGAAGTACTGTTTACAAGATATCGTCACAAGTGTGTGCTCGTTGGTCGTGTGGGATGTTAACGTCAGACAAACTTCTATGGCGTTTATATCAAAAACCCTATCCTTTGTAACCAAACCCGTCAAGTAAAAGTTGTTCTCTAGTTGATTATTAAAAAGATTTATTTGAAAAATTTTTCTGTTAGAAGTACTGTTTACAAGATATCGTCACAAGTGTGTGCTCGTTGGTCGTGTGGGATGTTGACGTCAGACAAACTTTCATGGCGTTTCTATCAACAACCGTAACCCCTGTAACAAAACTTCTTCAATAAAAGTTGTTCACTAGTTGATTATGAACAAGATTTATTTGAAAAATTTTTCTGTTAGAAGTACTGTTTACAAGATATTGCCACAAGTGTGTGCTCGTTGGTCGTATGGGATGTTGACGTCAGACAAACTTTCATGGCGTTTCTATCAACAACCGTAACCCCTGTAACAAAACTTCTTGGATAAAAGTTGTTTTCCAGTTGATTATAAACAAGATTTATTTGAAAAATTTTTCTGTTAGAAGTACTGTTTACAAGATATCGTCACAAGTGTGTGCTCGTTGGTCGTATGGAATGTTAACGTCGGACAAACTTTCATGGCGTTTCTATCAACAACCGTAACCCTTGTAACAAAACTTCTTGAATAAAAGTTGTTCACTAGTTGATTATAAACAAGATTTATTTAAAAAAAATTTCTGTTAGAAGTACTGTTTACAAGATATTGTCACAAGTGTGTGCTCGTTGATCGTATGGAATGTTAACGTCGGACAAACTTTCATGGCGTTTCTATCAACAACCGTAACCCCTGTAACAAAACTTCTTCGATAAAAGTTGTTCTCTAGTTGATTATCAACAAGATTTATTTGAAGAAGTTTTTTGTTAGAAGTACTGTTTACAAGATATCGTCACAAGTGTGTGCTCGTTGGTCGTATGGAATGTTAACGTCGGACAAACTTTCATGGCGTTTCTATCAACAACCGTAACCCCTGTAACAAAACTTCTTTGATAAAAGTTGTTTTCCAGTTGATTATAAACAAGATTTATTTGAAAAATTTTTCTGTTAGAAGTACTGTTTACAAGATATCGTCACAAGTGTGTGCTCGTTGGTCGTATGGAATGTTAACGTCGGAAAAACTTTCATGGCGTTTCTATCAACAACCGTAACCCCTGTAACAAAACTTCTTAGATAAAAGTTGTTCTCTAGTTGATCATTAACAAGATTTATGCCAAAAATTTTTCTATTAAAAGTACTGTGCACAAGATATCGTCACAAGTGTGTGCTCGTTGGTCGTATGGAATGTTAACGTCGGACAAACTTTCATGGCGTTTCTATCAACAACCGTAGTCCCTGTAACAAAACTTCTCAGATAAAAGTTGTTCTCTAGTTGATTATTAACAAGATTTATTTGAAGAATTTTTCTGTTAGAAGTACTGTTTACAAGATAACGTCACAAGCGTGTGCTAGTTGGTCGTATGGGATGTTGACGTCAGACAAACTTTCATGGCGTTTCTATCAACAACCGTAACCCCTGTAACAAAACTTCTCAGATAAAAGTTGTTCTCTAGTTGATTATCAACAAGATTTATCTGAAAAAGTTTTTTGTTAGAAGTACTGTTTACGAGATATCGTCACAAGTGTGTGCTCGTTGGTCGTATGGGATGTTGACGTCAGACGAACTTTGATGGCTTTTTTATCAAAAGATTTGTCAATGTTATGAAACAAATATAAAATAATCAGATCTATATTGTGAAAAGTCGAATTCAGTCCCTCTAACCTCGAAACCCAAACAACGTAGCAGACAATGGTTGCCACCCTCTGTATTGAATTTTTCCCATTCCCGCCAGCCGGTGTTTAGTTTGCATATCGGATGAAAAGTTTGGAGCGTCAGCCATTTTATTACGGCCCCGGATGGCTTCTTATCTTCTGGAAATTTACCAAGTTTCTCCGTCCCGTCGCCTCGGATTTTCAACCTGATATTAAAGTCTTAATTGAAGTGCTTCACTTCCCAACGAGTTTCCAGGTATAATTTGATAGGTTCCCGTTGGGGTGTCGCTTAACACTTCTGTACAATCAACACATTTGTTTTCAGCTGCGGATTAAATTGCTTTTCCGCCAACGTGCACTTTTCTGATGATATCGCGTCTCGATATATTTCGCATTTTGCATAGAACAAACCTGCTCTTGCATCAGAATGCGCTATTTTAAACCCGTTATCGTGTCATGCCATGGAACGATACTATGTATGTTGGGGCACTGATTGAACGAGGCGGAATTGCAAATTACTAATTATTGTAGAATTCAATGTTTAATGATTTTTGCTGATTATTATCCGTCAAAACATTCTGGCCCACAAGCCATCACCCATTCTAGTATAGCCGAGCCTCACGAGCACCGCAGATGCATTTTTTTTTTTTTTTTTTTTTTTTTTTTTTTTTTTTTTTTTTTTGTCAAGCCCTGTAACATAGCAAACCTACATTCACAAAACTACAAAATACAGTCACACGAACTCCGAGCTTTTATATGTTTAGTCGCTCCAAATTTTTTTGAAGGCTTCATTTCATTTTTCCATTTAAAAATATTTCTCTTTCACTTTTTTTCAATTCAGACCTATATTTTGCTATTTCATGATAATCGTATCACAAGAAAGTTAGAATTAGTATGGATGCATGAAAATAAAAGTTATAAAAATTAAAAAAAAAATAAATGAGTTTAAAATGAGAAAAATAAAAAGAAGAGTAAGTGACATTCCTATATTGAGACTTCTTTTGATTTTAATTTTATATTTTTCCTTTTTTTATGCTTTGTTTAGTATTAGGGCTTTCTTATCTATTTTAGATAGACTATTCTTCATGCTTTTTTAACGATTTTTGTATTCTTTATAATTTTGTTTTTTTCTTTGAATTAAATCAGAACAAAGACATGATAAACAGATAAGAATAAACAACAACGATAGTAAATAGATTATTAGAATCAATACCGATGAAAATAAAATGGATATAAATTATTATCAAATAGAGCAAGATGAGGTAGAATAAATCGAATTAGAACAGAAATAATCCATTTTTAATGTCTTTTCATATATTTTTTCATCTTTGGCGCTTCTTTTTATCACTTAAGATTTCACTGTTATTATGTATTGATCAGATTAAAAGAAAGAAAACAACAAAAAAATAATCATTGTGGAGACTGGAATGTATTATTGAATTTAGCAAAGATACAAAACAATGAAACAGAAAAATTAAGACAAAATAAATTTTAAAGAACAAAAATGAAACAAGTCAAGATTGTATATTGGAGCAGAAAAGTATTTTTTAAAGAAGAAACTATTTATATGTAAAAAAAAACCTTTATTCCTTTTAATGTATTTTTGCATATTTACCCATCACCAAAGTATTTCCTTTATTTTTCTTTCTTTTTTTCATTGTTTAAGCAAATTTTCACTCTTTCTCTGTTTTAATCTAGTCTTGATTATCCAGATTGGGAAAAAAGGTGAAAACAAAAAAAAGGGCGATAAAGAAACTACAAGCAATAGAAATGATAATAAACCATGAAGCAAATCAAATTAATTGAAGTTTTTCGTATTTAGCATAACTAATAGCTACAATAAATGAAAATTTAAAGAAAATTAAACAGTTTAAAAAAGGAAAAAAAGACTTGTGATTGTTTAATTTTTTTTTAATGGATTTTAATTTTGAGATTTTCTTTATTCAACACTTTTTTTGTTTTTTTATGAGCGATTTTTCCACGTTCAACATTTTTGTCATGATTAAAAACAAAATCTACGTTTCATTCTTATTTTGTTTTGAGGTTTTCTAAAAAGTTTTTTTTGCTTTTTTTAAATATTTTTTTATTCCAATGGTTTTTCACGACTTGAGTATTTTTATACGGGCAAAAATGTTTTTTAGTCTTTTAATTCTCTCCCAATTTTATTTTACATTTTTATGATGAGTCCATAGAATAATCATATGAAATCAACATGAACATCATTAGAAAGATAATAAAAATTCGTAAAAAATATATACAGGGCTTTTCACTCAAAACTCCGCACGACAATATCTCGGAAACGAATAGGAATATTTGATTTCTGTAAAAAGTAGTCAATGTATGGGGTCGAGTAGTTATTTTTCACAGTTAAAAAAATTCGACGCCTACCAAGAGTAAAGCGTCGCGACGCATCGAAAATATTAATCGATTGCAGGGACTTTGAAATTACGCGCATGCTAAAGTACATGTTATTTATAAACTTTTTTGTTATTCAGTCGAACTCATTTATTCTACACAGTTTTTAGATATACAGTGTGTCCAAGATAAGGATGTCTATCACGGGGATCTTGGAAACCGTGAGAGATACAAGGTCGGGTAAATGGAGACAAAGTTGCGTATTTTGATGCTTAACAAAATGCCGTTTTAAAAGCTAAGAAATTCTGACTAAGTCCGAAATTATCCGAAAAAAACCGAAATTTTTCAAAATTGTTTTTATTATTTTCTGACCACATTTGAAGATATATTTTAAAATGAATGGATCTTCTTCATTGCCACTTTTTGCCCTTTACAAGATCGTTATTGAATTGAAGAACCGACGTTTCGTCTATGAGCAGCCATCATCAACTTTGTTTTTTTAAATACGGTCCTGGATTTTTTATCACGGATTTTGAGGGCCTCTCATGTTCCTAAACCAACAATGTATCGCAATTATTCAAAAAAATTATGTTGATGGATTTTTCCATGAGAACTCATGTGTTAGAGAGAGACAAAAAATACATTTTTAATAGGATTAAAAACAACCACCTCTTTTTTAATAAGTGCGATACCTTGTTGGTTTAGAAACATAAGAGGCTCTTAAAATCCGTAATAAAAAATTCAGGACCGTATTTAAAAAAACAAAGTTGATGATGGCTGCTCAAAGACGAAACGTCGGTTCTTCAATTTAATAACGCTATCTTGTAAAGGGCAAAAAGTGGCAAAAAAGAAGTTCCATTCATTTCAAAATATCGCTTCAAATGTGGTCAGAAAAAAATGAAAACAGTTTTGAAAAATTCGGTTTTTTTCGGATAATTTCGGACTTAGTCGGAATTTCTTGGCTTTTAAAACGGCATTTTGTTAAGCATCAAAATACGGAACTTCGCCTTTCATTAACCGACCTTGTATCTCTCACGGTTTTCAAGATCCCCATGATAGACATCCTTATCTTGAACACACTGTATATCTCAAAACTGAGTAGAATAAATGAAATCGACTGAATTATAAAAAAGTTTATAAATAACATGTACTTTAGCATGTGCGTAATTTCAAAGTCCCTGCAATCGATTGATATTTTCGATGCGTCGCGACGCACAACTCTTGGTAGGCGTCGAATTTTTTTAACTGTGAAAAATAACTACTCGACCCCATACATTGACTACATTTTACAGAAATCAAATATTTTTATTCGTTTCCGAGATATTGACGTGCGGAGTTTTAAGTGAAAAACCCTGTATAAATCATGATTAGAGAGAATTAAAAGAAATTAATGCAAACTTGATTAGGAAAAATAACTAAAACGAAGAAAAAAGTAAAATCAATACAGAAAATGTGGGAACATTATGTTTTTTACATATTTTATCTTTTTGTTTATATGGTAGCTTTTTATGATTTTTTTTTCAGATCAGCAGAATGGACATATTAAAACAAAAAAAAAAGGAAAATGAAACGAAATAAATCAGAATAAAAGAGAAAAAACTAAAACTAAGACCCAATAAACACATAAGGACACTTTTTGATTGATGTGCCTTTTTTAATTATTTTCTTGAATGTTAGATGCGTCTTTAGCAGTATTTACCTTTTTTTTTTGTCACCATTCCTTAACCCACATTTTTGTTTTAAGGAAGACTGACCCAAATATGCCCAACTGAAAATCAAAAGATTGGTCCTTCGAGCCTGATAATTCACATTAATGCCATTAGACATTGGAAAAGTAAATAAATAATACTTGCTCCGCCACTGGCAAAAGTGCATCTAATTTGTTGCACTAGACTAACAAGCACTCCTAATGGTCTGAACGGTTTATTTATAATGATAGGACTTCAAAACTTATTGAATAATCGTCGTCATAAATTTGTCGGCAATTGAATATTCAGACGAAGTGGGTGCCTGCACTGTTGGATTTGGGGTCAAAAACCATAGGAATTTCACAGGAATTTGTTTGTTGGCTCAAAAACTCCATTATCAGCATGAAACCCGATGCCATGAAAATAAAGAGATCATCATCGGGTCGAAGTTTTCTTTTCCTTTTACACCCCGGAAAAGTTTCAAGAGAACCTTCCGCAAAACATAAATTTCCGTTTATTTCCAACTTCCTCACGATAACCTGGGCCATTACCGGTGCAGCGCTAAGAAATTCTAAATTGTAATACCGGGAACGTAAGTAATCTTAGCTCCATTTCGTGCTTTTCGCTTTATTTGCCGAGGAAAATATAATTCCGAGGAAAATTTCTATTCGAGAATAGAACTGGACTATGGGGAAATAAGCCCGCATGCGGAATGTTTAAAGATGCAAAAGAACAGCGCAGACGAAATCTGCATGAGTCGGGATGCATGAATTTATGCCCGGATAATCTGATCTCTTTTGAATTTTGCAATGCGATGGACAAAGTTCTAATTTTATTTTGGTTTCTGCTTAGTTGACTCTACTTGAATTCTACCCATCTTCAACAGCTTCTATTAAGATTCCTAGTCACCAGTCTTCTCAGCTTTGTCCAATGTCTCCTTCACCATCATCTCAAGTGCTAATTAAGTTCACTGATTTCGATCTTGTCCATTGTCTCTAAAACTATCCTGCATCAGTTTTGCGGTCAGTAAAGGATCTGCTAGCTAAGTCAGATTAAACAGCTTCTATCTGGAGCTTGACGCATGCAGTACAAGCATGTGGGAGGAAGGGTTATTCTAGTCCTGATGCCATCTTACAGCTCTTTTTCCCAATCGTTCCCTGAAAGAAAAGGACCCCACAGACCAGCGTTCAATAACGACATTCTTTCCTCTCAAGATATTGAAGGCATAATGAACATCTCATCAGTCATCACCCACTAAGACAGAACTTTTTCCTGCCATCTTTGTTTCCAATCGCTGGTCAGAGGGCGGGGAGCAACGGTTGTATCTCCCCCAACTCGACCAGCAGGATCCTGACCAGGCGTCACCTGGCACTACTTTCCGAGCTCGAGCTCCCACATGACATCCAAGTCACTCTCCTTGTTTTATTGGTCTTGGTCTTGGGACGGCTTCTAGAAAGCATGATGTTTAGTGAAGACCAACACAGACACCACGCTGATAGGGGAAGTTAATCACCTTAGGCATTCTGACAGGTCACTTGCTTCTACTGAATCACCCCTATCTCCCTCGGAAGAAACCTTCTCTCTACTGAGAGCCTGAAGAGAAAGGTCCAAGCGGGAGAAGTAGAGCTGGGTTGACCTGCTCCGCTTCACAATGGAGATGGGACGGTTCGAGGAGTGGTTCGACCACAACCCTTAACTTCACCATTACCATTCTATGAATGTTCTTGGTCTCTCGATATTGTTTATCGTCTCCATAAGTCAGTATCTGGGGAGGTTATTGAAGAGTTTGGTAGCTTCATCTCAGTATAATTTCATTGATGGCAAGCTACTGTGCTGCAGGTAGTGGAGGAAGTGTTGATGGTGGAGCAGAAACTTTTGCTTCATTCATGCCAAGATAGACAAGTGCCAGGATTGGTCGAGCTGCTTCACCTTCTTGCTAGATTGCTCTTGTGATATCCACAGATGAAACTGATTCCTTAGATCATTTTTAGTGTTGAGGTTTTTGTTTATCCTTGTTCTTCTTCAATATTTACAGGACCTCTATCTCGCCAGTTATGGTAGAAGAAGATATGTAGACAACGACGGTCATGAGACTGAAAAGGCTGCCCACTGGGGTGGTGGAGAGCACACCCAAGGCTCCGTTGGAAATTGTTCTGGGACCAACTCCTCTAGTCATAAACATCAAAGGAGTTGTCACGTTGAAGGCCTTCAGAGGAAGGGAAGAAACTTAATTGATGATGGTAGCCACTACAAGCAATAATTATAGTTCCGGATCCAGCTGTCACTATAGCTGGGACATACAGGTTCCGGAAGTCATATGATGTAAAATGTGACACCACAATTCAGCAAGAGGCCTTCACGACATAGCACTAAAGAAAAACAGAGTTAAGCTATTCTGGGTTACCAGCCATTCAGGGATAAAATCAAAGCTGGTAAGCTTGGAGAGCTATCAGGAGCTGGAATGAAACAGTGGGACTAAAATAGAAATCGACGAAGTACTGCGGCTTAGATAACATTTGTGGTGCTGCTGACGGAGTACTGCCACTGGGTGCCCACGATGGGGTGACTGGGGACTTTGAATACACAAAACTTGGTAAGCAGCTCATTACCATTCACCATGTTCCTTCTGCGATAAATTTTTGAACAATACCAAACTGTCTGCAATATGAATTCCGAGCAGCAAAGCCATTTCCACATAAAAGCGAGGAAAAGTCAAACGGAACGCAATTTTCCCCGAAGTCTGTTTGAGAATTCCGATATGCCCCTGAAATCGAGTACGTGATGGGAACCCGAACACTGGAATTTCGGAACGTTATTAAACGATCTAAAATCTAATAATTTAATACCAATCGTGCTCCGTGTGACAGTCTGGACGAGGGACCTTTATTGAAACGCCTTTGAGGATTCTGGAAAGGGCTTATGAGGGCTTTTGCTGTTTGCGATTGGAAAATAGGATGTTAATGTGATCCACTTAGGATTTCAAGCAGAAAACAAGGTGTAAGAAATTCAACACTCGTCCCCATTCATTTGCATAAGCCTTCATTACGCTCCCTCTCCATAGAATTGCAAAAAAACAAGATACCACTACCGGTTATCCAGGCAATCTTCATGCAAATACAACTTCTCATTAAAGTAATATTAACATTTTTCCAGACTGTTTGTGCAAAAGTCACCATTTCCCATTCCATCAGAGTGTGGAAGCGTGTGCGAGATAAAAGATTGGTTTGGGATTAAACAAGGTGGCTGCGAGACGATGGAGTCTGGTAATGATACCCCAGGCGAACTTTTATATCTGGAAAGCGTTCATTGTCTCATTGAAATCGTTACTGGAGTTTCTGGAATTGCTTTTTGTGTCTGGGGGTTGGGTTTCTAATCCATAACGGGATCGTTGTTGTAGGAATTGAACTTATTCAGCTACCATCTGGATTATACAATATTATTTGAAATAACTTGTACTTAAATAATGCATAACTCAAAAAATACAAGAGTTGGATATCTCAATTTGTCACCAGTGAATTTTTGAGACAATCTTCCATGATAATCAATGGAAAAAAAAATATGATGATCTTGAAAACATTTCAGGAAAATGTCCTTTAAATATCTGTGAGGGTAAACGACGACATCAACTCATAAAAAAATTCATAACTCAAAAACTAACGGAGAAGGAGACCTCAATTTATCACCAGTGAATTTTTGAGACAATTTTCCATGATAATCAATGGAAAAAAATTATAATGATCTTGAAAATATTTCAGAAAAATTTCTTTTAAATATCTGTAAGGGTGAACGACATCAACTCATAGAAAAATTCATAGCTCAAAAACTACCGGAGAAAGAGACCTCAATTTAATACCAGTGAATTTTTGAGACAATTTTCCATGATAATCAATGGAAAAAAAAATATGATGATCTTGAAAACATTTCAGGAAAATGTCCTTTAAATATCTGTGAGGGTAAACGACGACATCAACTCATAAAAAAATTCATAACTCAAAAACTAACGGAGAAGGAGACCTCAATTTATCACCAGTGAATTTTTGAGACAATTTTCCATGATAATCAATGGAAAAAAAAATTATAACGATCTTGAGAACATTTCAGGAAAATGTCCTTTAAATATCTGTGAGGGTAAACGACGACATCAACTCATAAAAAAATTCATAAGTCAAAAACTACAGGAGAAGGAGACCTCAATTTATCACCAGTGAATTTTTGAGACAATTTTCCATGATAATCAATGGAAAAAAAATTATAACGATCTTGAGAACATTTCAGGAAAATGTCCTTTAAATATCTGTAAGGGTAAACGACATCAACTCATAGAAAAATTCATAATTCAAAAACTACAGGAGAAGGAGACCTCAATTTATCACCAGTGAATTTTTGAGATAATTTTCCATGATAACCAATGGAAAAAAAAATTATAACGATCTTGAGAACATTTCAGGAAAATGTCCTTTAAATATCTGTAAGGGTAAACGACATCAACTCATAAAAAAATTCATAGCTCAAAAACTATAGGAGAAGGAGACCTCAATTTATCATCAGTGAATTTTTGAGACAATTTTCCATGATAATCAATGGAAAAAAAATTATAATGATCTTGAAAATATTTCAGAAAAATTTCCTTTAAATATCTGTGCGGATAAACGACGACATCAACTCATAAAAAAATTCATAAGTCAAAAACTACAGGAGAAGGAGACCTCAATTTATCACCAGTGAATTTTTGAGACAATTTTTCATGATAATCAATGGAAAAAAATTATAATGATCTTGAAAATATTTCAGAAAAATGTCCTTTAAATATCTGTGAGGGTAAACGACGTCATCAACTCATAAAAAAATTCATAACTCAAAAACTAAAGGAGAAGGAGACCTCAATTTATCACCAGTGAATTTTTGAGACAGTTTTCCATGATAATCAATGGAAAAATGTTTATATCGATATGGAAAAAGAATCGGAAATGGCAGTTGAATATTTGTATGTAGAATTGAGTGGACAGAAAGACTGTAGAAGATCCGGACCATCAAATGGTTCATCCAGACAAAAACCACAAGGAAAAATTCAGAAGAAACCATGACAAAGCTTAAAGGAAGCACCACTAGAATCACAAATGAAGACAATGATTAAAAATGTGGTCCATCTCTTCATTTCCCATTATAAAGCCCATAATCCATCCAATTATACCAAAATACCATAAGCCGGTTTGCATCAGCGACCATATTGGCCTCTCGGACATTCACATAATCTCCCATAAACATGTCTATAGAACACTATGGCCTCCCATAGTCCCCACGTAGCGGGAATTCGTATTTATTGTAACGGCGGGATATGCGAAATTAGAAATTATTGCATACAAGGGGAGAGAAACTTTGGGTTGTTTTGTATAACGACCCCCTAAGGGATGCATGGGAACATGCACTTTGCAAGAAATTGGAAACATTTGTAATTTTCCAACGCCATATGCTGAAAATGGAAAATGAATCCGCTTTGGGCGGTAGTTCTTGGAAAATTGAGCGTCGAGCAAAATTGCTTAATATATTCATTGTAATATTTCTTATTCGTCAAGGGCAGCTGTTCTTGTTAGTTATGGCTCTTGGGATACATTGTAAGTACAAAATGGTAGCCGTGTTAATTGAGATCTGCTCAAAATATATTATGAAAACATCGGAAATATGGTTATTAGTCAGTGAGGTTTGTTACAAAATGGTAATGATCTAATTAATTTGCCGAATCGAAATTTCATGTTACGGGCAACAGTTGAGATTGAATTTCAACAATTTTTAATCTATGAGCGTTTCTTCATATCCTTGTCAGTTTCAAGATATAAAGATCAACAATCACGTGCGCGGGCCCGGGCAGCCCAATCACACGCTTGTGCTCGTGCTCGTGTCCGTTGAACGGAAGTGTGTAAACGCACTATGAGTACTAAGGATGATAATTAGTAGATGGTCTATGGTTTTCTGAGTTTTTATGAAAAAACCCACAGTTTACCGTATCACTGTTTAAAGGCTACTCAATAGGTTCATTCGAAGGGTGGCGCCCGAGTTATGGAAATATACACCACTCAAAAATGTGTCACACGTGTCTATCAACTTTATTTTCTCAATTAGAGACCTGGATTTTTAATTTGATTTTTTGTGAATGTTATTTTTATAAAAAAAATTGAAACTGTCTTTGAAGTTGAATGAATCCTTCAGTGTTTGCGATATCAACTTGGGATTTTACAGGGAATTAGTGCAAAGTATTTTTATAGCGAACCCTGCAAATTTCATCAAAAAATCACAATCAAAAAAAAGTTGCAAACTATTTTGTCAATGTTGTTCTTATTTAAAAAAAGTGGCTTGATTTTAGATTAAATTACTTCCATAGATTTTGCGATATCAACTTGATATTTTACAGTGTCCTGGGGTACAGTATTTCCATGCAAATCACATGACAAAATTCATTGCACAAACATTTTTGCAATTCTTGTTGTTGTTTTATTAAAAAAAAATGTGACTGTCTTTGAGGTTGAATAGATCCTTCAGTTTTTGCGATATCAACTTGAGATTTTACAGTGGATTAGTGCAAAGTATTTTTATAGTTAATCCTGCAAATTTTATTAAAAAATCACAATCAAAAAAAAGTTGCAAACTATTTTGTCAATGTTGTTCATATTAAAAAAAAAGTGGCTTCATTTTAGATTAAATAACTTCCATAGATTTTGCGATATCAACTTGATATTTCACAGTGTCCTAGGGTAAAGTATTTCCATGCAAATTACATGACAAAATTCATTGCACAAACACTTTTGCAATTCTTGTTGTTGTTTTATTAAAAAAAATGTGACTGTCTTTGAGGTTTAATAAATCCTTTAGTTTTTGCGATATCAACTTGAGATTTTACAGTGGATTAGTGCAAAGTATTTTTATAGTGAATCCTGCAAATTTCATTGAAAAATCACAATCAATAAAAAGTTGCAAACTATTTTGTCAATGTTGTTCGTATTAAAAAAAAAGTGACTTGATTTTAGATTAAATAACTTCCATAGATTTTGCGATATCAACTTGATATTTTACAGTGTCCTAGGGTGAAGTATTTCCATGCAAATCACATGACAAAATTCATTGCACAAACATTTTTGCAATTCTTGTTGTTGTTTTATTAAAAAAAATGTGACTGTCTTTGAGGTTTAATAAATCCTTCAGTTTTCGCGATATCAACTTGAGATTTTACAGTGGATTAGTGCAAAGTATTTTTATAGTGAATCCTGCAAATTTCATTAAAAAATCACAATCAAAAAAAAGTTGCAAACTGTTTTGTTAATGTTGTTCTTATTAAAAAGAAGTGGCTTGATTTAAGATTAAATAACTTCCATAGATTTTGCGATATCAACTTGATATTTTACAGTGTCCTAGGGTGAAGTATTTCCATGCAAATCACATGACAAAATTCATTGCACAAACATTTTTGCAATTCTTGTTGATGTTTTATTAAAAAAAATGTGACTGTCTTTGAGGTTTAATAAATCCTTCAGTTTTTGCGATATCAACTTGAGATTTTACAGTGGATTGGTGCAAAGTATTTTTATAGTGAATCCTGCAAATTTCATTAAAAAATCACAATCAAAAAAAAGTTGCAAACTATTCTGTCAATGTTGTTCTTATTAAAAAAAAGTGGCTTGATTTAAGATTAAATAACTTCCATAGATTTTGCGATATCAACTTGATTTTTTACAGTGTCCTAGGGTAAAGTATTTACATGCAAATCACATGACAAGATTAATTGCAAAAACAGTTTTGCAGTTTTGTTTTTTATTAAAAAAAAATTTGACTGTCTTTGAGGTTGAATAAATCCTCCAGTTTTTGCGATATCAACTTGAGATTTTACAGTGGATTAGTGCAAAGTATTTTTATAGTGAATCCTGAAAATTTCATTAAAAAATCACAATCGAAAAAAAAATTGCAAACTGTTTTGTGAATGTTGTTCTTATTAAAAAAAAATTGGCTCGATTTAAAGCCAAACAACTTCCATAGATTTTGAGATAACAACTTGATATTTTACACTGTCCTACAGCAAAATATTTCGAGTGAAATTTCACGCCAAAATTCAAAGCAGGACAAATATTTCAATATTCTTTGTGGATGTTGTTTTTATAAAAAAAAATTACTGTCTTTGAGGTTGAATAACTCTTACAGTTAAGGGGATATCAACTTAATGTGTACAGTCACTTGGAGTGAAACATGCAAATTCATGAAAACACCCACCCATCAGGAAAATTATTTGGTGAATGTTGTACTTATAAAAGAAAAATTGCCTTGTCTCTGAAGCCTACAGATTTTGCGATATCAACTTGATATTTCACATCAGTGATCTGGATCAAAGTATTTCAAGTGAATCCTGTTAATTACCAGAAACAATAAAACTAAACTCAAGCTAAAAAAATTAGTCAAATAAAATATACAAACCCCGTAAAGAGATAAAAAAAAATTAAAAAACAATATTGTACAAATTCTTTCAAAAACTTTGACCAGAACAGAAAATATTTAATTTTTCCCTAAAGTAAACATTTATTAAGAAAAGTTTGAGCAAAAAAATAATTTCCAGCTTTTACTGCAGTTTATTTTGAAAATTAAAGACGAATGAAGGAATCAAAAACATAAAACAACACTCATAATACAGAAAAAAAAAACAAAAATAAAAGTTTATTTACGATCGAGGACCAAAAATATGTCAAGAAAATGATGATTGAAAAAAAATTTACCAGAATTATTGTACAATGGAATTTAATAACTACAAAAATGCCAACAAAAAAGATAAAACAAAAAACTTGAGAGTAAATAATTGAAAACAAAATTTTGTCCACATACATATGTATATAAAAAACAAAGGCCTGTAAGTTACACCATTTATAACTGTAGAACCGCTGGACCGATTTTTATGTTTTTTTATTAGTTGGGTTTGCAACAAAAACGGCCAGCATGAATGATAAGAAAACAAGACTTGAAAAACGGCATGCTATGTGGAGAATAAAAAAGAATTTTCAGTTCAACTAAAAAAAAACAACAAAATATGGCAAAACTAACTAAACATGAACAAATGAAATATGCTTAATTATAACTCAATTAATTCAAACAATCAAAAGAAGACATAAATAGTGAACTTCAGTTGAAACATAAAATAAAAACAAATTGGGAACAATAAGAATATAAATCTATTTAAGACAAGAAAAACACCAGAAAGATCAATAAAATGATAAAATATAGTGGGGTATCTAATTAAAGAATCCATTAAAATGAATCAATACAAATTATAAAAAAACAACTGGAAATGTTTTTGAATAAGTTCTTTAAAACGAAATGAAAATTGAAAAACTACCTCAGGGAATTTTTAAAGTACTGTCACATGACAAAATAAACAATAAATTCCATTAGCCCGTCATTACAAAATTGCCTCAAATCCAAATTGATTTATTACATGGAAATGTCAAATAGTCAAATGCTAATGTGACCGTTATCTATCCAAAATCACGCAACATTGCGTGGGCCAATATCTATTATTGAACAACATTCTTCATCACACATTTGACGTTTTTTCTCAAGGAAAACCAGTCTCACTCTGTATAAGCAGCAAATTTTTATTTTTATGCATTGTGTTACATATACACTTTTATACTAGATTGAATGACGACCAACAGATCATAAATGCTGTAATCTTTATTGCCATCGTAAAATGTTTTATGTACTCTAAATTGCCATTATGGCACGATTTTTTTTGGATTTTTAAGATGTGTTGATTTATTATGGCGTTTAAGTTAATTTGTGTTAATTTTTATTTTTATAACTAGTTTAATTCACTTTTTATCATTTCTTTATAATTTTTCTCTTTTTCTTTGTTGATTGTTATCTATTGCTTCTTTTTCACTTGTTTTTTTCACCTTCACTAAAATTCAAAATATTTTATGATATTATTATTTTTTTTGTTCCAAATTATCGATTATTCGATTTTTATGTTGTCTTGTTTTGCTATTATTAGGAAACTTTATTTATTCATTTTTAGTGTTGTTGTTGAGGATTTGAACAAAGAAAAAGGTAAGTTCTCCAGTATCAGTGCGGAAAAGTGATTTTTTTTAACATTTCAATTTTTTTTTTATTTTTTTTTACAAACGTTGATGCATCCGAAATGTTTTCATAAACCTTTCAACTGATTTTGACAAAATTGGGCACGCTTTTTCTCCATAAGGGCATTTTTTGTGTAATTGAAATAAAATTAATCATTTTGGTGGCGTTCGAGAGGGGTGGAGCAAGTTAGATTTTTTTTTCATGAAACCAGAAAACATTGAAAGAGATAGCAACTAACTCGTAAATCAACATAATCAGGTCAAAACGTTCCCTAAAAATACGATTTTGTGTCCCTTAATTCTATGGACATTTTTGTGGTAATAAAATCAAACGAGTCAATAAATTTGGAATGAAAACAGAATTTTCTCAGGCAGAAGCGAATGTAGAGAATGAGAAGAAAGTCCACATTCTCCGGGGGTTTTACGATCGGAAATAACTTAGATTCACATATAAACGTCGTAAAAGTTTTGAACATTGTTTTGTGGTTTCGGAGCAATTAAGACAAAATACGTATAGGTAAAGTTGGAACGAGTTTTAAGATTAGATTTGGAACTAGAAACTACATTTCAAATTGTATAAAATGGTTTCTTTGTTAGATAAAAAAAGAACTAAATCTCATCTCTTTTCCTTGTTATTTTTCCAAATATGAAGTTGATGTGTCAAACAGGAAAAAAAAAATATATTTTTGAAAGTTTTTTTTTTAATATATTTATAAGGCTGTCATTTGGCTTAACGAATCCAAATTTTATCGAAATATAGTTCTAACTATCTTCAATGACTGGAGAAAATTTCCATCTTAACAAAAAATCCTGAATGGGTTTTTTTATTTTTTATAAACTAGTCTTATAATTTTTTTTTTTTTTTATGTCAAGTAGTGTAGTTTTTGGACCATTTGTCCTAAAATTTACCAAAATATATTTCACACCATGTATTTCTAATGACTGGAAAAAAATTTCAGGTTAAACAAAAAATCAGAACGGATTTTTTATAAATCTTGGTATAAAGGGAATTTTATTTTTTTAACTTTACGAAGATGTCATTAGCAAAGGACTTTGTTTGAAGATTTGAAATTTTGTCAAAATATATTCTAAACTATCCTTAATGACTGGAGAAATTTTCAACGTCAACAAAAAATACTAAATTGTTTTTATTTATTTTTTATTTATCTTAGTAATAGGGTTTTTTTTCTAATCAAGTTTACAAAGCTGTCATTTGCAAAAGACTTTGTTTAAGGATTTGTAATTTTGACAAAATATATTTTAAACAATCTTCAATGACTGGAAAAAACTTCATTTGCAACAAAAAATTTCAATTGGTTTTTTTTTATAAATCTTGAATCTTGGTATAAAGGGAATTTATTTATTTCTTAATCAACTTTACGAAGCTGTCATCTGCAAACGACTTTGTTTGAGGATTTGAAATTTTGTCAAAATATATTTTGAACTATCTTAAATGACTGGAGAAAATTTCAATCATAACAAAAAATGCTGAATAAGTTTTTAATTTTTCTCATAAATCGTGGTATAAAGGGAATTTATTTTTTTTAATCAACTTTATGAAGCTGTCATTTGCAAACGACTTTGTTTGAGGATTCGAAATTTTGACAAAATATAATTTAAACTATCTTTAATGACTGGAGAAAATTTCAACTCTAACTAAAAATGCTGAATGAGTTTTTAATTTTTCTCATAAATCGTGGTATAAAGGGAATTTATTTTTTCAAATCAATTTCAAGAAGCTGTCATTTGCAAACGACTTTGTTTGAGGATTTGAGATTTGGACAAAATATAATTTAAACTATCTTTAATGACTGGAGAAAATTTCAACTATAACAAAAAACGCTGAATGACTGATTTTTTTTTATAAATCGTAGTGTAAAGGGATTTATTTTTTTTAATCAATTTCACGAAGCTGTCATTTGCAAACGACTTTGTTTGAGGATTTGAGATTTTGACAAAATATAATCTGAACTATCTTTAATGACTGGAGAAAATTTCAATTATAACAAAAAATGCTGAATAAGTTTTTAATTTTTCTCATAAATCGTGGTATAAAGGAAATTTATTTTTTTTAATCAACTTTATGAAGCTGTCATTTGCAAACGACTTTGTTTGAGGATTCGAAATTTTGACAAAATATAATTTACACTATCTTTAATGACTGGAGAAAATTTCAACTCTAACTAAAAATGCTGAATGAGTTTTTAATTTTTCTCATAAATCGTGGTATAAAGGGAATTTATTTTTTTTAATCAACTTTATGAAGCTGTCATTTGCAAACGACTTTGTTTGAGGATTCGAAATTTTGACAAAATATAATTTGAACTATCTTTAATGACTGGAGAAAATTTCAACTATAACAAAAAATGATGAATGAGTTTTTGATTTTTTTTTATAAATCGTAGTATAAAGGGATTTATTTTTTTTTAATCAATTTCACGAAGCTGTCATTCGCAAACGACTTTGTTTGAGGATTCGAAATTTTGACAAAATATAATTTAAACTATCTTTGATGACTGGAGAAAATTTCAACTCTAACTAAAAATGCTGAATGAGTTTTTAATTTTTCTCATAAATCGTGGTATAAAGGGAATTTATTTTTTTTAATCAACTTTATGAAGCTGTCATTTGCAAACGACTTTGTTTGAGGATTCGAAATTTTGACAAAATATAATTTAAACTATCTTTAATGACTGGAGAAAATTTCAACTCTAACTAAAAATGCTGAATGAGTTTTTAATTTTTCTCATAAATCGTGGTATAAAGGGAATTTATTTTTTTTAATCAACTTTATGAAGCTGTCATTTGCAAACGACTTTGTTTGAGGATTCGAAATTTTGACAAAATATAATTTAAACTATCTTTAATGACTGGAGAAAATTTCAACTCTAACTAAAAATGCTGAATGAGTTTTTAATTTTTCTCATAAATCGTGGTATAAAGGGAATTTATTTTTTTTAATCAACTTTATGAAGCTGTCATTCGCAAACGACTTTGTTTGAGGATTCGAAATTTTGACAAAATATAATTTACACTATCTTTAATGACTGGAGAAAATTTCAATTATAACAAAAAATGCTGAATAAGTTTTTAATTTTTCTCATAAATCGTGGTATAAAGGGAATTTATTTTTTTTAATCAACTTTATGAAGCTGTCATTTGCAAACGACTTTGTTTGAGGATTCGAAATTTTGACAAAATATAATTTAAACTATCTTTAATGACTGGAGAAAATTTCAACTCTAACTAAAAATGCTGAATGAGTTTTTAATTTTTCTCATAAATCGTGGTATAAAGGAAATTTATTTTTTTTAATCAACTTTATGAAGCTGTCATTTGCAAACGACTTTTTTTGAGGATTCGAAATTTTGACAAAGTATAATTTAAACTATCTTCAATGACTGGAGAAAATTTCAATTATAACAAAAAATGCTGAATAAATTTTTAATTTTTCTCATAAATCGTGGTATAAAGGGATTTTTTTTTTTTTTAACAACTTTATGAAGCTGTCATTTGCAAACGACTTTGTTTGAGGATTCGAAATTTTGACAAAATATAATTTAAACTATCTTTAATGACTGGAGAAAATTTCAACTCTAACTAAAAATGCTGAATGAGTTTTTAATTTTTCTCATAAATCGTGGTATAAAGGAAATTTATTTTTTTTAATCAACTTTATGAAGCTGTCATTTGCAAACGACTTTTTTTGAGGATTCGAAATTTTGACAAAGTATAATTTAAACTATCTTCAATGACTGGAGAAAATTTCAATTATAACAAAAAATGCTGAATAAATTTTTAATTTTTCTCATAAATCGTGGTATAAAGGGAATTTATTTTTTTAATCAATTTCACGAAGCTGTCATTTGCAAACGACTTTGTTCGAGGATCTGAAATTTTGTCAAAATATAATTTAAACTATCTGTAATGACTGGAGAAAATTTTAACTATAACAAAAAATGCTGAATGAGTTTTTAATTTTTCTCATAAATCGTGGTATGAAGGGAATTTATTTTTTTAAATCAATTTCACGAAGCTGTCATTCGCAAACGACTTTGTTCGAGGATTTAAAATTTTGTCAAAATATAATTTGAACTATCTTTAATGACTGGAGAAAATTTCAACTCTAACAAAAAATGATGAATTGGTTTTTGATTTTTTTTTATAAATCGTAGTATAAAGGGATTTATTTTTTTTAATCAATTTCACGAAGCTGTCATTTGCAAACGACTTTGTTTGAGGATTTGAGATTTTGACAAAATATAATCTAAACTATCTTTAATGACTGGAGAAAGTTTCAATTATAACTAAAAATGCTGAATAAGTTTTTAATTTTTCTCATAAATCGTGGTATAAAGGGAATTTATTTTTTTTAATCAACTTTATGAAGCTGTCATTTGCAAACGACTTTGTTTGAGGATTCGAAATTTTGACAAAATATAATTTAAACTATCTTTAATGACTGGAGAAAATTTCAACTCTAACTGAAAATGCTGAATGAGTTTAATTTTTCTCATAAATCGTGGTATAAAGGGAATTTATTTTTTTAAATCAATTTCACGAAGCTGTCATTCGCAAACGACTTTGTTTGAGGATTTGAGATTTTGACAAAATACAATTTAAACTATCTTTAATGACTGGAGAAAATTTCAACTATAACAAAAAATGCTGAATGAGTTTGATTTTTTTTATAAATCGTAGTGTAAGGGGATTTATTTTTTTTAATCAATTTCACGAAGCTGTCATTTGCAAACGACTTTGTTTGAGGATTTGAGATTTTGACAAAATATAATCTAAACTATCTTTAATGACTGGAGAAAATTTCAATTATAGCTAAAAATGCTGAATAAGTTTTTAATTTTTCTCATGAATCGTGGTATAAAGGGAATTTATTTTTTTAATCAATTTCACGAAGCTGTCATTTGCAAACGACTTTGTTCGAGGATCTGAAATTTTGTCAAAATATAATTTAAACTATCTGTAATGACTGGAGAAAATTTTAACTATAACAAAAAATGCTGAATGAGTTTTTAATTTTTCTCATAAATCGTGGTATGAAGGGAATTTATTTTTTTAAATCAATTTCACGAAGCTGTCATTCGCAAACGACTTTGTTCGAGGATTTAAAATTTTGTCAAAATATAATTTGAACTATCTTTAATGACTGGAGAAAATTTCAACTCTAACAAAAAATGATGAATTGGTTTTTGATTTTTTTTTATAAATCGTAGTATAAAGGGATTTATTTTTTTTAATCAATTTCACGAAGCTGTCATTTGCAAACGACTTTGTTTGAGGATTTGAGATTTTGACAAAATATAATCTAAACTATCTTTAATGACTGGAGAAAGTTTCAATTATAACTAAAAATGCTGAATAAGTTTTTAATTTTTCTCATAAATCGTGGTATAAAGGGAATTTATTTTTTTTAATCAACTTTATGAAGCTGTCATTTGCAAACGACTTTGTTTGAGGATTCGAAATTTTGACAAAATATAATTTAAACTATCTTTAATGACTGGAGAAAATTTCAACTCTAACTAAAAATGCTGAATGAGTTTTTAATTTTTCTCATAAATCGTGGTATAAAGGGAATTTATTTTTTTTAATCAACTTTATGAAGCTGTCATTTGCAAACGACTTTGTTTGAGGATTCGAAATTTTGACAAAATATAATTTAAACTATCTTTAATGACTGGAGAAAATTTCAACTCTAACTAAAAATGCTGAATGAGTTTTTAATTTTTCTCATAAATCGTGGTATAAAGGGAATTTATTTTTTTTAATCAACTTTATGAAGCTGTCATTTGCAAACGACTTTGTTTGAGGATTCGAAATTTTGACAAAATATAATTTAAACTATCTTTAATGACTGGAGAAAATTTCAACTCTAACTAAAAATGCTGAATGAGTTTTTAATTTTTCTCATAAATCGTGGTATAAAGGAAATTTATTTTTTTTAATCAACTTTATGAAGCTGTCATTTGCAAACGACTTTTTTTGAGGATTCGAAATTTTGACAAAGTATAATTTAAACTATCTTCAATGACTGGAGAAAATTTCAATTATAACAAAAAATGCTGAATAAATTTTTAATTTTTCTCATAAATCGTGGTATAAAGGGAATTTATTTTTTTAATCAATTTCACGAAGCTGTCATTTGCAAACGACTTTGTTCGAGGATCTGAAATTTTGTCAAAATATAATTTAAACTATCTGTAATGACTGGAGAAAATTTTAACTATAACAAAAAATGCTGAATGAGTTTTTAATTTTTCTCATAAATCGTGGTATGAAGGGAATTTATTTTTTTAAATCAATTTCACGAAGCTGTCATTCGCAAACGACTTTGTTCGAGGATTTAAAATTTTGTCAAAATATAATTTGAACTATCTTTAATGACTGGAGAAAATTTCAACTCTAACAAAAAATGATGAATTGGTTTTTGATTTTTTTTTATAAATCGTAGTATAAAGGGATTTATTTTTTTTAATCAATTTCACGAAGCTGTCATTTGCAAACGACTTTGTTTGAGGATTTGAGATTTTGACAAAATATAATCTAAACTATCTTTAATGACTGGAGAAAGTTTCAATTATAACTAAAAATGCTGAATAAGTTTTTAATTTTTCTCATAAATCGTGGTATAAAGGGAATTTATTTTTTTTAATCAACTTTATGAAGCTGTCATTTGCAAACGACTTTGTTTGAGGATTCGAAATTTTGACAAAATATAATTTAAACTATCTTTAATGACTGGAGAAAATTTCAACTCTAACTAAAAATGCTGAATGAGTTTTTAATTTTTCTCATAAATCGTGGTATAAAGGAAATTTATTTTTTTTAATCAACTTTATGAAGCTGTCATTTGCAAACGACTTTTTTTGAGGATTCGAAATTTTGACAAAGTATAATTTAAACTATCTTCAATGACTGGAGAAAATTTCAATTATAACAAAAAATGCTGAATAAATTTTTAATTTTTCTCATAAATCGTGGTATAAAGGGAATTTATTTTTTTAATCAATTTCACGAAGCTGTCATTTGCAAACGACTTTGTTCGAGGATCTGAAATTTTGTCAAAATATAATTTAAACTATCTGTAATGACTGGAGAAAATTTTAACTATAACAAAAAATGCTGAATGAGTTTTTAATTTTTCTCATAAATCGTGGTATGAAGGGAATTTATTTTTTTAAATCAATTTCACGAAGCTGTCATTCGCAAACGACTTTGTTCGAGGATTTAAAATTTTGTCAAAATATAATTTGAACTATCTTTAATGACTGGAGAAAATTTCAACTCTAACAAAAAATGATGAATTGGTTTTTGATTTTTTTTTATAAATCGTAGTATAAAGGGATTTATTTTTTTTAATCAATTTCACGAAGCTGTCATTTGCAAACGACTTTGTTTGAGGATTTGAGATTTTGACAAAATATAATCTAAACTATCTTTAATGACTGGAGAAAGTTTCAATTATAACTAAAAATGCTGAATAAGTTTTTAATTTTTCTCATAAATCGTGGTATAAAGGGAATTTATTTTTTTTAATCAACTTTATGAAGCTGTCATTTGCAAACGACTTTGTTTGAGGATTCGAAATTTTGACAAAATATAATTTAAACTATCTTTAATGACTGGAGAAAATTTCAACTCTAACTAAAAATGCTGAATGAGTTTTTAATTTTTCTCATAAATCGTGGTATAAAGGGAATTTATTTTTTTTAATCAACTTTATGAAGCTGTCATTTGCAAACGACTTTGTTTGAGGATTCGAAATTTTGACAAAATATAATTTAAACTATCTTTAATGACTGGAGAAAATTTCAACTCTAACTAAAAATGCTGAATGAGTTTTTAATTTTTCTCATAAATCGTGGTATAAAGGGAATTTATTTTTTTTAATCAACTTTATGAAGCTGTCATTTGCAAACGACTTTGTTTGAGGATTCGAAATTTTGACAAAATATAATTTAAACTATCTTTAATGACTGGAGAAAATTTCAACTCTAACTAAAAATGCTGAATGAGTTTTTAATTTTTCTCATAAATCGTGGTATAAAGGAAATTTATTTTTTTTAATCAACTTTATGAAGCTGTCATTTGCAAACGACTTTTTTTGAGGATTCGAAATTTTGACAAAGTATAATTTAAACTATCTTCAATGACTGGAGAAAATTTCAATTATAACAAAAAATGCTGAATAAATTTTTAATTTTTCTCATAAATCGTGGTATAAAGGGAATTTATTTTTTTAATCAATTTCACGAAGCTGTCATTTGCAAACGACTTTGTTCGAGGATCTGAAATTTTGTCAAAATATAATTTAAACTATCTGTAATGACTGGAGAAAATTTTAACTATAACAAAAAATGCTGAATGAGTTTTTAATTTTTCTCATAAATCGTGGTATGAAGGGAATTTATTTTTTTAAATCAATTTCACGAAGCTGTCATTCGCAAACGACTTTGTTCGAGGATTTAAAATTTTGTCAAAATATAATTTGAACTATCTTTAATGACTGGAGAAAATTTCAACTCTAACAAAAAATGATGAATTGGTTTTTGATTTTTTTTTATAAATCGTAGTATAAAGGGATTTATTTTTTTTAATCAATTTCACGAAGCTGTCATTTGCAAACGACTTTGTTTGAGGATTTGAGATTTTGACAAAATATAATCTAAACTATCTTTAATGACTGGAGAAAGTTTCAATTATAACTAAAAATGCTGAATAAGTTTTTAATTTTTCTCATAAATCGTGGTATAAAGGGAATTTATTTTTTTTAATCAACTTTATGAAGCTGTCATTTGCAAACGACTTTGTTTGAGGATTCGAAATTTTGACAAAATATAATTTAAACTATCTTTAATGACTGGAGAAAATTTCAACTCTAACTAAAAATGCTGAATGAGTTTTTAATTTTTCTCATAAATCGTGGTATAAAGGGAATTTATTTTTTTTAATCAACTTTATGAAGCTGTCATTTGCAAACGACTTTGTTTGAGGATTCGAAATTTTGACAAAATATAATTTAAACTATCTTTAATGACTAGAGAGAATTTCAACTCTAACTAAAAATGCTGAATGAGTTTTTAATTTTTCTCATAAATCGTGGTATAAAGGGAATTTATTTTTTTTAATCAACTTTATGAAGCTGCCATTTGCAAACGACTTTGTTTGAGGATTCGAAATTTTGACAAAATATAATTTGAACTATCTTTAATGACTGGAGAAAATTTCAACTATAACAAAAAATGCTGAATGAGTTTGATTTTTTTTTATAAATCGTAGTGTAAAGGGATTTATTTTTTTTAATCAATTTCACGAAGCTGTCATTTGCAAACGACTTTGTTTGAGGATTCGAAATTTTGACAAAATATAATTTGAACTATCTTTAATGACTGGAGAAAATTTCAACTATAACAAAAAATGATGAATGAGTTTTTGATTTTTTTTTATAAATCGTAGTATAAAGGGATTTATTTTTTTTTAATCAATTTCACGAAGCTGTCATTCGCAAACGACTTTGTTTGAGGATTCGAAATTTTGACAAAATATAATTTAAACTATCTTTGATGACTGGAGAAAATTTCAAATATAACAAAAAATGATGAATAAGTTTTTAATTTTTCTCATAAATCGTGGTATAAAGGAAATTTATTTTTTTTAATCAACTTTATGAAGCTGTCATTTGCAAACGACTTTGTTTGAGGATTCGAAATTTTGACAAAATATAATTTACACTATCTTTAATGACTGGAGAAAATTTCAACTATAACAAAAAATGCTGAATGAGTTTGATTTTTTTTTATAAATCGTAGTGTAAAGGGATTTATTTTTTTTAATCAATTTCACGAAGCTGTCATTTGCAAACGACTTTGTTTGAGGATTCGAAATTTTGACAAAATATAATTTGAACTATCTTTAATGACTGGAGAAAATTTCAACTATAACAAAAAATGATGAATGAGTTTTTGATTTTTTTTTATAAATCGTAGTATAAAGGGATTTATTTTTTTTTAATCAATTTCACGAAGCTGTCATTCGCAAACGACTTTGTTTGAGGATTCGAAATTTTGACAAAATATAATTTAAACTATCTTTGATGACTGGAGAAAATTTCAAATATAACAAAAAATGATGAATAAGTTTTTAATTTTTCTCATAAATCGTGGTATAAAGGAAATTTATTTTTTTTAATCAACTTTATGAAGCTGTCATTTGCAAACGACTTTGTTTGAGGATTCGAAATTTTGACAAAATATAATTTACACTATCTTTAATGACTGGAGAAAATTTCAACTATAACAAAAAATGCTGAATGAGTTTGATTTTTTTTTATAAATCGTAGTGTAAAGGGATTTATTTTTTTTAATCAATTCCACGAAGCTGTCATTTGCAAACGACTTTGTTTGAGGATTTGAGATTTTGACAAAATATAATCTAAACTATCTTTAATGACTGGAGAAAATTTCAATTATAACTAAAAATATTTAATTTTTCTCATAAATCGTGGTATAAAGGGAATTTATTTTTTTTAATCAACTTTATGAAGCTGTCATTTGCAAACGACTTTGTTTGAGGATTCGAAATTTTGACAAAATACAATTTAAACTATCTTTAATGACTGGAAAACATTTCAACTTGAACAAAAAATGATGAATGAGTTTTTGATTTTTTTTTATAAATCTTAGTATAAAGGGATTTATTTTTTTTAATCAATTTCACGAAGCTGTCATTTGCAAATGACTTTGTTTGAGGATTTGAAATTCTGAAAAAAATTATTTTAAACTACATATCTTTAAGGACTGGAAAAAATTTCAACTTGAACAAAAAATCCTGAATTGGGTTACAATTTTTTTTATAGATCCTGGTTTAGAGGGAATTTAATTTTTATAAATCAACTTCACGAAGCTCTTACTTGCAAACGACTTTGTTTGAGGATTTGAGATTTTGTCAAAATATATTCTTAACTATTTTTTAAGACTGGAGAAAATTTCAACTTGAACAAAAAAATTAGAATGGGTTTTTATTTTTTTTATAAATCTCGGTTAAAAAAAAGTTTTTTTGAAATTGAGCAATCAAAAAAATTGCTGTCGTACAATAAAAAAATTCAAAGTGAAATAAAAAATATAATAATCTTTAACTATAGATTTTTATATGCTGGTAAGGTTATTGAAAGGGTTTTCACCGTCATCATCATCATCAGTATAAAAAAATTATCTCAAACCTCATACCTCCACTTGATAAACGTAGCACACAACTCACATTCCTCCGCACTCACTTCCACAAACTAAACCAAAAAACTCCAAAACCTCGGCCCTTTTAACAACCGTAACAAACATAAAGGTCACGACATTTTTTACACTGACAAAGGGTTGTAAATAGTAAACGGCGGAAAGGGTTGAAATATTTTACAAGGTTGAGTCATAAAACCCCAAGGGCACCGTGCATGGTTCAAAAAAAAAAATCTGCTTCGAATTTAGCGGGTTGGAAACCACATAGTGAAGGGGTAGAACAATAGAATTAGTTATGCTGGGTTTATTGGTTGATTGTCTTGAGCATTGGAGGGAATACTTGATTTTATAACGTCATAAATGAGATTTTTTGGAAGGCAATTACCTGTTTGAGAACCCTTTTTGGAATTGTAGGTGTTATAAAGCAATAAACCTTGATGAAAATGGGCTTAAAGGGTTGTTTGTTGCGATAAGTAATTACTATCTGTGACTAAGAGGATTTGAAGGTTTTCTACTGAAAAAATCACTAAAAAAGAACTTGATGAATAGCACAGATCCCTTGGGTTCCTCACTTCTGACGCAGTAGAACCGAACATCCAATCAGTCTGTCTTCTGGAGTTTGTAGTATAAAAAAAAATGTAAAAATCACTGTTTTGTGATCGCTCCTTTCAAGCTCCCTAAATAGCATTAAACGCTCCTCAAAACAGCTAATGCTTGATGACAATAGCGGATGTGATATCAATAATGTGTGCTAATTTATCAAGGAATTAAGTTCCCGCTCCCTTTAAACTCCCTAAATATCATTAAAACGCTCCTTCAAAAAGCCAATATTGACTTAATAACGATAACGGACATAATAATATCAATTTGTTGTGGTTTTCAATAAATTAAGTCGTTTTATCATCAAAACGCTCCTTAAAACAGTTTATACTGCCTTGATAACAGTAACGGATGTAATATCAATAATATGTTGTTATATTCAAGGAATTGTGTCATTTTTGCTCCTCTTCATAGCATTAAAATGCTCTTTAAAAAAGCTTCTATTGAAAATATCCGATGTAACATCATTGATTTGTTGCAACTTTTAAATGATTGAGTTGCTTTTGCTCCTCTTAAGCTCCCTAAACATCCTCAAAACGCTCTTCATAACAGCTAAATTTACTTAGTGACAATAAAGGACGTAAAATTATCAATTTGTTGTTATTTTTGAGGAATTGACTAAATCTTGCTCCTCTTGAGCTTTTAAATGCTCCTTAAAAAAGGTCCTATTGAAAATATCCGGTGTAACATCATTGATAAGTTGTGACTTTTAAATAATTGAGTTGCCTTTGCTCCTCTTAAGCTCCCCAAACATCCTCAAAACGCTCTTCAAAACAGCTAAATTGACTTGGTGACAGTAAAGGACGTGAAATTATTAATTTGTTGTTATTTTTGAGCAATTGACTAATGCTTGCTCCTCTTAAGCTCCTCTTAAGCTTTTAAATGCTCCTTAAAAAAGGTCCTAATGGAAATGTCCGGTGTAACATCATTGATAAGTTATGACTTTTAAATAATTGAGTTGCCTTTGCTCCTCTTAAGCTCCCCAAACATCCTCAAAACGCTCTTCAAAACAGCTAAATTGACTTAGTGACAGTAAAGGACGTGAAATTATTAATTTGTTGTTATTTTTGAGCAATTGACTAATGCTTGCTCCTCTTAAGCTCCTCTTAAGCTTTTAAATGCTCCTTAAAAAAGGTCCTAATGAAAATATCCGGTGTAACATCATTGATAAGTTATGACTTTTAAATAATTGAGTTGCCTTTGCTCCTCTTAAGCTCCCCAAACATCCTCAAAACGCTCTTCAAAACAGCTAAATTGACTTAGTGACAGTAAAGGACGTGAAATTATTAATTTGTTGTTATTTTTGAGCAATTGACTAATGCTTGCTCCTCTTAAGCTCCTCTTAAGCTTTTAAATGCTCCTTAAAAAAGGTCCTAATGGAAATGTCCGGTGTAACATCATTGATAAGTTATGACTTTTAAATAATTGAGTTGCCTTTGCTCCTCTTAAGCTCCCTAAACACTCTCTTCATAACATCACTGATTTGTTGTAACTTCCAAATATGTGATTGAGTTGCTTTTGCTCCTCTTAAGCTCCCTGGATATCATCGAAACACTCCTCATAAGAGCTTATATCGACTCAATAATAATGATGAACGTGGAAAGATTAATTTGTTGTTATTTTCAATAAAGTGGATCATTTTCGCTCCTCTTAAGCTCCTTAAATAGCATTAAAACGCTCATTATTATGGCAAGGTACCATTGACTTGATAGAAATAACGAATGTTATTATCAATTTGTTGTGGTTTTCAAGGAATTGAGTCGTTTTTGCTCCTCAAATATCATTAAAACGCTCCTTAAAACAGTTAATATTGACTCAATAACATAAACGGATAATTAGGTCGTTTTTGCCTCTCTCAAGCTCGATAAGTCTCATTAAAACGCTCCCTAAAACAGCTTTTATGACAAAAATAAATTCCATTTAATTTTTTTGTCAAATTTTTCAACAAATTTAAACGTTTCTGTTCATTTTAAACTCGCCAAATATCGTCAAAACCCTCCTCAAATTAGCTCGTGTTGACTTGATGACAATAACGGATGAAATATCCGTAATTTATTGTAATTCTCAAGTGATTGAGTCGTTTTTGCTCCCCTTAAATATCGATGAAACGTTTTTAAAAACAACTTATACTGACATTATAACAATAATGTCATCAATTTGTTGTAATTTTCAAGAAGTTGGCTCATTTCGCTCCTCTTGAGCTCCCTGAATAGCATTAAAACGCTCCTCAAAAAAACTTATATTGAATTAATAACAATACCGGATGTAGAGTCATTAATTTGTTGTGATGTCCAAGGAGTTGAGTCATTTTTGCTCCTCTCAAGCTCCTTAAATATCAATAGAACGCTCCTTAAAAAAGCAAATATTGGCTTGTTTTGAAAAAAATTGATCTGTTTATGCTCCCTTCAAACTCCCTAATTAGCATTTGGACGCTCCGCTAAATATAGCTAATATTTACCTAACAACAATACCGGATAAAAATACATTAAAATTTCCAAAAAATTGGATCATCATCACTCCTTTTAAGCTCCTCAAATAGCAATAAAACAGCCAATATGGACTTGATTACAAAAACGGATGTCATTTGATGGAGGTTTCAAAAAATTTAAAAGTTTTTGCTCCCTTTAAACTACCTGAATAGCATTTAAACGGCTCCTTAAAGTAGCTAAAATTAACCAAATAACAATACTAGATGTAATGTCATTACTTTGTTGTAATTTTCAAAGAATTTGCTCCCCTTAAGCTCCCTAAATAGCATTAAAACGCTCCGTTAAAAAACTTATATTGAATTAATAACAATACCGGATGTACAGTCATTAATTTATTGTGATTTCCAAGGAGTTGAGTCATTTTTGCTCCTCTCAAGCTCCTTAAATATCAATAGAACGCTCCTTAAAAAACTAATATGGACTTGTTTTGAAAAAATTGATCTGTTTATGCTCCTGTTAGCTAATATTCACCTAACAACAATACCGGATAAAAAGTCATTAAAATTTCAAAAAATTGGATCATTATCACTCCTCTTAAGCTCCTCAAATAGCAATAAAACCGCCAATATGGACTTGATCACAAAAACGGATGTTATTTGATGTAGTTTTCAAAAAATTTAAACGTTTTTGCTCCCCTTAAACTACCTCAATAGCATTTAAACGGCTCCTTAAAATAGCTAATATTAACCTTATAACAATACTAGATGTAAGGTCATAAGTTTGTTGTAATTTTCAAGAAATATTCTTCCCTTAAGCTCCCTAAATAGCATTGAAACGCTCTTTAAAAAAACTTATATTGAATTAATAACAATACCGGATGTACAGTCATTAATTTGTTGTGATGTCCAAGGAGTTGAGTCATTTTTGCTCCTCTCAAGCTCCTTAAATATCAATAGAACGCTTCTTAAAAAAGCCAATATGGACTTGTTTTGAAAAAAATTGATCTGTTTTTGCTCCCCTTAAACTACCTCAATAGCATTTAAACGGCTCCTTAAAATAGCTAATATTAACCTTATAACAATACTAGATGTAAGGTCATAAGTTTGTTGTAATTTTCAAGAAATTTTCTTCCCTTAAGCTCCCTTAATAGCATTGAAACGCTCTTTAAAAAAACTTATATTGAATTAATAACAATACCGGATGTACAGTCATTAATTTGTTGTGATGTCCAAGGAGTTGAGTCATTTTTGCTCCTCTCAAGCTCCTTAAATATCAATAGAACGCTCCTTAAAAAAGCCAATATGGACTTGTTTTGAAAAAATTGATCTGTTTATGCTCCCCTTAAACTCCCTAATTGAACGCTCCGCTAAATAGCTTATATTTACCTAATAACAATTCTAAAAATTGGATCATTTTCACTCCTCTTAAGCTCCTCAAATAGCAATAAAACAGCCAATATGGACTTGATAACAAAAACGGATGTTATTTGATGTAGTTTTCAAAAAATTTAAACATTTTTGCTCCCATCAAACTACCTCAATAGCATTTAAACGGCTCCTTAAAATAGCTAATATTAACCTTATAACAATACTAGATGTAAGGTCATAAGTTTGTTGTAATTTTCAAGAAATATTCTTCCCTTAAGCTCCCTAAATAGCATTGAAACGCTCTTTAAAAAAACTTATATTGAATTAATAACAATACCGGATGTACAGTCATTAATTTGTTGTGATTTCCAAGGAGTTGAGTCATTTTTGCTCTTCTCAAGCTCCTTAAATATCAATAGAACGCTCCTTAAAAAAGCCAATATGGACTTGTTTTGAAAAAATTGATCTGTTTATGCTCCCCTTAAACTCCCCAATTAGCATTTGAACGCTCCGCTAAATAGCTTATATTTACCTTATAACAATTCCAAAAATTGGATCATTTTCACTCCTCTTAAGCTCCTCAAATAGCAATAAAACCGCCAATATGGACTTGATCACAAAAACGGATGTTATTTGATGTAGTTTACAAAAAATTTAAACGTTTTTGCTCCCTTTAAACTACCTCAATAGCATTTAAACATCTCCTTAAAGTAGCTAATATTAACCTAATAACAATACTAGATGTAATGTCATTACTTTGTTGTAATTTTCAAGGAATTTGCTCCCCTTAAGCTCCTTAAATAGCATCAAAACGCTCCGTTAAAAAACTTATATTGAATTAATAACAATACCAGATGTACAGTCATAAATTTGTTGTGATTTCCAAGGAGTTGAGTCATTTTTGCTCCTCTCAAGCTCCTTAAATATCAATAGAACGCTCCTTAAAAAACCAATATGGACTTGTTTTGAAAAAAATAATCTGTTTATGCTCCTGTTAGCTAATATTTACCTAACAACAATACCGGAAAAAAAGTCATTAAAATTTCCAAAAAATTGGATCATTATCACTCCTCTTAAGCTCCTCAAATAGCAATAAAACAGCCAATATGGACTTGATCACAAAAACGGATGTTATTTTATGTAGTTTTCAAAAAATTTAAACGTTTTTGCTCCCCTTAAACTACCTCAATAGCATTCAAACGGTTCCTTAAAAAAGCTAACATTAACCTTATAACAATACTAGATGTAAGGTCATAAGTTTGTTGTAATTTTCAAGGAATTTGCTCCCCTTAAGCTCCCTAAATAGCATTGAAACGCTCTTTAAAAAAACTTATATTGAATTAATAACAATACGGGATGTACAGTCATTAATTTGTTGTGATGTCCAAGGAGTTGAGTCATTTCTGCTCCTCTCAAGCTCCTTGAATATCAATAGAACGCTTCTTAAAAAAGCCAATATGGACTTGTTTTGAAAAAAATTGATCTGTTTATGCTCCCCTTAAACTCCCTATTTAGAATTTGAACGCTCCGCTGAATAGCTTATATTTACTTAATAACGATACCAATAATTGGATCATTTTCACTCCTCTTAAGCTCCTCAAATAGCAATAAAACAGCCAATATGGACTTGATTACAAAAACGGATGTCATTTGATGGAGGTTTCAAAAAATGTAAACGTTTTTGCTCCCCTTAAACTACCTCAATAGCATTTAAATGGCTCCTTAAAGTAGCTAAAATTAACCAAATAACAATACTAGATGAAATGTCATTACTTTGTTGTAATTTTCAAGGAATTTGCTCCCCTTAAGCTCCTTAAATAGCATTAAAACGCTCCGGTAAAAAACTTATATTGAATTAATAACAATACCGGATGTACAGTCATTAATTTGTTGTGTTGTCCAAGGAGTTGAGTCATTTTTGCTCCTCTCAAGCTCCTTAAATATCCATAGAACGCTCCTTAAAAAAGCCAATATGGACTTGTTTTGAAAAAAATGATCTGTTTATGCTCCCCTTAAACTCCCTAATTAGCATTTGAACGCTCCCCTGAATAGCTTATATTTACCTAATAACAATACCAATAATTGGATCATTTTCACTCCTCTTAAGCTCCTCAAATAGCAATAAAACAGCCAATATGGACTTGATTACAAAAACGGATGTTATTTGATGTAGTTTTCAAAAAATTTAAACGTTTTTGCTCCCCTTAAACTACCTCAATAGCATTTAAACGGCTCCTTAAAGTAGCTAATATCAACCTAATAACAATACTAGATGTAATGTCATTACTTTGTTGTAATTTTCAAGGAATTTGGTCCCCTTAAGCTCCTTAAATAGCATTAAAACGCTCCGGTAAAAAACTTATATTGAATAAATAACAATACCGGATGTACAGTCATTAATTTGTTGTGATTTCCAAGGAGTTGAGTCATTTTTGCTCCTCTCAAGCTCCTTAAATATCAATAGAACGCTCCTTAAAAAAGCCAATATGGACTTGTTTTGAAAAAAATGATCTGTGTATGCTCCCCTTAAACTCTCTAATTAGCATTTGAACGCTCCCCTGAATAGCTTATATTTACCTAATAACAATACCAATAATTGGATCATTTTCACTCCTCTTAAGCTCCTCAAATAGCAATAAAACAGCCAATATGGACTTGATTACAAAAACGGATGTTATTTGATGTAGTTTTCAAAAAATTTAAACGTTTTTGCTCCCCTTAAACTACCCCAATAGCATTTAAACGGCTCCTTAAAATAGCTAATATTAACCTTATAACAATACTAGATGTAAGGTCATAAGTTTGTTGTAATTTTCAAGGAATTTTCTTCCCTTAAGCTCCCTAAATAGCATTGAAACGCTCTTTAAAAAAACTTATATTGAATTAATAACAATACCGGATGTACAGTCATCAATTTGTTGTGATGTCCAAGGAGTTGAGTCATTTTTGCTCCTCTCAAGCTCCTTAAATATCAATAGAACGCTCCTTAAAAAACCAATATGGACTTGTTTTGAAAAAATTGATCTGTTAATGCTCCCCTTAAACTCCCTAATTAGCATTTGGACGCTCCGCTAAATATAGCTAATATTTACCTAACAACAATACCGGATAAAAAGTCATTAAAATTTCCAAAAAATTGGATCATATTTACTCCTCTTAAGCTCCTCAAATAGCAATAAAACAGCCAATATAGACTTGATCACAAAAACGGATGTTATTTGATGTAGTTTTCAATAAATTTTAACGTTTTTGCTCCCCATAAACAACCTCAATAGCATTTCATACGGCTCCTTAAAATAGCTAAAATTAACCTTATAACAATACTAGATGCAAGGTCATTAGTTTATTGTAATTTTCAAGGAATTTGCTCCTCTTAAGCTCTTTTATTACAATTAAAAAAATGTTATTTTGCTCCCGTTAAGCTCCTTAAATATAATCAAAAGACTCCTTATAACAGCTTATATCGACTTGGTAAAATAACGGACGTATAGAATCATTACTTTGTTGATATTTTTAAGGAATTCAGTCGTTTTTGCTCCTCCTAAGCTCCTTGAATAGCATTAAAACGCTCCATAGAAAAGCTTATATTTACTTAATAACAATAGTGAATGTTGTATCATTAATTTGTTGTGATTTTAAAAGAGTTAATTAAATTAAATACTGAAATAGACACAGAACTCAACATCATGAAGGAAAAGAAGTTGAAAAATATGTGAGAACTAGAAACAGGGAGATGAACAACGACAAATTAAATTGAGAAACAATGAACCATCATATTAAAATAAATAAAAAAGAACTAAAAAATTAGATTTATATAGAAAACATCTCAAAATAAAGGATAGGGATAATTAAAAAAAAATTATTCACCCTTAATTAGAGCTAATTCCCCACATACGTAAATTTTAATTGTTCACAGGTAGCTGTAACCAACGCTTAATAAAATTTATGAAAAAATGTTTATACCGTCCATATGCGTGCAGCATGTGCAAAGGCCATTATTTGCACATGCATTTCATGTCTTAATTAGATATGTTATCGTTTGTTGTGACTTAAGAGATCGTTTGAACGTAATCATTGTTAACTTTGGCATTTTATTATGGAGTTTAATTCATTCTTTACACGTCATTTACTTTGCCAAGAAGTCACAAAATCAGTTGACTTCTAGAAGTGCTAAAAGGACACTCTTTCCGCTGGCGGAGCTTTTTCAAGAAGATTAATTCAAATTTTAAATTTTGATCGGCTTATAGTGTATGAGAATACATTCTAAAACAAATAATTATAGTCGCCAAGACCGTCAAGGGGTTATTTTTTGTACTTACCAAACCAAAACAATATGGCCGGCTTATTTATTAATGCGGCTAAGAGCGAGAAAAATGTGATAAATATTCATTAAGGCTGTCAACGTATCCTATTGTATATAATGCGAGTTCTATGTTTTTTACTTAATTTATGTCCATGCTCAGTCAATGGAATACTTATCTGAATATGAATATACTCATAAATTTGTTCGCGTGATAAAGATATGCATTAATGTGGGTAACAAGTGGAAAAAATTCGATTTTAGAAAATATTTTAACGGAGGTTTGTAATTTTCTGGTTCACCTATTGGATTAAAAAAAATGTGCTTCCGAGCCAATCTTCAAATATTCATAATCCTCGAGTTTCTTGAAATGATGTATTTTTTTTTAAGTAAAATTTAAGATATTACCCCACAAAATTATAAAAAAATTGTGTCGGTGACAGCAATTTTTTTTGATGATTTTTGACAAATTAATCTAATCTTGAAATATCCATAATTCTTATGGTTTTGGATAAAATGACCTCAAATTTGTATGGTAGGTAAGTGAACTGTGTGGGTTAAGTTTATTTTAATGCTACCTGGGAAGGTTCAGAGGAGCAAAATGTCCAAATTCCTTGAATATGACAACAATTCAATAATATCACATCCGCTATTGTTATCAAGTCATTATAAGCTGTTTAAGGAGCGTTTTGATGCTATTTAAGGAGCAAAAATGACTTATTTTTTTTGAAAATAACAACAAATTAATGATTTTACGTCCGTTATTAAGTCAATATTATCTGTTAAAAAGAGCGTTTTGATGATATTTAGGGAGCTGAATCCACCCAAATTTATGACAGTCACAACAAATCAATGATATCACGTCCACTATTGCTAAGGAGCGTTTTAACGCTAATAGAGGAGCTTGAGAGGAGCAAAAACGACTCAATTCCTTGATATCTACAACAACTAATGATATTACACCCGTTATTGTTATCAACTCAATATGAGCAGTGTTGAGGAGCATTTTGTTGCTATTTAAGGAGCAAAAACGACTTGATTTTTTTGTAAATATCAACAAATTAATTATTCACGTCCGTTATCAAGTAAATATTAGTTGTTATGAAAAGCGTTTTGATGATATTTAGGGAGCTTAAGAGGAGCAAAATCCACCCAAATCCATGACAGTCACAACAAATCAATGATATCACATCCACTATTGCCAAGGAGCGTTTTAACGCTATTTGAGGAGCTTAAGAGGAGCAAAAACGACTCAATTCCTTGATATCTACAACAAACTAATGATATTACATCCGTTGTTGTTATCAAGTCAATATAAGCTGTTCTGAGGAGCGTTTTGATGCTATTTAAGGAGCAAAAACGACTTGATTTTTTTGAAAATAACAACAAATTAATGATTTTACGTCCGTTATTAGTCAATATTATCTGTTAAAAAGAGCGTTTTGATGATATTTAGGGAGCTAAATCCACCCAAATTCATGACAGTCACAACAAATCAATGATATCACATCCACTATTGCCAAGGAGCGTTTTAACGCTATTTGAGGAGCTTAAGAGGAGCAAAAACGACTCAATTCCTTGATATCTACAACAAACTAATGATATTACATCCGTTGTTGTTATCAAGTCAATATAAGCTGTTCTGAGGAGCGTTTTGATGCTATTTAAGGAGCAAAAACGACTTGATTTTTTTGAAAATAACAACAAATTAATGATTTTACGTCCGTTATTAGTCAATATTATCTGTTAAAAAGAGCGTTTTGATGATATTTAGGGAGCTAAATCCACCCAAATTCATGACAGTCACAACAAATCAATGATATCACATCCACTATTGCCAAGGAGCGTTTTAACGCTATTTGAGGAGCTTAAGAGGAGCAAAAACGACTCAATTCCTTGATATCTACAACAAACTAATGATATTACATCGGTTATTGTTATCAAGTCAATATAAGCTGTTTTGAGGAGCGTTTTGATGCTATTTAAGGAGCAAAAACGACTTGATTTTTTTGAAAATAACAACAAATTAATGATTTTACGTCCGTTATTAGTCAATATTATCTGTTAAAAAGAGCGTTTTGATGATATTTAGGGAGCTAAATCCACCCAAATTCATGACAGTCACAACAAATCAATGATATCACATCCACTATTGCCAAGGAGCGTTTTAACGCTATTTGAGGAGCTTAAGAGGAGCAAAAACGACTCAATTCCTTGATATCTACAACAAACTAATGATATTACATCCGTTGTTGTTATCAAGTCAATATAAGCTGTTCTGAGGAGCGTTTTGATGCTATTTAAGGAGCAAAAACGACTTGATTTTTTTGTAAATAACAACAAATTAATTATTCACGTCCGTTATCAAGTAAATATTAGTTGTTATGAAAAGCGTTTTGATGATATTTAGGGAGCTTAAGAGGAGCAAAATCCACCCAAATCCATGACAGTCACAACAAATCAATGATATCACATCCACTATTGCCAAGGAGCGTTTTAACGCTATTTGAGGAGCTTAGGAGGAGCAAAAACGACTCAATTCCTTGATGTCTACAACAAACTAATGATATTACATCCGTTATTGTTATCAAGTCAATATGAGCAGTTTTGAGGAGCATTGTGTTGCTATTTAAGGAGCAAAGACGACTTGATTTTTTTTTTAAATAACAACAAACGAATGATTTACGTCCGTTATCAAGTGAATATTAGCTGTTATGAAAGTTTTGATGATATTTAGGGAGCTTGAGAGGAGCAAAATCCACCCAAATCCATGACAGTCACAACAAATCAATGATATCACATCCACTATGCTAAGGAGCGTTTTAACGCTATTTGAGGATCTTAGGAGGAGCAAAAGCGACTCAGTTCCTTGATATCTACAACAAATTAATGATATTACATCCGTTGTTGTTATCAAGTCAATATAAGCTGTTTAAGGAGCGTTTTGATGCTATTTAAGGAGCAAAAACGACTTAATTTTTCTGAAAATAACAACAAATTAATGACTTTACGTCCGCTATTAGTCAATATTATCTGTTAAAAAGAGCGTTTTGATGATATTTAGGGAGCTAAATCCACCCAAATTCATGACAGTCACAACAAATCAATGATATCAGATCCACTATTGCTAAGGAGCATTTCAACGCTATTTGAGGAGCTTAAGAGGAGCAAAAACGACTCAATTCCTTGATATCTACAACAAACTAATGATATCACATCCGTTATTGTTATCAAGTCAATATAAGCTGTTTTGAGGAGCGTTTTGCTGCTATTCAAGGAGCAAAAATGACTTGACTTTATTGAAAATAACAACAAAGAAATGATTTTACGTCCGTTATTAAGTCAATATTATCTGTTAAAAAGAGCGTTTTGATGATATTTGGGGAGCTTAAGAGGAGCAAAATCCACCCAAATCCATGACAGTCACAACAAATCAATGATATCACATCCACTATTGGTAAGGAGCGTTTCAACGCTATTTGAGGAGATTAAGAGGAGCAAAAACGACTCAATTCCTTGATATCTACAACAAACTAATGATATTATATCTGTTATTGTTATCAAGTCAATAAAAGCTGTTTTGAGGACCTTTTTAATAATATTCAGGGAGCCTGAAGGAACCAAAGTGAACCAATTCCTTGAAAGTCACATCAGTATTGTTATTGAGTCTATATTAGCTTCTTTAAGGAGCGTTTCAATGCTATGTAAGGAGCTTAAGAAGAGCAAGTTCCTTGAAAATCACAACAATTCGATGATATTACATCCGCTATTGTTATCAAGTCAATATAAGCTATTTATGTAAGCGTTTTGATGATATTTGAGGAGCTTAAGAGGAGCAAAAGCCACTCAATTCTTTGAAATCAACAACAAAAATATATTACATCCACTATTTTTAGTAAGTCAAAATTACGTTTTGATGCTATTCAAGAAGCTTAAGAGGAGCAAAAACAATTAAATTCCTTGAAAATAACAACAATTCAATGGTCTCACGTCCGTTATTGTGATCAAGTCAATATAAGCTGTTATAAGAAGTCTTTTGATTATATTTAAGGAGCTTAAGGGGAGCAAAATAACATTTTTTAATTGTTATCAAGTCAATGTTGGCTGTTTCAAGGAGCGTTTATTGGTGTTCAATGAGCTTGAGAGGAGCAAATTTCTTGAAACTTACAAAAAACCAATGACTCTACATCCGGTATTGTAATATAAGCTATTTTAAAGAGCGTTTGAATTCCATTTAGGCAGTTTAAGGGGAGCAAAAACGATAACATTTTTTGAAAACTACAACAAATAAATTCTTTATTGTTGTTATTGTGTCCATATTGGCTGTTTTAAGGAGCGTTTTATACTAGGTTTTATAGCTATTTGAGGAGTTTAAGAGGAGCGAGAATGATCCAATTTTTTGAAAATTTCAATGACTTTATATCCGGTATTGTTATTAGGTCAACATAAGCTCTTCAGAGGAGCGTTCAAATGCCAATTGGGGAGTTTAAGGGGAGCATAAAACAATCAATTTTTTCAAAACAACAACAAAAAACATACGTCTTTGTTATCAAGTCCATATTGGGTTTTTTAAGGAGCGTTCTATTGATATTTAAGGAGCTTGAGAGGAGCTAAAATGATTCATCTCCTTGGAAATCACAACATAATAATGACTGTACATCCGGTATTGTTAGTAATTCAATAAAAGCTTTTTTAAGGAGCGTTTTAATGCTATTTAGGGAGCTCAAGAGGAGCGTAAATGAGCCAACTTCTTGAAAATTACAACAAATTGATGACATTACATCCATTATTGTTATAATGTCAGTATTAGATGTTATAAAAAGCATTTCATTGGTATTTAGAGGGAGCAAAAACGACTCAATTACTTGAAAATTACAACAAATTACGGATTTTAATCCGTTATTGTCATCAAGTCAACATGAGCTAATTTGAGGAGGGTTTTGACGATATTTAGGGAGTTTAAAATGAGCAGAAACGTTCAATTTTGTTGGAAAATTCAACAAATAAATGGTATATGAAATTTATGATTTTCATAAAAGCTGTTTTAGAGAGCGTGATAATGATATCGCTAAGTATCATCCTGAGTGGAGCAAAAATGACACAATTTCTTGAAAACTAGAACCAATTATTGATATCACATCCAATATTGTTATTGGGTCAATATTTACTGTTTTGAGGATGCTAATTAAGGAGCTTAAGAGGAGCAAAAATGATCCACTTTCTTGAAAATAACAACAAATTAATCTTTTCACGTCCATTATTGTTCTCAAGTCGATATCAGCTGTAATAAGGGGAGTTTTGATGATATTCAGGGAGCTTAAGAGGAGCAAGAGCTTTAATTCAAATCCTTGAACATCACAATAAATCATTGATACTATATAAACTATTGTTATAAAGTCAATCCACAGATTCCTCTTACGTTTAAGTAAAAGATCCACGATCTGCCAGAAAACAAAAATATCCTGGATAGCTTCAAAACCTCACGATTCTTCCTCTTGTACTGGAAAGGTTCGGGAGAACTGCGAGAAAGTCACAAACTATCACTAATGGTCTTTCTCCAGAATTTATGGAAGGGTAAGTGAAAGAAAGACAAGCTCCTCAACGATGAATCCCCAAAAATCTGGACGTTATGCTTTCCATAAGACAAAGGGAAGGTGTGATGTCAAAAATGGCTTCACCATAGCGTCGTGGTCAGAGTTACTGAGGAAAGTGGAAAAGAGGAAGGTCAGTGAAAAGTACCAACCTCAACACCTCTCAAAACCAATCTTCACTGGTAAGAATGAACGGTGGAACAACTCCGGAAGTAGCATGGAGTAATTTGGGACAACGCTAGAAAACCTAAAGTGGGAATCATATGAACCACGGGGTTAACCATATAGTTTTCACCAAACTCCTCTGCAATGAATTCCCAAAAGAGTGAAAGCGTGCGAAGCTCTTTGTGGTATGAATGCCATAACAGTCGCACTTGCACGCGTATTATTGAATTTCAAGGAGAAGAGCATTCCCCAGGGAGTTCTCCCTCACCGATACACCCCAATAGAAAAACTTGAGCCCTTGTCTTGTGGGTCGGGGTGTGGCGCTGTGGTAGAAAAGGGGTGACCATGTATCCGAGGACAAAAATAACAGAGAAACTTGCGAGGGTCAAAGACTGGAGTAACCCTAATCATCTAGCCCTAGATATGGACAATAAGACTATAGCATCCTTGGATTCAAATATGCATGGACGATAAGCTGGCTGAAGCGCCATTGAAGGGAATCATCAAGTTTCTTGAAATCTATAGATAAACACTGATCTACAATTTGAGGGTTACATCTCTAGTCTTGCCAATAAAATATTCGCGGGGTCACCAAGAGCGTATACCCTTCTGGGGACAACCAGAGAAAAACTCCTGATTGTGGTATATACTGATGATTTGGCAATGCTTATCTTATTACAAGGATGCGACAAACTTCGGAAAGGGTAAGGATAAAAACGACGGTGAGCATCCTGGGCTATAAAGTCTGCGTTCAAGAAATTTTTGCCGGGAAACTAAGTCCAAGCATCCAAAGATACTCTAGGATGGATACCGAAACACAAGGGGATATGATCTAGCATACCAACTGGCACGGAAAGCTGCAAATACCCCAATTATGTGTCCAGGGCCTGCCATTGGAGTCACTGAATCCTCCATGAGAGGTTGGATGAACTGTTGGTCCAAAAAATAACAGGAAGCTAAAGGGTTCCAACTAGTAGGCCTGTGACAGTAAAATAATGTTGGCAGAGGACATACAACTTTCATCCACTGGAACTTATGAAAGTAAGATAGATCAGGAAGGCAAGATCTGATGACTTTTGTTTGTCATGCAGGCGCCTCAAAAGGTAAGCTTCCTGAAACTTGATCTAAATATTTACATGGGCTCCTTAGCAATTTGTTCCCAAAGGTCTGGGAACCCAAACTTACCCAATTGGTTTTATCAACGGTACAGCGAGGATGCATGAAATCAATCAAAATGAGGCCACTGCAAGCCATTCAAGATAATGGAGGAGGTCAAAGACAAGGTCGTACTTCCCGTAAGACAAAGGACAGACTTCGTCAGAAAGCCCTTCTTACTGATTTTGAGGAAACTAGAAAAAAGGAAGTATCTTAGAAATATATTTGCCTCATATTTTCAACTTGGAGAAGACGAGGTAGCCAGAGAAGTGAGGAAGAATTCGGTGGAGGTGTTTTACAGAGCTGTCCCACTCTCACATTTGAACGTACCGGAAAGGGTCGAGATTATAAGTTATGGTAAAGATCTGGCCTCTCTAATCTGTGAAGAATCAGCTACAAGGATGGTGCTTCTAGGAGATGAGACTGAAAAGAAAAAACGACGGAGGCTATCCTGAACTAAGAAAGAAAGCTACAGGACTTGATCTTCAGAGTAGAAGAGTGATTGTGGGTCTGGATCATTAGCACGTTTTTATAGAAGGTCCAATGGTGAGTAACCCTTAGGAAGTCGAAAACTCACTCAAGGGTAGATGGACGACCTAATCTCGAAGAGGCTTGGGAGGGAGGAAGGAAAACTAAGGCTAGGATAGTGAGGATGATGCGTTTCACACTTTGTTTATATGCAGCCGATGAGAATCCAGAAAACCTGGTTACTACAATGATACAAGTGAAGAGCAATTGGGAAAAAAGCTCGAAAAAACTGAAGGAAGTAAATGTAGATATGTGGAAAACTCCCCTTCTGTGAAGGGAATACAGGAAGCAATGGCGGAAAATAAGAGTCTATGGTTTAGAGAGAAGTGCTAACCCTACTCTATCTGGGCTTGTAGCAAGACACCTATATATATAGGTTTCCTAAATCCTCTATAAAATGAATTAGAGTCAAGTTGAGGCAATTCCTTATTTCAAATGTAGGTAACCTTGAATTTTTTGAGTTATGTTGCAATAGAACCAGTGATGGAACAAATTTAGGAAGCATCCCAATGATTTCAACCTTGTTTCATCGGAAAAATGAAAATCGGCTGATCGTAATCGTTAAAGTTATGCGCATGACAATCTGCCTCAATATTAATAGAAAATTGAATAAAACCTGTCCCGCGCAGGACCTACCTCAATCATCCACGACGTAACTCAACCACATAAAAACCATGACAATTAAACAAACAATAAACATCGACAACAATCACAAACCTTTGCAGTAGTCGCAAATTCGACACTGTTGGGTTTTTTTTTTTTGGGAACATCCAAGCATGGTTGAGCGGCCATGTTGCATTTATCGACCAACAGGCGGCATGGCAACGCCCTTGATCTTTTGTCTGAACATTTTTGGGGGTCGCTGACAAATGGCCAAATTAAACCTTTTCATGGGAGACTTGACAGCTGCATGGGATTTTTTCGGGAGGGTGTTGTGACGGGATACAGGGTGTGTAGAACCATGTATGGTTGTTTGTAATTTAGGCACGTTTCGGATGTTTATGTAACGAAGTGTCTGAGTACACCACACAGAAGACGATCGAGTTGTTGATGGTTAAGTGAAACCGTAACCTTGACCTGTCGACGGGTTTGGTATGGGTCGTAGACATGCTAGTGAAATTGAAAAAAAAAAGAAAAGTGGTTTAAGCAGAGATTTAACTTCCTTTTAAGAAATTTAATTAAATAGTCCAATAAATCATCAAAATACCTGTAATATTGAGTGAAAAAATCACAAAAATTGCGAACATTATGTAGTGATATAAGCAAAAATGTGAATACCTCTCTATAAATTTATCAAAATGATCCTGTAAATCAGCAAAAAACTTGAAAAATTCAGACGAATCAATTCAGTTGAATGAGTCAAGTATTCACAAGTTATGGAAAATGTGCCGATATTAGCAAAAATTGAAATTGAAGTAGTAAAATAATAAAAATCAGCAAAAAAACTGAAATATCAAGTGAAACAATCATGAACAATTTAGTGGTATTAGCAAAATTGTACCTACCTTTGGATAATATTAGTAAAATAATTGATCAAATTAGCAAAAGGTCTATAATATTAAGTGAAAAAATCACAATTGCAGAAATTATAGTGATAATAGCAAAAATTCAAATACATCTCTATAAATTTAGCAAAATGGTTCTGTAAATCAGCAAAAAACTTGAAAAATTCAGTGGAATCAATTCAGTTGAATGAGTCAAGTATTCACAAGTTATGAAAAATGTGCTGATATTAGCAAAAATTGAAATTGAAGTAGTAAAATAATAAAAATCAGCAAAAAGACTAAAATATCAAGTGAAACAATCATGAATAATTTAGTGGTATTAGCAAAATTGTACCTACCTTTGGATAATATTAGTGAAATAATTGATTAAATTAGCAAAAGGTCTATAATATTAGGTGAAAAAATCACAATTGCAGAAATTATAGTGATAATAGCAAAAATCCAAATACATCTCTATAAATTTAGCAAAATGTTTCTGTAAATCAGCAAAAAACTTGAAAAATTCAGTGGAATCAATTCAGTTGAATGAGTCAAGTATTCACAAGTTATGAAAAATGTGCTGATATTAGCAAAAATTGAAATTGAAGTAGTAAAATAATAAAAATCAGCAAAAAGACTGAAATATCAAGTGAAACAATCATGAATAATTTAGTGGTATTAGCAAAATTGTACCTACCTTTGGATAATATTAGTGAAATAATTGATTAAATTAGCAAAAGGTCTATAATATTAGGTGAAAAAATCACAATTGCAGAAATTATAGTGATAATAGCAAAAATCCAAATACATCTCTATAAATTTAGCAAAATGTTTCTGTAAATCAGCAAAAAACTTGAAAAATTCAGTGGAATCAATTCAGTTGAATGAGTCAAGTATTCACAAGTTATGGAAAATGTGCTGATATTAGCAAAAATTGAAATTGAAGTAGTAAAATAATAAAAATCAGCAAAAAGACTAAAATATCAAGTGAAACAATCATGAATAATTTAGTGGTATTAGCAAAATTGTACCTACCTTTGGATAATATTAGTGAAATAATTGATTAAATTAGCAAAAGGTCTATAATATTAGGTGAAAAAATCACAATTGCAGAAATTATAGTGATAATAGCAAAAATCCAAATACATCTCTATAAATTTAGCAAAATGTTTCTGTAAATCAGCAAAAAACTTGAAAAATTCAGTGGAATCAATTCAGTTGAATGAGTCAAGTATTCACAAGTTATGAAAAATGTGCTGATATTAGCAAAAATTGAAATTGAAGTAGTAAAATAATAAAAATCAGCAAAAAGACTAAAATATCAAGTGAAACAATCATGAATAATTTAGTGGTATTAGCAAAATTGTACCTACCTTTGGATAATATTAGTGAAATAATTGATTAAATTAGCAAAAGGTCTATAATATTAGGTGAAAAAATCACAATTGCAGAAATTATAGTGATAATAGCAAAAATCCAAATACATCTCTATAAATTTAGCAACATGTTTCTGTAAATCAGCAAAAAACTTGAAAAATTCAGTCGAATCAATTCAGTTGAATGAATCAAGTATTCACAAGTTATGAAAAATGTGCTGATATTAGCAAAAATTGAAATTGAAGTAGTAAAATAATAAAAAACAGCAAAAAGACTGAAATATCAGGTGAAACAATGATGAACAATTTAGTGGTATAAGCAAAATTGTACCTACCTTTGGATAATATTAGTAAAATAATTGATTAAATTAGCAAAAGGTCTATAATATTAAGTGAAAAAATCACAATTGCAGAAATTATAGTGATAATAGCAAAAATTCAAATACATCTCTATAAATTTAGCAAAATGGTTCTGTAAATCAGCAAAAAACTTGAAAAATTCAGTCGAATCAATTCAGTTGAATGAATCAAGTATTCACAAGTTATGAAAAATGTGCTGATATTAGCAAAAATTGAAATTGAAGTAGTAAAATAATAAAAATCAGCAAAAAGACTGAAATATCAAGGGAAACAATCATGAACAATTTAGCGGTATTAGCAAAATTGTACCTACCTTTGGATAATATTAGTAAAACAATTGATTAAATTAGCAAAAGGTCTATAATATTACGTGAAAAAATCACAATTGCAGAAATCATAGTGATAATAGCAAAAATTCAAATACATCTCTATAAATTTAGCAAAATGGTTCTGTAAATCAGCAAAAAACTTGAAAAATTCAGTCGAATCAATTCAGTTGAATGAGTCAAGTATTCACAAGTTATGGAAAATGTGCTGATATTAGCAAAAATTGAAATTGAAGTAGTAAAATAATAAAAATCAGCAAAAAGACTCAAATATCAAGGGAAACAATCATGAACAATTTAGTGGTATTAGCAAAATTGTACCTACCTTTGGATAATATTAGTAAAACAATTGATTAAATTAGCAAAAGGTCTATAATATTACGTGAAAAAATCACAATTGCAGAAATCATAGTGATAATAGCAAAAATTCAAATACATCTCTATAAATTTAGCAAAATGGTTCTGTAAATCAGCAAAAAACTTGAAAAATTCAGTCGAATCAATTCAGTTGAATGAGTCAAGTATTCACAAGTTATGGAAAATGTGCTGATATTAGCAAAAATTGAAATTGAAGTAGTAAAATAATAAAAATCAGCAAAAAGACTCAAATATCAAGGGAAACAATCATGAACAATTTAGTGGTATTAGCAAAATTGTACCTACCTTTGGATAATATTAGTAAAACAATTGATTAAATTAGCAAAAGGTCTATAATATTACGTGAAAAAATCACAATTGCAGAAATCATAGTGATAATAGCAAAAATTCAAATACATCTCTATAAATTTAGCAAAATGGTTCTGTAAATCAGCAAAAAACTTGAAAAATTCAGTCGAATCAATTCAGTTGAATGAGTCAAGTATTCACAAGTTATGGAAAATGTGCTGATATTAGCAAAAATTGAAATTGAAGTAGTAAAGTGATAAAAATCAGCAAAAAGACTGAAATATCAAGGGAAACAATCATGAAAAATTTAGTGGTATTAGCAAAATTGTACCTACCTTTGGATAATATTAGTAAAACAATTGATTAAATTAGCAAAAGGTCTATAATATTACGTGAAAAAATCACAATTGCAGAAATCATAGTGATAATAGCAAACATTCAAATACATCTCTATAAATTTAGCAAAATGGTTCTGTAAATCAGAAACAACTAAAAAAATTAGTTAAACCGTTCAATAAATCAGTAAAACATCTGTAATGTTGAGAAAAAAAATCAGACTAATCAATGGACGCAAAATTATGGAAATTTGCTGATATTAGCAGAAGTTGAAGTGGTTAAATAATAAAAATCAGCAAAAATCTGTATCAAGTATAAGTAATAAAAAAACAACATTGTTGACAATTCGGTGTTATTGGCAAAATTTACTTACCTTTTGATAAATTTAGTAAAATAGTCGAATAAATCAGCAAAAAACTCGTGATATTGATTAAAAAAAACACAAATCATGCTAGCAAACATTCAAGTACCTTTGAATTTTGCAAAATGGTTCTGTTAATCAGCAGAAATTTGAATAGAGGTAGTAAAATAATAAAAATATAAAAATCAGCAAATAGTCTACGATATTGAGTGAAAAACAAAAAAATTCCCGACAATATAGTTCTATCAGCAAACATTCAAAAATATCAACAAAAATTGAAATTAAATGAGTAAAATAATGAAAATCAGCAAAAAGCCTCTTAATATTATGTACAACAATCACGAAAATTGTAGACATTTCACTAGTATTAGCAAAATGTTTATGAATAAGTAATATAAATCAGCAAAAAATCTGTAATATTGAGTAAAAAAATCACAAAAACTGCAGACCATCTTTAAATTTAGCAAAATGGTCCAGTAAATCAGCAAAAAAAAATAAAAAAAATCAGTCGAATCAAGTCAGTTGAATGGGTAAAGTTTGCTGATATAAGCAAAAATATAAACTGAAGTAGTAAAATGATAAAATTCAGCAAATAGCCTGCGATGAGTTAAAAAACACAAACATAGCTGACAATATATTCATAAAAGCAAAAACTAAAATTGAATAATTATTATAATGATGAAAATCAACAAAAAGCCTGTTAATATTAGGTAAAAGTAAAACAATCACGAAAATTATAGACAGTTCAGTATAGTATTAGCAAAATTGTTAATATACAGGGTGTCCCAGCAAGGGTGGCCACCGGCCATATCTCGGAAACTACTGGACCTAAAAGTTCAGGAAAAAAAATATGATCACTAAAGTGGCCACGAGAAAATGCTGGAAAATATTTTTAACTTCGAAATTTTGCCGCTAGGGGGCGCAATCAAAGCTTATATATTAAAATTCGAAATTTCTCCGGAAATTCTCAGATTGAGGTATATCTTTATCAACATGGTTAGAAAACCTAGACAATTTCACGTCTTTTTGGTACAGGGCTCATTGGCGTACCGATCTTCGTGTGAGTAGGGGAAGGTAGTGAAAGTGTGATTGTTCAAGTGGCTGTAACTTATAAACGACTTGTCCGATTTTGTTGCGTATGGGCTTGTTTGGAAGATAAATGTGAGTACTTTCGTATATCGTATCCAGTGATGCGTGATTGTCTCCAAAAAATTTGCTAGAAGGGGTAACTTGAATTAAAAACAGTGTTTTTCATTTTACCGCAAAAATTTAAATGGTATGGTATAATTCTGATAATAATAACTAGTCCAAATTATGTAGAATTTAATGTTTTTAAGGGTTTTTTTTTTTTTTTTTTTTTTTTTTTTAAGGTTTTTTCTTGTAAATTTAATCTTCATTTCGATTCTGTTATCAGAATTATACCGTACCATTTAAATTTTTGCGGTGAAACAAAAATAACAGTTTTTAATTCAAATTACGCCTTCTAGCAACTTTTCTGGAGACAATCACGCATCACTGAATACGATATACGAATTTACGGATAGCAAATCACAATAAACTTAGCAACATGTTTGTGAAATTCCCAAAAAATCATTAACAAACAAAATAAGTAAGCAGTAAAATCGGTATAATATTCACAACTTGATTGATATTGATAAACATTTATATACATTTAAATAAATTAACCCAATATACGTGGATATGAGCAAATAAATCAATCCAACGGAATTAATATTAGCAAAAATATCATGAGTAAAACGAGCATAAATTGAGTGCCTGTATTTAAAAAAAAAAACAAAAAAATGTAGCAGACATAACATTGTTCACATAAACAAGAAAACTGAGCAGGTGTTGCAAAGAAAAATACTGAAAACGAGCTAAACTTTTTCAATTTTGTCACGTACAAATGTGAGTGCATTGGGAAACGATCGATGTACGAGTTTGTTAAGTGTTTCTAATATACGGTAACATGATACTTTTCGTTTTAGAGGGTTTTTTGGTTGACTTCATGGGTTCATTGGCTCTCACTCTTAGTGCACAGTAAGCAGAAATGTATATTCAAATCATATAATAGTGTACAAAATAATAAAACAGGTCGAGAATCACTCTGATATTCGGCTTAGATCACAATAAAATGACCAAGAAGGTCACGTACACCTATACAAAAAACAATTTCTCAGTATTCCCAACCTTTTTTACCAATTCAATTTTTCAACCCTTTTCCTGTTTCCTTGAAGTGTGAAGGTCAAAAAATTGCAATGCGGTTCGTATTACTCAATTCTTTCCAATCTTTTTTTTCCCAAATGGTTTTATTGACGCAAGAACAGCAGGGCGGCTTTTAGCTCGAATAGCGTAACGCTTTGTCTGGAATAAAATAAAAAGAAAAAACTGGTGTTTTATTGAAGGGGTTTGGGCAAAATGTGATTTCTGTGGAATTTTGTTAAGTGGAGAGAATCCTATAGTGTTTTGTATGGGGATTTTATTATTTATTTCAACTTGATATCCTTTTCCGTACATCTACACAATCAACTATACCCACGTAATAAGAAAATCAAACTAAATTCGATAAAAACACAAAATCAATCTTCTCTACAGATTTCTACATGATAGCGGCGCATCTGTCAAGCTCTAGTCTGTTTTGTAGTTCAAGCTCAATGCACGAGGTGTCGCTGCTGGCATCGGCGGATAGAGCGCTCTGATATTGATTGGGAGTCATCCAATTGACTGTAATATTATACGGGATTATTTTTTATATAAAACGTGAGAGGATTTTTTAAGGGAGTATTGATTTCAATAGATCGAATTTGAATAGACATTCTTCGAAAACTTTTAAATTTTGTTTTTATTGAAAATTCACTTATTTCAGTTGTTTAATTCTATATTTGCTATATTGATAGGGTTTTTGATAATTTTTCAAATTAATCCTATATTCCTTTTGATTTTTTTTGTTGTCCTACCTTGAGTACATAATTTTTTATTGTATACTTTTTGTTTTTGATCTTTTTTTTTATTCTGTTTCAAATTTGTTTCACGCAGTGTTCCTCTATTAAAAAAATGCCCATCGCCAATCCGCAAGTTATGACGAAATTTTGGAATTAACGTAACAAAAACATTGGCAAAATTGAAGATGTATTTTCAATAAGCTATTTTTCCGATACGTTTTGAAATTCAGATCTCAAATTTTAGTTGTAAAAAGTTTAGAGGTTCCTTTATTCAAAAATGTTAATTTCAAAACCGAGAGTTCATTTTACAATTTTTTAAGAATTTTTATAATTTATGAAACATAATTATTGTCAAAATTCAACAAGCTGTCCCTTCTGAACGTTTCGAAATATTTGCTTGAAATTTTGGTCATAATAACTTTGAAGCTCCTTTGATGCAAAAATGTTCATTTCAATACCGGAAATCAATTTTAGACATATTTGCAAATGTTTGAAATTTATGGAACATGGAAATTTTAAAATTCCAACAAGCTGTCTCTTCTAAACAGTTTGAAATATTGAATTGAAATTTTAGTCGTGAAAACTTTGGAGGTTCCTTGATTGAAAAATGTTCATTTTAGTACCGGAAGTCAATTTTACCAATTTTTACAAATTTTTGAAATTTATGAAAGATGAATATTGTCAAAATTCATCAAGCTGTCTCTTTTAAACGGTTTGGAATATTGGCTTGGAATTTTAATCATGGAAACTTTGAAGCTTCCTTGATTAAAAAAATGTTCATTCCAATACCGGAAATCAATTTTAGACATATTTACAAATTTTTGAAATTGGTGAAACATGAATATTGTCAAATTTCAACAAGCTGTCTCTTCTAAACGGTTCGAAATATTGGCTTGAAATTTCAGTCATGAAAACTTTGAAGCTTCCTTGATTAAAAAAATCTTCATTCCAATACCGGAAATCAATTTTAGACATATTTACAAATTTTTGAAATTGGTGAAACATGAATATTGTCAAATTTCAACAAGCTGTCTCTTCTAAACGGTTTGAAATATTGGCTTGAAATTTCAGTCATGAAAACTTTGAAGCTTCCTTGATTAAAAAAATCTTCATTCCAATACCGGAAATCAATTTTAGACATATTTACAAATTTTTGAAATTGGTGAAACATGAATATTGTCAAATTTCAACAAGCTGTCCTTTCTGAACGGTTTGAAATATTTGCTTGAAATATTGGTCATAAGAACTTTGAAGCTCCTTTGATGCAGAAATGTTCATTTCAATACCGGAAATCAATTTTAGACATATTTGCAAATGTTTGAAATTTATGGAACATGGAAATTTTAAAATTCCAACAAGCTGTCTCTTCTAAACAGTTTGAAATATTGAATTGAAATTTTAGTCGTGAAAACTTTGGAGGTTCCTTGATTGAAAAATGTTCATTTTAGTACCGGAAGTCAATTTTACCAATTTTTACAAATTTTTGAAATTTATGAAAGATGAATATTGTCAAAATTCATCAAGCTGTCTCTTTTAAACGGTTTGGAATTTTAATCATGGAAACTTTGAAGCTTCCTTGATTAAAAAAATGTTCATTCCAATACCGGAAATCAATTTTAGACATATTTACAAATTTTTGAAATTGGTGAAACATAAATATTGTCAAATTTCAACAAGCTGTCTCTTCTAAACGGTTTGAAATATTGGCTTGAAATTTTAGTCATTGGAACTTTGAAGCTTTTTTGATGCAGAAATGTTCATTTCAATACCGGAAATCAATTTTAGACATATTTGCAGATGTTTGAAATTTATGGAACATGGAAATTTTAAAATTCCAACAAGCTGTCTCTTCTAAACGGTTTGAAATATTGAATTGAAATTTTAGTCGTGAAAACTTTGGAGGTTCCTTGATTGAAAAATGTTCATTTCAGTACCAGAAGTCAATTTTACCAATTTTTACAAATTTTTGAAATGTATGAAAATGTATTCTCAAAATTCATCAAGCTGTCTCTTTCGAACGGTTTTTTGTTTGGTTTGAATTTTAGTCATGAAAACTTTGAAGCTTCCTTGATTAAAAAAATGTTCATTTCAATACCGGAAGTTGATTTGACAAATTTTTACACATTTTTGAATTTTATGAACCATGATCATTGTCAAATTTCAACAAACTGTCTTTTCTAAACGGTCTGAAATAATGGCTTGAAATTCTAGTCATTGAATTCTTGAAGCTTCTTTTATCCAAAAATGTTCATTTCAACACCGGAAATTGATTTTACACATTTTCACAAATTTTTTGAAATTTATGAAACATAATTATTGTCAAATTTCAACAAGCTGTTTTTTTTAAACGGTTTGAAATATTGGCTTGAAATTTAAGTCATGAAAACTTTGGAGCTTCGTTGATTAAAAAAATGTTCATTTTAATACCGGAAGTTGATTCGACAAATTTTTACACATTTTTGAATTTTATGAACCATGATCATTGTCAAATTTCAACAAGTTGTCTCTTCTGAAGGATTTTAAATATTTGCTTGAAATTTTAGTTATGAGAACTTTGAAGCCTCCTTGATTGAAAAAATGTTAATTTCAATAGCGGAAGTTAATTTTACACATTTTTACAGATTTTTGAAATTTATGAAACATGATTATTGTCAAATTTCAACAAGTTGTCTCTTCTGAACGGTTTGAAATATTGGCTTGAAATTCTAGTCATGAAAACTTTGAAGCTTCCTTGATTAAAAAAATTTTCATTTCGATTCCGGAAGTAAGTTTTACACACTTTTACACACGTTTATTTTGAGAATTATCACTGATTTTTAAAATTTATGGTGGAAATAAAACATTATTATTTTCAACAAGCTGTCTCTTTTAAACGGTTTGAAATATTTGCTTGAAATTTTAGTCGTGGAAACTTTGAAGCTTCCTTGATTAAAAAATTTTCATGTCAATACCGGAAGTTAATTTAACACATTTTCACAAATTTTTGAAATTTATGAAACATGATTATTGTCAAATTTCAACAAGCTGCCTCTTCTATACGGTTTGAAATATTACCTTGAAATTTCAGTCATGAAAACTTTGAAGCTTCCTTGATTAAAAAAATGTTCATTCCAATACCGGAAATCAATTTTAGACATATTTGCAAATGTTTGAAAATTATGGAGAATGGAAATTTCAAAATTCCAACAAGTCTCTTCTAAACGGTTTGAAATATTGAATACAAATTTTAGTCGTGAAAACTTTGGAGGTTCCTTGATTGAAAAATGTTCATTTCAGTACCGGAAGTCAATTTTACCAATTTTTACAAATTTTTGAAATTTATGAAAGATGGATATTGTCAAAATTCATCAAGCTGTCTCTTTTAAACGGTTTGAAATATTGGCTTGGAATTTTAGTCATGAAAACTTTGAAGCTTCCTTGTTTAAAAAAAATGTACATTTCAATAACGAAAGTTGATTTGACAAATTTTTACAAATTTTTGAATTTTATGAACCATGATCATTGTCAAATTTTAACAAGCTGTCTCTTCTAAACGGTTTGAAATATTACCTTGAAATTTCAGTCATGAAAACTTTGAAGCTTCCTTGATCAAAAAAATGTTCATTTCAATACCAGAAGTTGATTTTGCACATTTTTACAAAATTTTTAAATTTATGAAACATGATTATTATCAATTTTTCAACAAGCTGTCTCTTCTAAACGGTTTGAAATATTGTCTTGAAATTTCAGTCATCGGAACTTTGAAGCTTCCTTGATAAAAAAAATGTTCATCTCATTACTGGAAGTTGATTTTACTCATTTTTACAAATTTTTGAAATTCATCATGAAACATGAATATTGTCAAATTTCATCAAGCTGTCTCTTCTAAACGGTTTGAAATATTGAATACAAATTTTAGTCGTGAAAACTTTGGAGGTTCCTTGATTGAAAAATGTTCATTTTAGTACCGGAAGTCAATTTTACCAATTTTTACAAATTTTTGAAATTTATGAAAGATGAATATTGTCAAAATTCATCAAGCTGTCTCTTTTAAACGGTTTGGAATATTGGCTTGGAATTTTTATCATGAAAACTTTGAAGCTTCATTGATTGAAAAAATTTTCATTTCAATACCGGAAGTTGATTTGACAAATTTTTAAAAAATTTTGAATTTTATGAACCATGATCATTGTCAAATTTCAACAAGCTGTCTCTTCTAAACGGTTTGAAATATTGGCTTGACATTTTAGTCATTGAAACTTTGAAGCTTTATTTATTAAAAAATGTTCATTTCAATACCGGAAGTTGATTTTGTACATTTTTACAAATTTTTGAGATTTATGAAACATAATTATTGTCAAAATTCAACAAGCTGTCTTTTCTGAACGGTTTGAAATATTTGCTTGAAATATTGGTCATAAGAACTTTGAAGCTCCTTTGATGCAGAAATGTTCATTTCAATACCGGAAATCAATTTTAGACATATTTGCAAATGTTTGAAATTTATGGAACATGGAAATTTTAAAATTCCAACAAGCTGTCTCTTCTAAACGGTTTGAAATATTGAATACAAATTTTAGTCGTGAGAACTTTGGAGGTTCCTTGATTCAAAAATGTTCATTTCAGTACCGGAAGTCAATTTTACCAATTTTTACAAATTTTTGAAATTGGTGAAACATGAATTTTGTCAAATTTCAACAAGCTGTCTCTTCTAAACGGTTTGAAAGATTGGCCTGAAATTTCAGTCATCGGAACTTTGAAGCTTCTTTTATCTATAAATGTTCATCTCAACAACGGAAGTTAATTTTACTTATTTTTAAAAATTTTTGAAATTCATGAAACATGAATATTGTCAAATTTCATCAAGCTGTCTCTTCTAAACGGTTTGAAATATTGGCTTAAAATTTTAGTGAAAATAAATTTGAAGCATCCCCTACTGAAAAATGTTTACCTAATTCTAAACCACAAGTTTATTTTGAGAATTATCACTGATTTTTAAAATTTATGGTGGAAATAAAACATTATTATTTTCAAGAAGCTGTCACTTCTTATCAGCCTGATATTTTGCCATAAAACTTTATTGATAATCGTCGAAATTCAACAACACAAATTTGTAAAAATTGCTGATAATTTCATGTTAAATTGGCGAATGCCGAGCCGACAAATCCATTTTTTCATCCCTCTCATCCACCCTTAAAGAATGCCCCCTAGTGTCCAGCCACACAACTGTCCACTACCCGTCACTGGACAGTACATCTTAGTCTCCATTGTCCCAAAAACCTTCAATATCCATAAAGACAAAATCCATAAAAATATATGGAGTTGAAAAACGAAAAACTAGTTTTTAACCCCATCCAAATCCAGGTTTGTGACCCCATGCGCATTCTCGTTAATGACTACATTTTGAGGTTTGTTTATGGCTGCGTTAATGTCGAGATGTTCAAGGGGATTGTCTTGAACTTAAGCCAATGGGTTGTTTGGCTATGGAAACTTTGATAACGACCAAGAATGGAAACTCATTTCTTGGATGGAAATTGTGTCGTTTAGAGGCATTCGGCTTATTAGGTTTGTTCTGTTTTAATTAACAATAAATTTCTATTTTTGTTTTTTTTTCGTCAACATGAAACAACAACACATTTTTCAAATGAGAGTTCTCTAGTTGATTATCTACAATATTTATTGGAACAAATTTTCCCTCAGAGGTACTGCTTTCAAGATAGTATTGTAGCCCTCGTTGGCAATAGGGATGGCTGACATCAGAAAAAAATTGACAGCAGTTATTTCAGGATCCGTAACTCCAATCAAAAAAAGTTTTAAATAAAAGTTATTCTCTAGTTGATTGTCTACAAAATTTAAACAAACAAATTTTTTCTCAGAGGTACTGCTTTCAAGATAATCTGCCCTCGTTGGCAATGGGGATGGTTGACATCAGAAAAAAATTGACAGCAGTTATATCAAGAAGGGTAACTCCTATCAAAAAACTTTTTGTATGAAATGTGTTCCTTGTTTGATTATCCATAAAAATTATCTGAAAAACTTTTCTCTCAGAGGTACTGCTTTCGAGATATTGTTGATGGAATTTCACACTCGTTGATCATGACACATGATGACGTCAACGAAAATTTAACAGCAGTTACTCCAGGAACCGTAACTCCAATTGAGAAAAGTTTCAAGTGAAAGTGATTTTCTAGTTTATTGTCTACAAGATTTATCTCAACAAATTTTTTCTCAGAGGTACTGTTCACGAGATAATCTGCCCTCGTTGGCAATAGGGATGGTTGACATCAGAAAAAAATTGACAGCAGTTATATCAAGAAGGGTAACTCCTATCAAAAAACTTTTCAGATAAAAGTTGTTCTCTAGTTGATTCTCTACTAGATTTATTGGAACAAAATTTCTCTCAGAGGTACTACTTTCAAGATAATTTGCCCTCGTTGGCAATAGGGATGGTTGACATCAGAAAAAAATTGACAGCAGTTATATCAAGAAGGGTAACTCCTATCAAAAAACTTTTCAGATAAAAGTTGTTTTCTAGTTGATTCTCTACTAGATTTATTAAAACAAGTTTTCTCTCAGAAGTACTACTTTCAAGATAATCTACCCTCGTTGGCATAAGGGATGGTTGACATCAGGCAAAAATTGACAGCAGTTATATCAAGAAGGGTAACTCTTATCAAAAAACTTTTTGGATAAAAGTTGTTCTCCAGTTGATTATCTACTAGATTTATGAGAACAAATTTTCTCTCAGAGGTACTACTTCCAAGATAATCTGCCCTCGTTGGCAATAGGGACGGTCGACATCAGAAAAAAGTTGACAGCAGTTATATCAAGAAGGGTAACTCCTATCAAAAAACTTTTCGGATAAAAGTTGTTCTCTAGCAGATTATCTACTAGATTTATCGCGACAAATTTTCTCTCAGAGGTACTACTTTCAAGATAATCGGCCCTCGTTGGCAATAGGGATGGTTGACATCAGAAAAAAATTGACAGCAGTTATATCAAGAAGGGTAACTCCTATCAAAAAAGTTTTCAAATAAAAATTGTTCTTTAGTTGATTATCTACAAGATTTACCCGAACCAATTTTTTCTCAGAGTTACTACTTTCAAGATAATCTGCCCTCGTTGGCAATAGGGATGGTTGACATCAGAAAAAAATTGACAGCAGTTATATCAAGAAGGGTAACTCCTATCAAAAAAGTTTTCAAATAAAAATTGTTCTTTAGTTGATTATCTACAAGATTTACCCAAACAAATTTTTTCTCAGACGTACTACTTTCAAGATAATCTGCCCTCGTTGGCAATAGAGATGGTTGACATCAGAAAAAAATTGACAGCAGTTATATCAAGAAGGGTAACTCCTATCAAAAAACTTTTTAATTGAAAGGTGTTCCTTGTTTGATTATCCATAAAAATTATCTGAAAAACTTTCCTCTCAGAGGTACTGCTTTCGAGATATTGTTGATGGAATTTCACACTCGTTGATCATGACACATGATGACGTCAACAATAATTTAACAGCAGTTATTTCAGGAACCGTAACTCCAATTGAAAAAAGTTTCAAGTAAAAGTGATTTTCTAGTTTATTGTCTACAAGATTTATCTCAACAAGTTTTTTCTCAGAGGTACTGTTCACAAGATAATCTGCCCTCGTTGGCAATAGAGATGGTTGACATCAGAAAAAAATTGACAGCAGTTATATCAAGAAGGGTAACTCCTATCAAAAAACTTTTCCATTGAAAGGTGTTCCTTGTTTGATTATCCATAAAAATTATCTGAAAAACTTTCCTCTCAGAGGTACTGCTTTCGAGATATTGTTGATGGAATTTCACACTCGTTGATCATGACACATGATGACGTCAACGAAAATTTAACAGCAGTTATTCCAGGAACCGTAACTCCAATTGAGAAAAGTTTCAAGTAAAAGTGATTTTCTAGTTTATTGTCTAAAAGATTTATCTTAACAATTTTTTTCTCAGAGGTACTGTTCACAGGATAATCTGCTCTCGTTGGCAATAGGGATGATTGACATCAGAAAAAATTGACAGCAGTTATATCAAGAAGGGTAACTCCTATCAAAAAACTTTTCAGATAAAAGTTGTTCTTTGGTTGATTATCTACAAGATTTACCCAACCAAATTTTCTCTCAGAGGTACTACTTTCAAGATAATCGGCCCTCGTTGGCAATAGGGATGGTTGACATCAGGCAAAAATTGACAGCAGTTATATCAAGAAGAGTAACTCCTATCAAAAAACTTTTCAAATAAAAGTTGTTCTCTAGTTGATTATCTACAAGATTTACCCAAACAAATTTTCTCTCAGAGGTACTACTTTCAAGATAATCTGCCCTCGTTGGCAATGGGGATGGTTGACATCAGAAAAAAATTGACAGCAGTTATATCAAGAAGAGTAACTCCTATCAAAAAACTTTTCAAATGAAAGGTGTTCCTTGTTTGATTATCCATAAAAATTATCTGAAAAACTTTCCTCTCAGAGGTACTGCTTTCGAGATATTGTTGATGGAATTCCACACTCGTTGATCATGACACATGATGACGTCAACAAAAATTTAACATCAGTTATTTCAGAAACCGTAACACCAATCAAAAAATTCTGCGTATAAAAGTTGTTCTTTGGTTGATTATCTACAAGATTTATTAAAACAATTTTCCTCTCAGAGGTACTTCTTTTAGTCTAGGCTGCTCTCGTTGGTAATTGAGAAAGTTGACGTCAGACAAAATTTGACAGCAATTATATCAGAAACTGTAACTCTTATCAAAAAACCTTTCAAATAAAAGTTGTTACTTGTTTGATTGTCTACAAAAATTACATGAACAACTTTTCTCTTGCAAGCACTGTTTTTAAGATATTCAGGAAAATATACACTCGTCACCAAAATAAATACCTATCACACAAAAAATAAATCAAGAAAGGCATTTCAAATAATTTCAGCTGAGATTTCAGCTGATTAAAATTCCCAAATAAACTAGGATTTTTTTAATTCCAGGTACCCTAAAACGCACGCGGCACCATCAAAAGGTAAGTCCCAAATTCTAACGATAATCATCTATAGCCGCAAAGCCACAGGGTCCCATTAAATTTACGATTTACGCATAATTCAAAACCAGACGATTTTTCTCCCGTGAAATGGCGGAGGCGGAAAAGGGCCTTTATGGCATATTTTGGACCAGTAAAACAAGCCTAAAGTGACAATCTCTGCGGGCGGTTGAGATAAATGTGACGAGGTCAATGTCAGACATGTTTTGGCAGAGATGGACTTGAAAGCGTTGGATTTTGTGTTTGGGTTGGTTATGAAATGCGGTCTAAAATAATTAAAATAAATTAATGTGTCTAAAATTTAACGCAAGATTTTATAGAGTGTGAAGTTGAGAACAGTTTAAAAAAATTAAAATATCAATTGAGGAGGCACTCTTGAAACACTCCCCAATAACTCATGCCATTTGCATTTTGGTGTCATTTCGAGTTTTGGATCTAGAATTTTCTTGTACGTGAAAAAAATCATCTTCCTCTTTGGAGGTTGATGAAAAATCAACTAAAAGAGGGGGAAGGTTTAAATTTTGAGAAGGCACTCCTGAAACCTCTCCTGAATAACTCATGCCATTTGCATTTCGGTGTCATTTCGAGTTTTGGACCTACAATTTTCTTGTACGTGAAAAAAAATCATCTTCCTCTTTGGAGGTTGATAAAAAATCCACTAAAAGTGGAGGAAAGTTGAGATTTTGAGGAGGCACTCTTGAAACTCTCCTGTCATGTCATTTGCATTTTGGTATCTTTTTGAGTTTTCGATTTACATTTTTTTTTTATTTAAACTTTGTTTTTACGTGAAAAAGTCATCTTCCTCTTTGGAGGTTGATAAAAAAATCAACTAAAAGAGGAGGAAGGTTGAAATTTTGAGGAGGCATTATTGAAACCCTTTTCAATAACTCATGCAATTTCCATTTCGGTATCTTTTCGAGTTTTGAATTTACAATTTTTTCAGTTGAACTTTGTTTTCACGTGAAAAAAATTCATCTTCCTCTTTGGAGGTTGTTAAAATATCAACCAAAAGAGGAGGAGGGTTGAAATTTTGAGAAGGCACTTTTGAAACTCTTCTCAATAACTCATGCTATTTGCACTTCGATATCTTTCCGAGTTTTGGATTTACAATTTTTTTCAGTTGAACTTGGTTTTCACATGAAAAAATCATCTTCCTCTTTGAAAGTTGATAAAAAATTCACTAAAAGAAAAGGAAAGTTGAAATTTTGAGGAGACACTCTTGAAATTTTCCTCTCATGTCATTTGCATTTTGGTATCTTTTTGAGTTTTCGATTTACTTTTTTTCTCATTTAAACTTTGTTTTCAAGTGCAAAAGTCATCTTCCTCTTTGGAGGTTGTTAAAAAATCAACTAAAAGAGGAGGAAGGTTGAAATTTTGAGGAGGCACTATCGAAACCCTCAATAACTTATGCAATTTCCATTTCGGTATCTTTTCGAGTTTTGAATTTAAAATTTTCAGTTGAACTTTGTTTTCACGTGAAAAAAATTCATCTTCCTCTTTGGAGGTTGTTCAAAAATCAAATAAAAGAGGAGGAGGGTGGAAATTTTGAGAAGGCACTGTTGAAACTCTCCTCAATAACTCATGCTATTTGCACTTCGATATCTCTCCGAGTTTTGGATTTACAATTTTTTTCAGTTGAACTTGGTTTTCACATGAAAAAATCATCTTCCTCTTTGAAAGTTGATAAAAAATCAACTAAAAGAGAAGAAAAGTTGAAATTTTGAGGAGGCACTATTGAAACTCTTCTCAATTACTCATGCAATTTCCATCTTGGTATCTTTTCGAGTTTTGAATTTACAATTTTTTCAGTTGAACTTTGTTTTCACGTGGAAAAAAAAATTATCTTCTCCTTTGGAGGTTAATAAAAAATCAAATAAAAGAGGAGGAAGGTTGAAATTTGGAGAAGGCACTGTTGAAACCTTCCTCAATAATTTATGCCATTTGCATTTAGTTATCTTTCAGAGTTTTGGATCTACAAATTTTTTAGTTGAACTTTGTTTTCACGTTAAAACAAATTATCTTCTTTTTTGTGGTATTACATTGATTTAATTTATTTGTTTTTAATTTTTTTTTAACATCTTCATCTCAATTTTATTGTGGAGATTTGTTAATTTGAATTTTCGAACTCGTTTTTTTTTTTATATTGTGAAATATTGCACATTTTTGATTATTTTTTTCATTTTCCTGTGTATTCACTATTCAGAATTTTTTTTCTATGGACCTTTTTTTTCAATTGAATTCATAAGATGCTTTCAATAACTTTTAATATATTTTTTTTTTGTATTTTTTCTTTTTTTGGAAAATTTCAGTATTTTTGTTTGTTTTTTTTATTATTTTCAATTATTCTTTTGTGTATTACACACGTACACGTACAAAACTATAGTTTTTTTTACCAATTATTTTTTTCGTTTACTTCTCAAATACATCATAATAAAAATACAGGGTGTTGAATGTTTAGAAAAAAATCGGTGGGCTTGTATTGCACGTTGGAAAATGTTCAAAATAAAGTGGTTTTTATTTTTTTTTCGAAGACGAAGAAAAATACGAAAAAATATGAAGACAGAAAATTTTTATTTTCAGCTGCTTAATATGAAAAAATTTAAAATTCTCAGAAAAAGCCAGTGGCGCACATTTTTTTGTCAATTTAATTCGTGAATTTGTCCCTGTGGCGCCAGGAACTCATAATTACTATCTATATAGTTAATCTCACTTGTTTTTTTAATAGAGCAGCTACAAATACAACTTTTTTGTTTTTTGATATTTCTTCGTATCTTTTTTCGTTTTTGAGGAAAAAAATCAAAACCACTTTAATGCATGTCGAAAAAATTGTTAAAATAAAGCGGTTTTTATTTTATTCCTCAAAAACGAAGAACGAAACGAAAAAATATCGAGCGACAAAAAAGATGTATTTTTAGCTGCTTCATCTGAAAAAAATATAAAATGTTCAGAAAAAGTCAGTGACATACATTTTTTGTCAATATTATTCGTTAATTTGACCTTTGGGACGCCACTGGAACTCATAACTACCATCTGGTTAGTACTAATTCAACTTTTTGTAACAATAAGAATCTCTACTAAAATTCAACAAAATCGGCAAAAGAAAGATATAAATAACAAATAAGATTTTGTTGTACCCTGTATATGTGACTTTCTCATCAAAATATAAATTAGGCAAAACCACACATTTTTTGTAAAAAAACATTTTTCCCCAACAACCGTTGATGATTGCAAATCAAATTTTTTTTTATGCGAATATCTTGGATTGAGTGCTATTTAAAAAACGAAACTTTGACCTTGAAGCGACTTTCTGTTACCCCCTGTATATGTACATATATTTTATCTCAAGCAAAATTGGTTTTCATCCAAACCAACCCAACCCATACACTGGATCCATTCCTGCCCTCGGGCCAAATAAAAGTTCGATTATCTCATTTTTTGGCCGTCGGCTTCGCCCAATCGACCGGCCAGCTTCCGCGACCATTGTGGAGATGTCGCCTCACTCACCTAAACGCAATTTTAACTACAGCATGAAAATTTAACCAAAATTTTACGACCATGGGCACGTGTCTGTATGGAGGGTTCTTTTATTGAGTTTGGTTCCTGTGACTGTGTCACTGATATGATTTTGTTTGAAGCTGTAGCAGCAGCAGCAGCAGCATAAGCAATGTTCCGTATCGTGTTGTGTAAACTGTAAACTGTAAAGAAAGAGAGTAGACGAAAACGTGGGCCGAGCCTGACGTGCCGCGTGCTTGCAGCAGTGTTGCCATTGGTTCAAACCGCACCTGCTCGGATTGGCGCCGATGGAGGGGTGCGCCATTACGATCTCTAGTACCGCGAATAAGGCATAGAGGGCTATAGACTGCACATACATGGGTCATAAAGGATTCGAAGAAGTAGAGGAGAAGGACGCGTAAGAAAATCACTCTGGCTTAAACGAGTGCCGGCGGTCGTAAAACAGATCGCGCCGCGAAAAATCGCTAACGTTCCGACGGACTATAATGGTAATCAGTGTGTGCGGGTGCGACGGGTACAGTGACCAGCCCGGAAAGCGATGAGTTCCAAATTCATCATCGATAGTATGCTCCCCAAGTATCATCAACAATTCCAGCATCAGCATTTGTTCCAGACATCTCCGGTTAGTACCTCGATCGAAGCTAGTTTAGCTTCCGTTGTCAACTACAGTTCCTCTGCTGGTTCACCAAGTGGTTCTTCGCCTCAACACTCAAACAGCAGTGCTTCGTCCACTTCGCCCGCATCCAGAATGTACCCATACGTATCAGCTGCCACAGCAGCAGCTCATCATCACCATCAGCAGCAAGCTGTAGCCGCGTTCAATGCTGCTGCAACAGGATCTATGGTTCCAGGAGGATTTCCTACCAGTGCCAGCACCGCTGCTTTGGCAGCTGCTGCTGCTGTGGATGCAGCAGCGGATAAATCCTGCAGATACACGGCAGGCTTGGCCGGAAATGTTGCTCCAACTGATTCAATGGTTAATTATACATTGGGGCATCATCACCAGAATGGTTCAGCAGTTTCAGCTGCCAGCTCGGTAACCCAAGCTTCAATGGCGGTAGCTGCACAATTTTATCATCAAGCTGCAAGTGCTGTTGTTGATCCGTTGAATTCCTGCTCTCAGCCTGCTGCGCCCGGCGGACAACCTATTCCAGATATTCCCAGATATCCTTGGATGTCAATCACAGGTAGGTTGATTGAATTATTGATTTGCAAGTAGCGCATGCGCCACTTTTTACTCCCAAATAGATCATAATACATAAAAACCGTAAACAAACACTTTATGGGGCACTTAAAAGGTGTTTTACAATCGTTTTATTGGCCAATATTTTCACACTGTCTACTGTTACAGTCGACAAGCGTTTTGGCCTAATTTAATGATCATTTATCTAAGGGTGCATTGATTAAATCCTGACCTCCACAGACAATCAAACTCTCAATTGTAACGATAAAAATTTATATATGGCGTTTTATAGTGGAATAATTGCCAAAACAAGTCGTTCAAATAAATTAGACTTCATGGCGACGGTACATGATTAAACTATTTTTGCCATTGTGTTAAATTTAAATTGATTTTGGAATTATTTCACATACCTAATTGGTGAATCTAGGAATTCATTTTTGATTCAATTGACCGATTTTAGACTGATCATGACCTATTTTAGACAGTCAGTGAAGTCTAAATTGATTTTAGACTGATCACCACTCACAATTGGTGATTTAGACTAAATGCGATTCATTTTAGACAAAGGGTGAAGTCCAAACCGATTTTGGACTATAAATAATCAATCTTGATTGTTATTAGTCTGATCAAGATCAATTTTACATTGTTGGTGAAGTCTAGAATGATTTTTGATCATGGACAAGATACATTGATTTTAGACTAAGACTTTCAAGAATAAGTTTTGATTCAATTATCTCAGTCTAAATCGATTTTGGACTATTCATGATCCATTTCAGATTGTTGGTGAATTCTATTGATTTTAGACTGATGAAGTCTAAATAGATTCTTGAGTATAAAAAACATCAATTGATTTTTGACTATGAACAACTTCATTAGACTTAGTCTAAATTGATTTTAGGCTCAACGGGTTGGTGAAATCTAAATTGATTGTAGACTACGAATAATCAATCTTGATTGTTATTAAACTAATCGCGATTCATTTTACATAGTTGGTGAAATCTAAAATGATTTTTGATCATGGACAACTTAAATTGATTTTAGACTTACTTATAGTCTAAATTGATTTTTGACTTTCAGAATCAATTATTTTTAATGCAATTGTTTTAGTCTAAACCAATTTTAAACTTTTATGATCAATTTTAGACAGCTAGTGAGTTTTAAACTGATTGAGTTAAGACATTTTGTGACAGTCCAAGATGACTTTTGATTATGCACCAACTTGATTGATGTAGTCTGAATCGATTTGACGACCCATTTTAGACGGTCGATAAAGTCCAAATAGATTTTTGACTATAGAAAACTTAGTCTAAATTGTTTTTTGGCTGAACGTGATTCATTCTGGACAGTTGGTGATGTCTGAATAGATTTTAGATTCAAAAAATATAGTCTAAATTAAATTCAGACTAAACGCAATTCATTTTCATATAGTTGGTGAAGTCCAAAATGATTTTTGATCATGGTCCAACTTCAATTGATTTAGTCTAAATTGATTTTAGACTTCTTCAAGTTCATTTTAGACATTTTGTGAAGTCTAAATTCATTTTTGACGATGGATCACTTCATTAAGTCAAGTCTAAATTGAATTTTGATTATAGAGAACTTGGGTTCAATCTTGATTTAATTTAAACCTCATTTTAGACAGTTTGTGACGTCGTAATTAATTTTTGATCATGAACAGTCTCAATTGATTTAGTCTAAATTGATTTTGGACTACTTGCAACTCATTCTAGACTCTTTGTGAAGTCTGAATTCATTTTTGACGAATGAAAAAAATCAATGAGTCTAATCTAAATTGATTTTTTAATTATGACCACTTCATTAGATCTAGTCTTAATTGATTTCAGACTAAACGCAATTCATTTTATATAGTTGGTGAAGTCCAAAATGATTTTTGATCCTGGTCCAACCTCAATTGATTTAGTCTAAATTGATTTTAGACTTTTTCCAGTTCATTTTAGACATTTTGTGAAGTCTGAATTCATTTTTGACGATGGATCACTTCATTAAGTCAAGTCTAAATTGAATTTTGATTATAGAGAACTTGGGTTCAATCTTGATTTAATTTAAACCTCATTTTAGACAGTTTGTGACGTCGTAATTAATTTTTGATCATGAACAGTCTCAATTGATTTAGTCTAAATTGATTTTGGACTACTTGCAACTCATTCTAGACTCTTTGTGAAGTCTGAATTCATTTTTGACGATGAAAAACTTCAATGAGTCTAATCTAAATTGATTTTTTGACTATGACCACTCCGTTAGTTCTATAGTCTTAATTGATTCCAGACTAAACGCGATTCATTTTAGACAGCTGGTGAAGTCTGGATAGATTTTAGATTGAAAAAATATAGTCTAAATTGACTTTGGACTTTGGACTTTGATGCATTCGAAAATTATTTTTGATCGTGAAAGACTTCAACTGATTTGCTCCAAATTGATTTAAAACAATTAACGGCTAATTTTAGATAGTTACTCTAGTCTAAATAATGAGAAACTTGAATTGATTTCGTCTAAATTGATTTTAGACTACTGAGGACTCTTTTTAAATATTGGGTAAAGTCCAAATCAATTTTGGACCATGGAAAACATAAATGGGTTTATTCTAAATTGATTCTAAATTGATCGCGATACATTTTAGACATTGTGTGAAGTGTAAATTGATTTTTGAAGATGAAAACCCTAATTAACTTTAATCTAAATTGATTCAAGACTATTCAGGAACTCATTTTAGACAGTTGGTGAAGTCTGGATTTATTTTTGCTTCGATGGTTCAATCTAAATTGATTTTAGAGTGAAGTCTCAATCAATTTTAGATCATGGAAAACTTACATGGGTAATTTTATACCGGTAGACGATGTCTATTGGCTTCGTCTGAATTAATTTTGGACTATTCACGACGTTTTTTCCGCATTGGTGAAGTCTGAATTCATTTTTGACCGCGAGCAACTCCAAATGTTTTGGTCTAAATTAATTTAAGACTATTCACGAATCATTTTATACGGCGGATGATGTCCATCGACTTGGTCCGAATTAATTTTAGACTATTCACGACGTTTTTTCCGCATTGGTGAAGTCTGAATTCATTTTTGACCGCGACCAACTCCAAATGTTTTGGTCTAAATTAATTTAAGACTATTCACGAATCATTTTATACGGCGGATGATGTCCATCGACTTGGTCCAAATTAATTTTAGACTATTCACGACGTTTTTTCCGCATTGGTGAAGTCTGAATTCATTTTTGACCGCGACCAACTCCAAATGTTTTGATCTGTATTAATTTAAGACTATTCACGAATCACTTTATACCGTGGACAATATCCATTGGCTTAGTCCGAATTAATTTTGGACTATTCACGACGTATTGTACGCGTTGGGGAAGTCTGAATTCATTTTAGACCGTGAGCAACTCCAAATATTTTAATCTAAATTGATTTAAGACTATTTACGAATCATTTTATACCGTGGACAATATCCATTGACTTAGTCCAAATTAATTTTGGACTATTCACGACGTATTGTACGCATTGGGGAAGTCTGAATTCATTTTGGACCGTGAGCAACTCCAAATATTTTAATCTAAATTGATTTAAGACTATTTACGAATTATTTTATACCGTGGACAATATCCATTGGCTTAGTCCGAACTAATTTTGGACTATTCACGACGTATTGTACGCATTGGGGAAGTCTGAATTCATTTTGGACCGTGAGCAACTCCAAATATTTTAATCTAAATTGATTTAAGACTATTTACGAATCATTTTATACCGTGGACAATATCCATTGACTTGATCCGAATTAATTTTGAACTATTCATGACGTATTGTACGCATTGGGGAAGTCTGAATTCATTTTAGACCGTAAGCAACTCCAAATATTTTAATCTAAATTGATTTAAGACTATTTACGAATCATTTTATACCGTGGACAATATCCGTTGACTTAGTCCGAATTAATTTTGGACTATTCACGACGTATTGTACGCATTGGGGAAGTCTGAATTCATTTTAGACCGTGAGCAACTCCAAATATTTTAATCTAAATTGATTCAAGACTATTTACGAATCATTTTATACCGTGGACAATATCCATTGACTTAGTCCGAATTGATTTTGGACTATTCACGACGTATTGTACGCATTGGGGAAGTCTGAATTCATTTTCGACCGTGAGCAACTCCAAATGTTTTAATCTAAATTAATTTAAGACTATTCACGAATCATTTTATACGGCGGATGACGTCAATTGGCTTAGTCCGAATTAATTTTAGCCTCCGCGACACATTTTATACAGAGAATGACATTAATCTGCTCAGTCTGAATTGATTTTGGACTATTTGCGACTCATTTTATAAAGTATAAATTATTTTTTGACCAGGACCAACAGCTTTTGTGAAGTGTTCAATAACATTTACATTAATTGATGACATTTCTAACTGACTAATCCGCTTTCAATGACTACAAAAAATCAGTTATTGTAATTCAAAAGCTACTACATCATGCATAAAACATACATTTATAATTATTTTGTTGGAATTTAAGGTGATATTTTAAGTAATTTCATCAGAATTCGATACTATTCAAAATTTATTGACTGTGAATTTTACTGAGATGAAGACATATATAATTTATGTACCTTGGGATATCAAAAAAAAATTAATAATAATAAATATAATATAATATAATAAAATATTGTAAAACGTTTTTGCCGCCGGATGTCGAACTTTCAGTTTTGTATAATTTTTTTTTATGTCTTTCCGATTTACACCAATTTTTTTTTGTGAATGTGTCATCTGCTTTATAAATAATATTACCCACTTAATGTTAAGCCAGTCATGCGCATTACTCATTTACAATAATATGATCATGCGCAGTATGCAAAATTGTTGTCAAACTTTATTCTGAGCATGCGCAACAGTTGGTTGGCAATGCTCATGCGCATTTATGTTTAACTTATGTTGACTTGGCATAAATAATATGCTTGCATGATTACTACTATTCGTCAATTTAATTATTTTAATATTAATTAACATTTTTTTTTTCTAGACTGGATGAGTCCCTTTGATCGGGTCGTCTGTGGTGAGTACAATGGTACATATTCTTTTTTTTATTATTTTAGCTTTAGTTTAGTTTTAGTTCACCATTAGTTTTATATTGCGGAAAATTATTGTTTATTTTTGAGCAGAAACCAAACATTTTGAAAATCCGATATCCCGATTGGAATTTGTTTTCAAATCTTTTCTATTATCTGTTGCCATATATTTTTCTTGTTTTTTATCAATTGAAGTTTTATAATGTCTTGATTTCTGATTTTAATCATTTTTAAATGAGTTTTATTATTCTCTTGTAATGTTTTATTTATTGACTAAATCATATACAGTCATTGAAAAAAAATTAAAAAATCAAATAAAAGGAAGTAAACCTAGATTACTAAACGTAAAAAATTCAAAAAACATTAAACCATCATACAAAAGGTACCCAGTACGGATTTTCTTACCTGTTTCTTTTATACCATGAGATGTCTGATTGGTCGGCCATCAGGCACCCATGACCGGTTATACCATAGCGTGGGTAGGCCCTGTGCATCATCATGATAAATTTGACAACAAAATTAAGCACGCTAAAGTGCAGTTAAGGCTCTTTTGGTCTATGCAAATTGCGTTATTACGTCTAATATGCACTTAAAGCAATGTAGAGCGCAATGATGGGTTTGTTTGTTAGTAGATGGTCGGATGATGCTAATCTATGGATTTTCGGTTCACGCTTCATAGAAAACGTATGTGTGTCGTTATTATTATCCAAAAGTGATCGTAAATTGGTTGGAGCTATTTTTAATGCTGCTTGCACGCACTCGCATGCAAGGTTTTCTGGAATTATATTTATAATTTATGTTGGTAACCTACTTGTGGGACGGTATTTTTGTTGGAAAAATATGGAAAAGGGGTTTTAAAATTATTCTTCACATTATTAAACAAAAATTTGTCTTCTCTCAGCTTCTTTAATGGAGTTTAATATCTTTTTACTTTTTTGAATCTTCCATTAATTTTTTCTCTGTTTTTTTATTCGTTTTTTTTTTTTCAATTAATTTTGTTATTTTTTTTTGATTCTGTGACTTTCTTTGATTTGTAGTTTTTTTTACTTTTTTTGTTCTGTATCTAGTTCCTTCTTTGTTTTTTCGGATGTTTTTTTGTTTGTTCTGATTAAATTCTTTCCCTGCTTTCTCTGTTTGTTTTTGACTTTTTACTTTTAGATTCTTTTTTCAATTCTTTTTTAGTGTTTTTTTAAAATTTTCTTTTCATCCTCCGATTAGTTGTTCAGTATACTTTGGTTAAATCAATTCATAATTTTGTTTCTTAATATCGTCCCTTCATCTTTGATGGTTCTTTGTTTGATCCATTGTGCCATTTCAAAGTTGATTTTTAATTAATATTTTGTTCCTTTCTTCTTTATGGTGCTTTCTATTATTCTGTTAATTGTTGTCTTTCAATTTCTCACTTATTTTGTTTTTTTAATCTTCCTCTAATCCTCCGCCTACTTTTTCGTCACTTTAGTTCTTTATTGTTACTTTTTTTGATTCTTTATTTGCGTCTTTAGCTTTTCATTTTTTTAATAATCATCCATTTATCAAACTATAGCCAATTCGCAGAACAGAAAATAAAAACAATAACATATGAGCTAAATTAAGATCAAAATACTCGTATGAATGTAAAAACACTTTTCAGAACTTTTTTGAACGCAATTATAAAATTAATGGGGGTAATAATCCACTAATAGATGTTTTTTTTTTTTTTTAATTCATAATCCATTCCATGTTCCAAAAAAATGTTGAAGTTTGAGTTGGGTTTGGGTTTATTTTCTATTTTTTCATTTTATCTTTCTTACTTTTTTTCGTTTTACATACCGATTTATTAATTTGTATTCTATTTAATTTTTTAGGGAGTTCTCATTTGTCTTAACGTTTCAGGGACCCATTTTCAGCGTATAATGTAAATTTATATTATATTGCAAAGTAATTGTTATTTTTTTTTAATTATTTTTAACTGACTTTTAAAGGATTTTCACTGGTTTTTGGGTAATAACGTTTTTTTTATTGTTTTAATTTTGTTCTGTACTCCACTATTGAGGGTTATTTTTACTTTTATTTTTAGTTTCAAGAAATTGTTTTATTGTTGATTTATTCCACATTATACAGGGTGTTTCCTAACCTCTGTGACAAAATGAAAGGGGTGATTCTTCGCTTAATTTTAAGACGAAAATGTGGTATAACTTTTTTTCGAATTTCGGTTTGTTTTCAAAACACAGGGTGTTTAATTTTTTTTATTATTATTATTTATTTTTAAATTTTTTTTTTTTCAATTTATTTAGTGTTTTTGAATTCTCCATTAAAATGATTATAATTGATTGCTGTATTTGTTAGAAAATTCAACATCAGCGATAAAATTACTTTTTGCGTCAAAACTCACTCAACTAGATTTAATTTTTTATCTCAAAAATTAGGCAAGATACGATAAAAATTCAGGAGATCAAAAAGTTGCGTTCTCAGTTGAATAACCTGAGAAAAAAATAAAAATGACACAAAAAGTCAGTGGCGTACATTTTTTTCCCAATAATATTGGTTGAAGTGCCGCTCGGGACGCCACTGTATTCGATAATTTTTATTTGTTCCTGGCAAAATGAGCCCGTTATCACTATAAATACCGTTACCAAACTTCAACACAATCGAGTAAAAGATAAATTAATTAAAAATAAAAAACTAATCAAAAAAAACAAATTAAACACCCTGTATTTTGGAAACAAAGCGAAATTCGAAAAAAAGTTATACTACATTTTCGTCTTAAAATTAAGCGAAGAATCACCCCTTTCATTTTGTCACAGAGGTTAGGAAACACCCTTTCTTTTTGAGGTTTCCATGAACTTTATTTTTAAGCTAATTTCATTTGATTTTTATTTTCCACCAATTTTTATGTCGTGGGATTTTTTTATTTATTTCACTTTGTAAGGGATTCTTACTTCTTCTAAGGCTCTAAAATTTTGTCTGGTCGCACTTTTTTCATTTTTATTTTTTTTTTAAATTATGTTTTATTTTGTATTTTCAGTAAATTCTTAGTTTATCCCAAAAATATTTTTTTTTAAACATGTAAAACGAGGCCGGATGAGAAAAAAATCGAAGGCAAAAACCTATTTTGGCACGCAATTATAAAATCAAATCAGGAAGTGAAAAAGATTTGTTTTTAATTTTGAAGAATTTTATTTTTATTTCACTTTTGAGAATCTCACTTATTTCCAGATTTGAAAAATATTTTTAATGTATCAACAGGACAAAACATAAAAAAAATCAAAATGCTTTTCAAACTGATAAGGAAGATGAACAAGTAAAAAAATACAAAATATTATAATAATGAAGCTAAAAACTCAAAATAATAATTCTAACATCTTTTTTTGTTGTTTTATTGTTATATTTTTATGTTTATTTCTACAGTGCTTTAATCTAATAAATGATTTTTGTTTTCATATTTTTAAATATATTTTTCATTTCTTCCTAATTTTTCCAATTAATTATCAAGTGTTTCCACTATACTTGTTAGTCTATAAATTTTATTATTTTCCACTTTTTCCATTATAACTAGAAAATGTTGAGGTTTAGCGGAAATTTGCTTATAAGACTTTTTGGAGATGAGGAAATTTCAACTGAAAAGTTTTTTGAAATATGTACCATTTTCTCTATACCGGGCGTCCAAAATTATTGGATGATTTTTATTATAACTAACAAATGTTGAGGTTTGTCAAAAAATGTCATATAGGTTTTTTCAAAATGGGAAAATGTCCCACATGTTTCATCTGATAAAATTGCCATTAGAAATAAAATATACAAATACAGGGTGATTTTCACGTAGGTACTTTTCTTTGACACAGTATAGAATGCAACAAAATTTCTCGTAAAAAATAACTTCTATAAATACCATGTTTGGTTAAAGAAACAAATAACTTACAAAAACCAATAAGTGTTGAGGATGTGAAATCAAAAATCAAAAAAAAAAAAAAAAAAAAAAAAAAAAAAAAAATTCTCAATTGAATTAGTATTCTAGTAACTAGGTAGTGGGAAAAATTATGACGATCACAAATCATGTTTCTATATCGGAGTGGAGTAGAATGGATAATGACTTCACAGCCGTGACTACCATACAAAAATCTACGATTGTTGCAGCTCCTGCATCATCAAATTGATCAACAACGCCATCACCATTGAAATTCCCGACCAAAAATCCCATCAATCACTTCAGCCGGCCATAAATAGAATCCGCAACTCCCCTCTTCGTCTTACGACGTGCTGTACGTCTGTGGCATGCACAACTTCAACTCAGCCTTATCTTGGGACATCTCGAGAGCCCTCTTCAGCCTATTTTATGGCAGCCATTTCTACTCTCTCCTTACACTTTCAACCCGCTGCCAGATTGTGCATTTTTACCGAGAAACGGTCTATCGTAATCGTTCAAATTATGACTCGAGCCCCATAAATTTCCCGAAATTTCTTCACAAACACGTCCGAATTCAAATGACCGTGAACTTGTATTCGAGTCGCGTACATTTTTATTATGAATAACTTTTGTATTAGCACGAGACACCATCTTGAATCACCGTATTATAGCGAATAAAACATTTGAACGGCTATTTTTGTTGCTATAACGGCCAGTTTGTGGCTTGAAACAAGCTGTTAAGTTTTTGTTTTATTGTTTTAATGTTTGTTACCGTTATTTGAAGATTGTGCTTTGTGTTTTGAAGGTTGTGACATTTATCGACGTAATTTATCAATTAATCAACTTTTTATTGGTTTTTCAAATATCCGATATCCAACAAAAAGTACTGGCTTCTTTGCTTTTAGAATAGATTTGTATATTTGTTGCAGCTTTTATTTTTTTTTGCTTTTTTGCTTTTGATTTTTTTTACTTTTGTACCTGTTCTAATTTTGTTTTATTTGTTTTTTCTTAGCTATTTTATCAGGAAAAAATTTGAGGATTTCATTTTTTTTTTTAAATTTTTTCATCTCTTTTTTGATACCTGTTTGTAAAAGATCTTTTTCCGCCACATACAAATCATTTTAAAATATTAAAAAATCAAAAAATGAATACCCAAAGCTGTACTGGAAAGATTATGATGATTAAAACGAAGAAAGTGATAACCAAAACCTCCATAGATATTGTACATCATCATCAATAATTGGACGTTGAATAAAAAAAAATTGAACAATAATTTTGGATTTTGACGTTATTTTTTCAAAGACAAATTGCAAAATCAGTTTTTGTAAAAACAAATCATACATTTTTTTTTCTTCCATCTAGCTTTATTTATCACTATAACTTCTCTTTTTGACTCTTTTTGGGATTCAGATTAGACTTTATTTCCTTCTTACTTTCACAATATATTCTCTAATTTTTTCACTTTAGTCCCACTACCTTTATGTTTATTTTTATCAAAAATTCTGCCAATCTCAAACCAATCAAGATAATTCTACATCCAATCAGACTGTCCCATTCAACCTTACGCAACCAAACTAACCTCCACTCAAATCCAAACTTAGCCAACTCAAACCTTTAAAAAGTTTATATGACCTAAACCAAGATGACCTAAACCTAGTTTGCGGTCAAACAAACTCAAGTTACATCAAATTAACTCTAAATCAAGTAACTCAAACATATATAAAATTGGCGTCAACTTAATGAAGTTGGTCTAAACCTAGTTAACCTATTCTTAGCCAAGTTGGGTCAAACCTAACCTAAATTAATTTAAACCAATCGAGGTTGAGCCAAATTAACTTGAGTTAACTAAGATTCTAGGTGTATTTAAACTGTCTCAGTCAACCTCAACTTACCTTAATTAATTCAAACCAGTTGAGGTTAAGTCAAATTAACTTAAATTAACTAGGATTCTAGGTCTAATTGAACTGTCTTACTCAACCTCAACTCAACCAGAACCTGACCTCAGCCCACTCAAACTCAAACCAAATCCACTCAACGCTTGACAAAGTTGATATGACCTCAATCAATATGACCTAAACTAAGTCCATCAGGGTCACTCAAACTCAAGTTACATCAAATTAACTCTAGTCAAGTTATACCAAAGTAACTCAAATCTAAAGAAAGTTGATCTAAACCTAGTTAACCTATTCTTGGCCAAGTTGGGTCAAACCTAACCTACATTAATTTTAACCAATTGAGGTTAAGCCAAATTAATTTAGGTAACCAGGATTCTAAGTCTGATTTAACCGGGTTCAAGGTCACACAAAGTCAAGTTACATCAAACCAAGTCCAATCAAGTTATGTCAAACGAACTCAAACCTAAATAAAGTTGGCATAAACGTACTGAAGTTGGTCTGAACCTAGTTTACCTGTTCTTAGCCATGTTAAGGCAAACCTTACCTAAGTTGACATAAACTGATCAAGGTTGAGCCAAATTAACTCAAGTTAACTAAGGATTTAACGTTGGTCTAAATCTAACTAATCCAGTGTACACGTACTTGGTCAAGTTGATTCAAACCTAACCCAAGTTAATATACCTAAACTAATTAAAGTTGCGCCAAATTCAAGCCAAGTTAACCCTTTGGCTCAAACCTAATTTAGACCAAGTCGAACCAAACTAATTCAAGTTGATCGTAAATATTCAAAAGAACAAGTTGGCCCGAGCCTAGCTCAAGTCATCCAGAATAAACTCAATAAAGTTGACTTAAACCTAAACCAAGTTGATATAATTCCATTAAAAATGTCACAAATTTGAGTCAAACTTACTTCAACTTCAATTTTCTCTTGAAAGTAACCGAATATCCCTGCTCGGGCGCCAAATTTGTGACGCTAGTTTTCGGAGATTGAAGATGACGTCCTCCATGAATCTCGATTTTGATTTACTGAGATGAATCAACCCCAATCAAAACAGAAGGAGCGTCAGAAATTTGGCGCCCGAGCAGGGACATTTCGCTAGGGAAAATTTGAACACCAGAATTGATATTCTACATTATCGTTCTATTTATATCGCTTATTCCATTCAAGACTAATTTTTTCCATAACGTAATTAAATTTACGACCAAACTAACATGACACTTTTCAGCCAGAGCTGCGGCAGAGATTGTGCATGTTCCAAAAATTAATTGGCTCTAAACCTCCTTGTAAAGCCATAAATCTCCCACATATGACTTAAACCATGCGTGCATATTTCTGTTCGAATGTTGGCGCCGATTGGAATTAGCTTTGTCACTGGACACAAAAGAATTACTCACGTCATTTATAGTCAAAATAGGTCAAGTAATTTATTTCAGAAATTACTAGTGCCGTGCCAAACATGTTTTGCGAACTATAAATCTTTACCTGAATGCAATAAAAAAAAGAGAAATCGATGACAAGTAGTTTTTTGAAAGGGTTGTGCGATTTTTTACGCTTGAATTCGGTGAAAGTTGGTAAAAAGGGTTATAGCTTTCCAAATTGTCAATAAACTGGTGCGAAGTGAGGGTTTTCGACCCGAATTTGGCTGGGGTATTGGAAGTACAAGACACAGTGTCGTGGTGGGTGATTTTGGTTTTGTTCCTGGTTGTGAAACCTTCGAGCTATCTAGGGTAAGCTTATGACGTGGATTACATTTAGATTATATTAATTTGACTAAGTCAAGTGGCCGCCCAGATCTTGAAATTTATTAGTTGTCTGCATCCATAAAATACAACAAAACATCATGTACACTGGTCAAAACTTTCTCAAGAAAACATTTCTGTATTTCCTCTGCAACCCGATCCGTGGTAACCCAAGCCAACGAACGTGTTTTCGAAACTCGACATTCCAATGTTGTCGGAGACCTAAATCACTTTTCTCATGGTACCACCATGGTCCACTGAATGTGCAATTATGCACAAGATATCGCTGTTACAATAAATTTATTTACGTTTATGAAATTTCGTATTGCTTCATGAAGAAACGGTTTTTGGTAACTTCTGAGATAAATCCCATTTAACCGTTCCAAAACAACTATAATTATGTGGCAAATAGTCGTCAACTGTCAATGGTTTAAGTTCAACATTATCGCCTCTCTTGGCAATAAAACGCATATCGTAAAGTTTACGGCACCCTTTCTTTGCCACAATGTCAATAGCCGACCCTTTTGTCTGTCGCTAATTTTATGGAGACTGTACTTAAGCCGCCACTGCCCTTTTCAGCAATTTTCCGTACGACTCCCTGTGGCATAATGGGTTCAATTGAGAGGGGTTTTTGAGGATATGTTTTGCATATAATTGTTCAGCCATTTTGGAATTAAATTTATTGGTGTCGGCTTTCAAGGCACTTTTATTTTGATTCCTTGAACATTTTGTTATTTTGTCTTGTTTTTAAAACATTCTTGTTGTTTGACATCATTAAAGTATCTTTGATAATCTTTTAAAGGTTTTTTTATGGACCTATAACTCTGTTATATCTCTATTAATTTATTGCATTTTTATTATGTTTATATTGGCTTATTTCCTTTTATTTTGTTTAAATATGTTCCAATGTTTTTATACATTTTGTAGTGATTTTACAACGTTTAAGTTCACTTTATCATTGTATTTTTCTAATTAAATATGTCTTTATACTCTTTTATCATTCTTTTGGATCCTTGCGTGATTTTTTTTTGTGCATTTCTGTCCACGGTTTTTTTAAACTTTTTTTTCTTTTTAATGATTTATAAAAACATAATATTTTGCTTTTTGGTTTTTTTTCACCGTTTTATATTTTTTGTAGTGATGTCTCATCGTTTCAGTTCACTTCTCCATTATATTATTGTCATCAACTTTGTATCTTTTTTTAATTTTGGGTATTTTTTTTTCTTTTAAGCATGTTTATCCACGGTTTTTATAAACTTCCTTTTTTGAAGCTGTGTAAACACATATTTTATTTTTTGAAATCTCTTTTTGACTAATTTATGAATTTTGTTGGGATGTATCAATGTTTAAGTTCATTTTTCCATTATATTTTTGCCATCAACTTTTCTTTATACTTTTTTTTAACTTTTTTTTCCTTTTAAGCCTCTTTCTCCACTGTTTTTATAAACTTTTTTCTCTTTTTGACGCTTTATAAACACATATTTTATTTTTTGAGGACACTTTTTGACTATTTTATACATTTTGAGATGATTTTCCAACGTTTTAGCTCGCTTTCTCATTCTTTGTCATCAACTTTGTTTTTATACCCTTAAATCATACATTTCTCCATTCTTGCTAAAATTTGGCTGATTTTTTTTCCTTTTAAGCATCTTCATCCACTGTTTTTATAAACTTTTCCCCCTTTTTGAAGCTTTATAAAAACATATTTCACGTTTTGAGGATTCTTTTTGACTGCGTTTTATACATTTTGTGGTGATTTTTTATTGTCTTAGATTACTTTGCCATCCTGTTTTCGTCATTATCTTTGTCTTTCTACTTTTTTATCATCCATTTCTTTATTCTTTTTGAAGCTTTATAAACAAATAACATTTTATTTTTTGAGGAGTCTTTTAGACTGTTTTGAACATTTTGTATAGTGATTTTTCAATATTTTAGTTCACTTTTCCATTATATTTCCGTCATCAACTTAGTCTTTATACTTTTTAATCATACGTTTTTTTACTATTTTTGAACCTTTGGTGATTTTTTTCCTTCTCTTCGTCAACTCTTTTTATAAGCTTTTTCAACTTTCTAAGAAGCTTTAGAAAAACATATTATTTTGTTTTTTTGAGGACTCTTTTTGAGTGTTTTATACATTTTATGGTGATTTTTCAATGTTTTATTTAACTTTTCCATTTTATTTTCGAGGTCAGCTTTGTCTTTATACTTTTTCTATCATACATTTCTTCATTCTTTTGGAACTTTGGTTGATATTAATTCTTTTAAGCATCTTTTTCCACTGTTTTTATAACCTTTTTTCCTTTTTGAGGATTCTTTTTGACTATTTTATACATTTTGTAATGAATTTTCAATGTTAAAGTTGATCTCCATTCTATTTTCGAATGCAGGAGTGTATAAAGACAAAAAAGATGGTCTTTATACTTTTTTATCATACATTCTTTCTGATTTTTGGGTAATAATTTCTTTTGAGCATGTTTAACCATCACGATTTGTATAAACTTTTCCCCTTTTTTGAAGCTTTTTAAAAACATGTTTTGTTTTTGAAGACTCTTTTTCATTGTTTTATACATTTTTATCAGCTTTGCCTTTATACTTTTTCTATCATACATTTCTTCATTTATTTGGAACTTTGGTTGATATTAATTCTTTTAAGCATCTTTTGCCACTGTTTTTATAAACTTTTCTTCCTTTTTGATGATTTATAAAAACATATTTTGCGTTTTGATGATTCTTTTTGACTATTTTATACATTTTGTAATGAATTTCCAATGTTTTAGTTGATCTCCATTCTATTTTCGAATGCAGGAGTGTATAAAGACAAAAAAGATGGTCTTTATACTTTTTTATCATACATTCTTTCTGATTTTTGGGTAATTATTTCTTTTGAGCATTTTTAACCATCACGATTTGTATAAACTTTTCCGCTTTTTTGAAGCTTTTTAAAAACATGTTTTGTTTTTGAAGACTCTTTTTCACTGTTTTATACATTTTTATCAGCTTTGTCTTTATACTTTTTCTATCATACATTTCTTTATTCTTTTGGAACTTTGGTTGATATTAATTCTTTTAAGCATCTTTTTCCACTGTTTTTATAAACTTCTCTTCCTTTTTGATGATTTATAAAAACATATTTTGCGTTTTGAGGATTCTTTTTGACTATTTTATACATTTTGTAATGAATTTTCAATGTTTTAGTTGATCTCCATTCTATTTTCGAATGCAGGAGTGTATAAAGACAAAAAAGATGGTCTTTATACTTTTTTATCATACATTCTTTCTGATTTTTGGGTAATTATTTCTTTTGAGCATTTTTAACCATCACGATTTGTATAAACTTTTCCCCTTTTTTGAAGCTTTTTAAAAACATGTTTTGTTTTTGAAGACTCTTTTTCACTGTTTTATACATTTTTATCAGCTTTGCCTTTATACTTTTTCTATCATACATTTCTTCATTCTTTTGGAACTTTGGTTGATATTAATTCTTTTAAGCATCTTTTTCCACTGTTTTATAAACTTCTCTTCCTTTTTGGTGATTTATAAAAACATATTTTGCGTTTTGAGGATTCTTTTTGACTATTTTATACATTTTGTAATGAATTTTCAATGTTTTAGTTGATCTCCATTCTATTTTCGAATGCAGGAGTGTATAAAGACAAAAAAGATGGTCTTTATACTTTTTTATCATACATTCTTTCTGATTTTTGGGTAATTATTTCTTTTGAGCATTTTTAACCATCACGATTTGTATAAACTTTTCCCCTTTTTTGAAGCTTTTTAAAAACATGTTTTGTTTTTGAAGACTCTTTTTCACTGTTTTATACATTTTTATCAGCTTTGCCTTTATACTTTTTCTATCATACATTTCTTCATTATTTTGGAACTTTGGTTGATATTAATTCTTTTAAGCATCTTTTTCCACTGTTTTTTTAAACTTTTCTTCCTTTTTGATGATTTATAAAAACATATTTTGCGTTTTGAGGATTCTTTTTGACTATTTTATACATTTTGTAATGAATTTTCAATGTTTTAGTTGATCTCCATTCTATTTTCGAACGCAGGAGTGTATAAAGACAAAAAAGATGGTCTTTATACTTTTTTATCATACATTCTTTCTGATTTTTGGGTAATTATTTCTTTTGAGCATTTTTAACCATCACGATTTGTATAAACTTTTCCCCTTTTTTGAAGCTTTTTAAAAACATGTTTTGTTTTTGAAGACTCTTTTTCACTGTTTTATACATTTTTATCAGCTTTGCCTTTATACTTTTTCTATCATACATTTCTTCATTATTTTGGAACTTTGGTTGATATTAATTCTTTTAAGCATCTTTTTCCACTGTTTTTTTAAACTTTTCTTCCTTTTTGATGATTTATAAAAACATATTTTGCGTTTTGAGGATTCTTTTTGACTATTTTATACATTTTGTAATGAATTTTCAATGTTTTAGTTGATCTCCATTCTATTTTCGAACGCAGGAGTGTATAAAGACAAAAAAGATGGTCTTTATACTTTTTTATCATACATTCTTTCTGATTTTTGGGTAATTATTTCTTTTGAGCATTTTTAACCATCACGATTTGTATAAACTTTTCCCCTTTTTTGAAGCTTTTTAAAAACATGTTTTGTTTTTGAAGACTCTTTTTCACTGTTTTATACATTTTTATCAGCTTTGCCTTTATACTTTTTCTATCATACATTTCTTCATTATTCTGGAACTTTGGTTGATATTAATTCTTTTAAGCATCTTTTTCCACTGTTTTTATAAACTTTTCTTCCTTTTTGATGATTTATAAAAACATATTTTGCGTTTTGAGGATTCTTTTTGACTATTTTATACATTTTGTAATGAATTTTCAATGTTTTAGTTGATCTCAATTCTACTTTCGAATGGAGGAATGTATAAAGACAAGAAAGATGGTCTTTATACTTTTTTATCATACATTCTTTCTGATTTTTGGGTAATTATTCCTTTTAAGCATTTTTAACCATCACGATTTGTATAAACTTTTCCCCTTTTTTGAAGCTTTTTAAAAACATGTTTTGTTATTGAAGACTCTTTTTCACTGTTTTATACGTTTTTATCAGCTTTGTCTTTATACTTTTTCTATCATACATTTCTTCATTCTTTTGGAACTTTGGTTGATATTAATTCTTTTAAGCATCTTTTTCCACTGTTTTTATAAACTTTTCTTCCTTTTTGATGATTTATAAAAACATATTTTGCGTTTTGAGGATTCTTTTTGGCTATTTTATACATTTTGTAATGAATTTTCAATGTTTTAGTTGATCTCCATTCTATTTTCGAATGCAGGAGTGTATAAAGACAAAAAAGATGGTCTTTATACTTTTTTATCATACATTCTTTCTGATTTTTGGGTAATTATTTCTTTTGAGCATTTTTAACCATCACGATTTGTATAAACTTTTCCGCTTTTTTGAAGCTTTTTAAAAACATGTTTTGTTTTTGAAGACTCTTTTTCACTGTTTTATACATTTTTATCAGCTTTGCCTTTATACTTTTTCTATCATACATTTCTTCATTATTTTGGAACTTTGGTTGATATTAATTCTTTTAAGCATCTTTTTCCACTGTTTTTATAAACTTTTCTTCCTTTTTGATGATTTATAAAAACATATTTTGCGTTTTGAGGATTCTTTTTGACTATTTTATACATTTTGTAATGAATTTTCAATGTTTTAGTTGATCTCCATTCTATTTTCGAATGCAGGAGTGTATAAAGACAAAAAAGATGGTCTTTATACTTTTTTATCATACATTCTTTCTGATTTTTGGGTAATTATTTCTTTTGAGCATTTTTAACCATCACGATTTGTATAAACTTTTCCCCTTTTTTGAAGCTTTTTAAAAACATGTTTTGTTTTTGAAGACTCTTTTTCACTGTTTTATACATTTTTATCAGCTTTGCCTTTATACTTTTTCTATCATACATTTCTTCATTATTTTGGAACTTTGGTTGATATTAATTCTTTTAAGCATCTTTTTCCACTGTTTTTATAAACTTTTCTTCCTTTTTGATGATTTATAAAAACATATTTTGCGTTTTGAGGATTCTTTTTGACTATTTTATACATTTTGTAATGAATTTTCAATGTTTTAGTTGATCTCAATTCTACTTTCGAATGGAGGAATGTATAAAGACAAGAAAGATGGTCTTTATACTTTTTTATCATACATTCTTTCTGATTTTTGGGTAATTATTCCTTTTAAGCATTTTTAACCATCACGATTTGTATAAACTTTTCCCCTTTTTTGAAGCTTTTTAAAAACATGTTTTGTTATTGAAGACTCTTTTTCACTGTTTTATACGTTTTTATCAGCTTTGTCTTTATACTTTTTCTATCATACATTTCTTCATTCTTTTGGAACTTTGGTTGATATTGATTCTTTTAAGCATCTTTTTCCACTGTTTTATAAACTTCTCTTCCTTTTTGATGATTTATAAAAACATATTTTGCGTTTTGAGGATTCTTTTTGACTATTTTATACATTTTGTAATGAATTTTCAATGTTTTAGTTGATCTCCATTCTATTTTCGAACGCAGGAGTGTATAAAGACAAAAAAGATGGTCTTTATACTTTTTTATCATACATTCTTTCTGATTTTTGGGTAATTATTTCTTTTGAGCATTTTTAACCATCACGATTTGTATAAACTTTTCCCCTTTTTTGAAGCTTTTTAAAAACATGTTTTGTTTTTGAAGACTCTTTTTCACTGTTTTATACATTTTTATCAGCTTTGCCTTTATACTTTTTCTATCATACATTTCTTCATTATTCTGGAACTTTGGTTGATATTAATTCTTTTAAGCATCTTTTTCCACTGTTTTTTTAAACTTTTCTTCCTTTTTGATGATTTATAAAAACATATTTTGCATTTTGAGGATTCTTTTTGGCTATTTTATACATTTTGTAATGAATTTTCAATGTTTTAGTTGATCTCCATTCTATTTTCGAATGCAGGAATGTATAAAGACAAAAAAGATTGTCTTTATACTTTTTTATCATACATTCTTTCTGATTTTTGGGTAATTATTTCTTTTGAGCATTTTTAACCATCACCATTTGTATAGACTTTTCCCCTTTTTTGAAGCTTTTTAAAAACATATTTCGTTTTTGAAGACTCTTTTTCACTGTTTTATACATTTTTATCAGCTTTGCCATTATACTTTTTCTATCATACATTTCTTCATTATTTTGGAACTTTGGTTGATATTAATTCTTTTAAGCATCTTTTTCCACTGTTTTTATAAACTTTTCTTCCTTTTTGATGATTTATAAAAACATATTTTGCGTTTTGAGGATTCTTTTTGACTATTTTATACATTTTGTAATGAATTTTCAATGTTTTAGTTGATCTCCATTATATTTTCGAATGGAGAAATGTATAAAGACAAAAAAGATGGTCCTTATACTTTTTTATCATACATTCTTTCTGATTTTTGGGTAATTATTCCTTTTAAGCATTTTTAACCATCACCATTTGTATAGACTTTTTCCCTTTTTTGAAGCTTTTTGAAAACATGTTTTGTTTTTGAAGACTCTTTTTCACTGTTTTATACATTTTTATCAGCTTTGTCTTTATACTTTTTCTATCATACATTTCTTCATTCTTTTGGAACTTTGGTTGATATTAATTCTTTTAAGCATCTTTTTCCACTGTTTTTATAAACTTTTCTTCCTTTTTGATGATTTATAAAAACATATTTTGCGTTTTGAGGATTCTTTTTGACTATTTTATACATTTTGTAATGAATTTTCAATGTTTTAGTTGATCTCCATTATATTTTCGAATGGAGAAATGTATAAAGACAAAAAAGATGATCTTTATACTTTTTTATCATACATTCTTTCTGATTTTTGGGTAATTATTCCTTTTAAGCATTTTTAACCACGGTTTGTATAAACTTTTCCCCTGTTTTGAAGCTTTATAAAAACTTCATTGTTTTTGAAGACTCTTTTTTACTGTTTTTTACATTTTTATCAACTTTTTTGGTATACTTTTCTATCATACGTTTCTTTATTATTTTTGAACTTTGGGTAAATTTGGGTTTTATACATTTTCTAGTGTTTTTCAAAGTTTAAGTTCACTTTTTCTTTATACTTTTCTGTCAAACGTTTGTTTATTCTTTTTGAACTTCAGGTGTTTTTTTTTCATTAAAGCATCTTTATACACTGATTTTATAGATTTGTTCCTCATTTTGTTGATTGATATAAATGTATTTTGCTTGTTTAGGATTCTTTTTGACTGTTCTATACATTTTGTAATGATTTTTAAACGTTTTAGTCCACCTTTTTATTGTATTTTTGTAATTAACTTTGTCTGTATACCTTTTATAACCTTGAGTGATTTTTTTTTCCTTTTAAGCATCTTTATTCACTGTTTCTATAAACATTTTCGTCTTTTTGAGATTTCATACATTTTGTAGTGTCTCTCGAGAAGTGATTATCACCCTGTATATTTGAAATGCTCCACGCTACAGGGCTTTTGTCATTTTATAAATTTAATAAAAGAGGAGGTTGAAGAAGGTTTCGTGAAAATTCCAACTAAATATCTTGAGAACTGAGGGAGTAAACAAAAAGTTTGAAGAATGTTTAATAAAATAATAATGTTCAAAAATCACGCTGTATATTTGCAATGGGCAGAGCTACAGGGTGTTACTCATGTTGAAAATAAAAAAAGGTATTGAACAAAGTTTTCTGAAAATTTCAACTCAATAATTCTCAGGACTGAGACAGTGAAACAATAATTGTTTATGATGCAATGTTGAAGAAGTGATTCTGTTTATACATCGCCCTGTATATTTGCAATGAGAAGCGCTACAGGGTGTTTGTCAAAACCAAAAACCCTTTGTACATGTCGTACAGTTCACTGACCAGACGCAACCATTAAGCCCGTCACTTCGTTGAAAAAAATACACAAGTAAATCACCTGAACATGTTAAAGAAATACAAGCCGGCCATTAAACTCGAAACATACGGCACCAGCAATCCCGAAAAAACGACGAAACTAAAAAACAAACAATCGCGTGGGTGATTAGGTGAACAGGCACGTATGGGTACTGTGGCAGGATAAAGTTTGTCACATAGACAAGAGGTTAATTAACATGTAACAAATTGCTGAACAGTGAGCCCATCGATGATTTACAAGGGTTATAAATAACGATATCTTTATGACGTTGTTAAAGCCAAGGTGTTAAGGTCGCTTTTACTCGTCCACATTAAGGGTTTTATGGTACTTGGGGTTTAATGTTAACTGGCTACCTTTTATTTACTTGTTTTTAATAAGGGCTAAACAAACCCTTCGATTGATATAACCTGTCATCATTAACTTAATTTTCCTTTTTTTTTACTCATTCTATTTTCCCCACCTGTCCTATCACTTCTTTGACAGCTCCATGGACTGAAAAATTCTTAAGAGTCAATCCAAAAAATCATGACACTTTTTCCAAACTTCTCGTTCTCTTCCACTTTGTCTCCTCCATCCTTTTTAGTCTCTTGGCTTTCTTCATCGCCTTTGTTCTATACACTGATCACTTCTTCCTCTTCTTCCCTTGCTCGGGCGCCAAATTTGTGACGTACACACAGCTTAAAATAATAAAATAAATCAAAGTAAGCAGATTCTGCCTCCCTTACAATGTAAAATCAAAATCAGTTCACCTTTTTTTATTTCCTCTTCCACTCCTTCCCCTGCTCGGGCGCCAATCTTGTGACGTTGCTTGTTTTTATAAGGGGTTGAAAGTGTTATCCTCTGCTGGTAAGTTACCGGACCTAGACATTAAACCACAAGATAACATTTAACAGGTAAACGTTATCCATGCGAAAAACAACACATTAGTCTTTGTTCGGTTGATACTAATTGAGTGATAATTGTTTTATTATGTGATTATTTTAATTACGTGCCTACAAATGGTGTTATGGTACTACCGGATACCTTGTTGTGAACAGTTTAAGGTGATTAAAGTTGTAAACCCCTGATTCATGAATTCATCACATTAAATGGAAATGTTTATTTTATTGAGGTTTATATAGCACTTCCATCCTCCTTGATTTGAACGCTTTGAGACATTAAAATTAAACTCCACTAGTATTGATCCAATCCGGTTGATATGCACAATTCAAACCACGTTTACATACAAGAGGGGAGTGCTAATCGGAGATTAACTCCAAACCAATGATTTCCATGCAAATGCGGTTGATATTGGAAAGCTCTGCATTAATTAGTTTATAAAAGTACGTCATTTTAAAGGGCCAATTTAAAATTTGAAGCCTTTAAAGGGAGTCGTCTAAGCCCTATTGGAGACGTAAATTTCAATTAAGCAGCGAAAAGCAACTAAGGCGCTTCCCGGCTGGAAACACAAACAACAATTTCCTAATCGATTTTATTAGGGAGGGTCCCATTATTTCTACTTCTAACTTCGTTCGCTGTCAGTTTGGACAACTAATTCGTTCTCAACTCGGATCAAATTGAATTTATTGCTGTGTTTGTCTTCGGTTGCCATATTGGAGTTTAATATGGTGAAAAATATGAGCAGAGGTGTTGCCATGGTTTTTTAAGCTCAAGTAATCATTCTATTCTCTCCTCCATAGCTCAAAAAATATTAGAGATATTGGGGTGCGCATAGCTTTATTGGAAAGAGGAGGAAATTACCTGTAGATATTGAGGAATGCGCCACTCGCAATCTTCTCTTGAAAATCTTCATCAACCTCCAAATTGAACCCAAGCCATCGAACAGTTATTGGCTTTCCGTGTAGTCATTTCATATTTACCTCCATAGCTAAAAGAAATTTGGATATATTGCAGTGCGCATAGATTTATTGGAAAAAAGAGGAGATTTGCTATAGTAAGTGAGGAATAGGCCACGCGCCACCTTCTCCAGGAAATCTTCATCAGCCTCCAAATTGACTTCAAGACGTTGGATGTCTTTTCCTTTCGAGGTAATCATCCTGTACTCTTCTCCATAGCTCAGAGAATACTGGAGATAGTGGGTTGCCCATAACCTCATTGGAAAGAGGAGAAAATTTACTATATCAATTGAGGAATGCGCCACATGCAGCCTTTTATAGAAAATCTTCATCAGCCTCCAAATAAAACCCAAGACGTCCAACAAACATTACCTTTCAGACTTATCACTCTATGTTATTCCCCATAGCTCAAAAAATATTAGAGATATTGAGGTGCACATAGCTTCATTGAAAACGGAAAAGATTTGCTATAGTAAGTGAGGAATAGGCCACTCGCCACCTTCTCCAGGAAATCTTCATCAGCCTCCAAATTGACTTCAAGACGTTGGATGTCCTTTCCTTTCGGGGTAATCATTCTGTACTTTCCTCCATAGCTCAAAAAATACTGGAGATATTGGGGTGCCCATAACTTCATTGGGAAAAGGAGGAAATTTGCTATATCAATTGAGAAATGCGCCTTTTGCAACATGTTATAGAAAATCTTCATCAGCCTCCAGATAAAAGCCAAGACTTCCAACAAACATTGTCTTCCAAAGTAATCACTGTATATTGTCCCCCATAGCTCAAAAAATATTGGAGATATTGGGGTGCGCATGGCTACATTGGAAAGAGCAGGAAATTTGCTATAGATAGTGAGGACTAGGCCACTAGCCACCTTCTCCAGAAAATCTTCATCGGCCTCCAAATTAAACTCAAGACGTTTGATGTCTTTTTCTTTCGAGGTGATCGTTCTGTACTTTCCTCCATAGCTCAGAAAATACTGGAGATATTGGAGTGACCATAACTTTCTTGGGAAGAGGAGGAAATTTGCTATATCAATTGAGGAATGCGCCACTTGCAACCTGTTATAGAAAATCTTCATCAGCCTCCAAATAAAAGCCAAGACTTCCAACAAACATTGTCTTCCAGAGTAATCACTGTATATTGTCCCCCATAGCTCAGAAAATATTGGAGATATTGAGGTGCGCATAGCTACATTGGAAAGAGCAGGAAATTTGCTATAGATAGTGAGGACTAGGCCACTAGCCACCTTCTCCAGAAAATCTTCATCGGCCTCCAAATTAAACTCAAGACGTTTGATGTCTTTTTCTTTCGAGGTGATCGTTCTGTACTTTCCTCCATAGCTCAGAAAATACTGGAGATATTGGGGTGACCATAACTTTCTTGGGAAGAGGAGGAAATTTGCTATATCAATTGAGGAATGCGCCACTTGCAACCTGTTATAGAAAATCTTCATCAGCCTCCAAATAAAAGCCAAGACTTCCAACAAACATTGTCTTCCAGAGTAATCACTGTATATTGTCCCCCATAGCTCAAAAAATATTGGAGATATTGGGGTGCGCATGGCTACATTGGAAAGAGCAGGAAATTTGCTATAGATAGTGAGGACTAGGCCACTAGCCACCTTCTCCAGAAAATCTTCATCGGCCTCCAAATTAAACTCAAGACGTTTGATGTCTTTTTCTTTCGAGGTGATCGTTCTGTACTTTCCTCCATAGCTCAGAAAATACTGGAGATATTGGGGTGACCATAACTTTCTTGGGAAGAGGAGGAAATTTGCTATATCAATTGAGGAATGCGCCACTTGCAACCTGTTATAGAAAATCTTCATCAGCCTCCAAATAAAAGCCAAGACTTCCAACAAACATTGTCTTCCAGAGTAATCACTGTATATTGTCCCCCATAGCTCAAAAAATATTGGAGATATTGGGGTGCGCATGGCTACATTGGAAAGAGCAGGAAATTTGCTATAGATAGTGAGGACTAGGCCACTAGCCACCTTCTCCAGAAAATCTTCATCGGCCTCCAAATTAAACTCAAGACGTTTGATGTCTTTTTCTTTCGAGGTGATCGTTCTGTACTTTCCTCCATAGCTCAGAAAATACTGGAGATATTGGGGTGACCATAACTTTCTTGGGAAGAGGAGGAAATTTGCTATATCAATTGAGGAATGCGCCACTTGCAACCTGTTATAGAAAATCTTCATCAGCCTCCAAATAAAAGCCAAGACTTCCAACAAACATTGTCTTCCAGAGTAATCACTGTATATTGTCCCCCATAGCTCAAAAAATATTGGAGATATTGGGGTGCGCATGGCTACATTGGAAAGAGCAGGAAATTTGCTATAGATAGTGAGGACTAGGCCACTAGCCACCTTCTCCAGAAAATCTTCATCGGCGTCCAAATTAAACTCAAGACGTTTGATGTCTTTTTCTTTCGAGGCGATCGTTCTGTACTCTTCTCCATAGCTCAGAAAATACTGGAGATATTGGGGTGCCCATAGCTTCATTGGGAAGAGGAGGAAATTTGCTATATCAATTGAGGAATGCGCCACTTGCAACATGTTATAGAAAATCTTCATCAGCCTCCAAATAAAAGCCAAGACTTCCAACAAACATTGTCTTCCAGAGTAATCACTGTATATTGTCCCCCATAGCTCAGAAAATATTGGAGATATTGAGGTGCGCATAGCTACATTGGAAAGAGGAGGACATTTGTTATAGATAGTGAGGACTAGGCCACTAGCCACCTTCTCCCGAAAATCTTCATCGGCCTCCAAATTAAACTCAAGACGTTTGATGTCTTTTTCTTTCGAGGTGATCGTTCTGTACTTTCCTCCATAGCTCAGAAAATACTGGAGATATTGGGGTGCTCATAGCTTCATTGGGAAGAGGAGGAAATTTGCTATATCAATTGAGGAATGCGCCACTTGCATGTTATAGAAAATCTTCATCAGCCTCCAAATAGAAGCCGAGACTTCCAACAAACATTGTCTTCCAGAGTAATCACTGTATATTGTCCCCCATAGCTCAGAGAATATTGCAGATATTGAGGTGCGTATAGCTACATTGGAAAGAGGAGGAAATTTGCTATAGATAGTGAGGAGTAGGCCACTTGCCACCTTCTCCAGAAAATCTTCATTGGCCTCCAAATTAAACTCAAGACGTTGGATGTCTTTTTCTTTCGAGGTAATCCTTCTGTACTCTTCTCCATAACTCAGAAAATATTGGAGATATTGAGGTGTGCATCACTGCATTGGGAAGGGGACTTGCTTTAATTAATAAGGAATCTGCCAGTCGCAACCGTTTCCAGAAAATCTCCAGAAACCTCCAAATTAAACCCAAGACCTCCAGCAATCATTCCTGATCCTGATCAGAATCTCAAAATTGTCTTTCTTTGGTTTTGTATTTTTATTGCTGACTTGGGTGGTACCTGGTCCCCTCAGGGGTGGTTGAAATAACTCATAGGCGTGGCCTTGGAAACCCAACAGCCGCAGTTAAGCTTCATCAAAACCGGCCTTAAGAAACTTTTCCCAATCCATTGGCCCTTCTTCCGCAGCAAATGAGTTCCGAAGTTTCCAAGAGCCGTTCCGTTTCACACTTTGCTTCATAAATTAGGAAACGCACCATTACCAGGATTGAATTTTTCGGCACTTTAGTGACCCCCTTGCCGTTGGGGCCGCGAGAAATTTCTTTTGTGGTTAATTTACCAGGGATTCGAGGGTAGAATATCAGAATTGATGGGGCTGTGATTTTTCTTACAAACTTAAATTAACTGTAAAGCCCCTGCGAACAAAACAGCTGGTGAAATCAAGCCATTGACTATTGTGCTTTCTCACATAGACAGGCAGAGGATTAACTTGTTTGGTTTGAGTAAAAAGTTGCTGTTATGCAAAGTGTGTGGACCACCGCACAATAGAAAATTACAATAATGGCGTCTATAATAAAGAAATAATTTATCGACGTGGTCCCGGAGAAATTTGAATAACATGCTCCTCCAAGCCGAAGGATTTATTCAAATTAGATACATCCCGGCTCGTTATGGCCAACTTCAGATAAAACTAGTTTGGGGTTATAAATTACGTTGAAGACCACATCCATTACGAGATTGCCAAGATGGTCGATGGAATTTATAATTGAAAATTCCCACACAACGAGCTAGAACAAGATTTCCCCATGTCCTGTTCTCCCCCTTGTAAGCGCGCACCCTTACAAATTAATTCCTCACAACCCCCCATAATGTATTAGCCAATTCCTTTATATGCTAACCATAAATATCCAAAATGGGAACGGAGTGTAATCCCGAAAAACCTGCTTGTATGATAATCACGTATCATCCCAAACTGGCCATCGGGATACAGATGCATCCCGAGGGATGAGCGACCCCTTCTGGTCAATCAAGAATGGCTGAATTAAAATGGGGTTGAAAGAAATGTTTTTCATGTCTGTGTTACGTTTCAATCTATCCCCATATCTCCAATATTTTCTGAGTTATGGAGGAGAATATGCAATCACTGAAAGACAATGATTGTTGGATGTCTTGGGTTTAATTTGGAGCCTGATGAAGGTTTTCTGGATAAGGTTGCGAGTGGCGCATTCCTCAATCATTCTAGCAAATTTTCTCTTTTTTCTAATGAGGATATGCGCACCTCAATATCCCCAACATTTTCTGAGCTATGGAGGAAAATATAGAGGGACTACACCGACATACAGTGATTGTTGGATGTCTTGGGTATTACTTGGAGGCTGATGGGGGTTATCTGGAGAGGGTTGCGAGTGGGGCATTTCTTGATAACAATAGCAAATTTTTTTTTTTTTCCAATGAAGCGATGCGCACCCCAATATCTACAATATTTTTTGAGCCATAGAGTAAAATAAGGGGTAACTACAGTGACAGGCAGTGATTGCTGGATGCCTTGGAGACTGATGAGGATTATCTGGAGAGGGTTGCGAGTGGGGCATTTGTTGATGACAATGGCAAATTTTCTCCTCTTTCCAATGAAGCTATGCGCTCCTCAATATCTCCAACATTTTCTGAGGCATGGAGAAATATAGAGAGTGTTTACACTGAAAGGCAATGATTGTTAGATATCTTGGGTTTAGTTTGGAGGCTGATAAAGATTTTCTAGAGAACGTTGCGAGAAGCACATTCCTCAATTATCATAGCAAATTTCCTCCTCTTTCCAATGAAGCTATGCGCACCTCAATATCTCCAACATTTTCTGAGGTATGGAGGAATATATAGCGTGTTTACACTTAAATACAATGATTGTTAGATATATTGGGTTTAGTTTGGAGTCTGATTGAGATTTTCTAGAGAACGTTGCGAGAAGCACATTCCTCAATTATCATAGCAAATTTCTTCCTCTTCCCAATGAAGCTATGCACACCTCAATATCTACAACAGTTTTTTAGGTATGGAGCAAAATATAGAGTGTTTGCACTGTTGTATTTCTTGGACTTTACTTGGAGGCTCATGAGGATTTTCTGGAAAATACTAAGACTGGCGCATCAATTTACAATCATAGTGAACTTCCTCCTCTTTCTAATAAAGCTATGCGCACCTCAACATCTCCAATATTACTTGTGCAATAGAGGAAAATATAGTGTGACTACACTGATGGGCAGTGATTGCTGGATGTCTTGGGTTTCACTTGGAGGCTGATGAGGATTATCTGGAGAGGGTTGCGAGTGGGGCATTCGTTGATGACAATGGCAAATTTTCTCCTCTTTCTAATGAAGCTATGCGCTCCTCAATATCTCCAACATTTTCTGAGGTATGGAGGAATATATAGCGTGTTTACACTTAAATACAATGATTGTTAGATATATTGGGTTTAGTTTGGAGTCTGATTGAGATTTTGTAGAGAAAGTTGCGAGAAGCACATTCCTCGATTATCATAGTAAATTTCCTCCTCTTTCCAATGAAGCTATGCGCACCTCAATATCTCCAATATTTTCTGAGGTATAGAGGAAAATATAAAGTGACTACACCAACAGACAGTGATTGTAGGATGTCTTGGGTTTAACTTGCAGGCTGATGAAGATTATTTGGAGAGGGTTGCGAGTGGGGCATTTCTTGATAACAATAGCAAATTTTTTCCTCTTTCCAATGATGCTATGCGCACCCCAATATCTTCAATATTTTTTGATCTATAGAGGAAAACATAGGGTAACTACAGTGACAGGCAGTGATTGCTGGATGTCTTGGGTTTTACTTGGAGGAAGATGAGGATTATCTGGAGAGGGTTGCGAGTGGGGACAAGATGACAATGGCAAATTTTCTCCTCTTTCCAATGAAGCTATGCGCACCTCAATATTTCCAACATTTTCTGAGGTGTGGAGGAAAATATAGGGTGTTCACACTGAAAGGCAATGTTTGTTAGATATCTTGGGTCTAGTTTGGAGGCTGATTAAGATTTTCTTGAGAACGTTGCGAGAGGCACATTCCTCGTTAACCATAGAAAATTTCATCCTCTTTCCAATAAAGCTATGCGCACCCCAATATCCCCAATATTTTTTGAGCTATAGAAGAGAATATAGCGTAACTACAGTGACAGGCAGTGATTGCTGGATGTCTTGGGTTCTACTTGGAGGCTGTTGAAGATTATCTGATGAAGGTTGCGAGTGGGGTATTTCTTGATAACAGTAGCAAATTTCCTGCTCTTTGATACTCTGATGTTAAAGGAACAAAAATTTGGCCAGATACGTTAGAACAAACCCAATTCACAATTCTGACTTTTCCCCTCAAAATAGCAGAAGAAAAAAGCTTCGGGCCCATGCAAAAGTAAACACACGCTCATTTGTAATATTCAGTTGTGCTTTGTTATTCGAAACCTGGGGCTGTAACGGAATTTTAATGCGCGTTAAAAAGCGGTGCTGCCTTTAACGACCACTTTTACGAGTAGCCGACTCCAAATTGCTCTTATTTCTTGTGTGTTGGTGTTACATGTGAAATTCACTGTTCCAAGAATTTGGGGCATTTATATGTAGCTTGATGATTACTAACAAAAAACCTGGAAAAATTCTCATTATTCAATTACAGCTCTCCATGGTCAGGTGCTCAAAGCAAATCTAATTGCATTTAAAAACGCCATTGCATGCAACAACTTATTAAAGTTACGCTTGCTTATGAATTACAACCTGTAAACTACGAATTAAAGTTAATTTGCAGTTAAATTTAATAATGACGTAGCACGTTTTTTTGCCAAATTAATCCCAACTAATACAGCAGGCACAATAAAACCCTGACCAGCACACAGTCATAAACAACTTTATGGGTTGTAAACCATAACGGCGCCGTTAGTACTCCTTTGCTTTGTTACACTTTACGTTTTGCCCTTTCAATATATTCGGCAAATATGCACTTTTTCCGAGCTGGAAAGCGGATAGAAATCCGCAAAAGCACCCAAAGGGCGCAAATGAAGATAACGCCACGCTTAGCCTCTTGGAAACGACTGCAGTTGCAATTTCTGATAAAGCGGAAAGAGCTGGAACTGGGAAAATGCCAAAAAGACAAGTTTGCCGATGTTGGTGGTAGAGATAATTTGTGTGCCGATATGGTGGTCTCTTGTGCAAGACTGGCTTAGTCATCACAAAGTTTCAAGATGTTTTTCTCTTTTTGGTGTCCAATTTCTTTTTTTCCTTGGATCTCCTTTGATTTCCTGGGGCACATTTTAGGGACAACACACTTTGGGGACTCCTCGTTTTCATCTTCTCTGTCTTTCCCATCACCTCTAGTCATTTGACTTTCTTATTTTCATTCAGTAACCAATTTTTCCATATTTGCTCCTGCTCGGGCGCCAAATTTGTCACGAAGTTGGAAGATGAAATTTTCCAAATCTTGTGCGCACATCCTCTGTATCAATGTGGTGAACAGTAAAGAAAGGTTCTCCAGATAGTAAAATGAATTCGAATAAGCAGATTCCGCTCCCCTTTGAAGTATAATCAAATCCAAATCACTTTTTTTTCCACTGATAATTTTTTTCACTTTTTCCCCTGCCCGAGCGTCATAATTGAAACGTTGCAAATCAAGTGTTAATGAGAAAAAGGCCAAGAAAAGTTAACTTGGTATCAACACACTTCACTAACTTCATGTTTCATCATTTTCTTAAGATCCTTGATTCTTCGACTTCATTCTTAAGTTTGTTTCAAAAATGTTCTGGTCCTGCTTACTACATTCTATCGATATTTTTTTTTATTTCACCTTCATTTTCTCTTTTCCCTCACTAATTTTTATTAGATATTCTACTTTCTCTCGCTGTTTTATTTCTTCTGGTGATGATCAAAAGAAAAACAAAGGACTCCTCATCACCTTTTGTCATTTGGCTTTAATTTGTTATGTATTATCCACTTTTTATTCATCTTTCCCTGCGTGGACGCCAAATTTTCATACGAGGTTTAAAGATACCAATTCTCAAATATCGGGCGCCACCCTCTGGATTAATGTGATGGACACTGGAGAACTACATCGAGTAGTCTTGGTGGATAAAAATGTGATCTTATGACACACAGGTTTGAAATAGATGAATGAATTTTCCCTAATAATAAATTAAATTAAAGTGAGCTGATTCTGCTCCCCTTCGAAGAAAAATCAATTCACCTTTTTTGTATTAACTGAACACTTATTCAACCTCATCCCCTGCTCGGGTGCCAAATTTTTCAACGTTGCTTGGGTTTTAAACAGAGTTGGAAAATTAAATCTTCCAAATCTCGGGCGCCACTCTCTGGATCGTTGTGGTAGAGTCCACAGTGGCTCTCGAGTAGCTTTTAGACAAAGACAATCAATCACCTCATTTTCCTCTTTCTCTTTACTGAGTTTTCCTTTTTTGATCATCCTACTTTCTCCAGCTGTTGATCAAAAGAGACTTCTTGGACGGATTGACATGTCTAAGAACGAAACATTCTAAAAAGGAAAATTTCAGAAGAAACATGTCACTTTTTCCAAACTCCTCGTTTTCTTCTACTTCTCTTTCACATCAACTTTAGACATATGGCTTTCTCAATTGCCGTTTTTTTATTCACTAACCACTTTTTCCATATTTTCCCCTGCTCGGGTGGCAAATTTACCACGTAATGTGGTAGACAGTGGAGAAAGGTAATTCAGTGTTCAACAGCATCAAGGGTTGTCATGGAGGGCAGAATTGTGATCTTTAACACATGTTTGGAAGAGATGAATTTATTTTTCTGGATTATGATATAAATGTAAGTAAGCAGATTCCGCTTACCTGAAATCAACACCAATTTACCTTTTTTCTTTGTCACTGAATACCGGTTCCACTTCTTCCCTTGCTCGGGCGCCAGACTTGCGATGTTGGCATTGCTTGGTTCTTAAACTTTCAAATCTCGGGCGCCATCTTCTGGATTGATGTGGTAAAGGGCTCACAGTGCCTCTCGAGTAGCTTTTCTCATAGAACTGTTTATGCAGCAAACGGGTTTGGAAGAAATAACTTGTTCCCACAAATTTATTATTGATTTATTTTAAATCAAAGTTAGCAGGTTGTTCGTCTTCGAAGTGGAATTTAAACTAATTTATTTTTTTATTCACCGATCACTTTTTACACTTTTTCCCCTGCTCGGGCGCCAAATTTGCCACTTGGCATGATTTTTGAAGGTCAAAAAATTTAAAAAGAGGAATATGATTCGTGGTCTTTTCCAGTCTCACTGAGTAATGAAGAAAAAGGGAAACCTTCACAACCAAAACATATAAGAGAGGAACATGAAGCTCAAAAAAGGAACCTGTAAAGTGAAATCCAAAATATCATCTTGTTGATAGATATTCTACAAAGATGTCAAGAAAGGCTGTGTTATTTTGAGGAAAATTTTATTAATCCCCCTCAAAAGAATCATTACACCTGCCTTATACGCCACTCTCCCCCATCTCCATTCTCCCCCAAAAATCGATTCGGCAAGATAGGTTGAAATGTTTCCCAGATAAGGAAACCATCCAGGGAGTAATAAATGTTGCCTCGAAACAAACGAATTCTCCTTTTGTTCCCGTATATGGATAGAGATCCTATTTCGACCCCACCTTTGCAATTTGTGCTCATGTGTTATATTGCTTATGATTGTCTTTTAGCTTTGTGAACGAAATGAAAGGTTCCGATGTGATTCGAATTGAATGTACTGGGTGTGAAAAAATGTTTGTTGTCGCAAATATCCAATAAAACGAGAACGAGCAGTTCGTGTTGAAAAACAGCATCAGTCAACGCGTTCATTTATTCACAACACCGAATCATAAACATCGTTAAGTCAACGAGAACGTTTTTAAAAAATCATTTCAATCGCGATTGTGTGCGGTGTTATTGAGACATAAATAGTTATGAGCACAATTCCCAGTAATGAGGCAATTAGCGAAATGAACCATTGGAATTTGATTGTTTATGAGTTGTGTTTTACTTATTGTTTTAATTGCTCTTGTTTTGCTTTGTATGGATCACTGAGTTTGTATACACAGATCCGTACACATCTTTTTTTATAATTCACTCGACTTAGTTTCCTTGATTTTTCAATTATTTTTTTGTCTGCTGCCTTGATTCTTTCCCGTCTATGCTGTCTTCAAACTCTTTCATTTGTATTGCTTCCTTTATTTCTTTCACACTATCAACTTCCTCTGATCCAATCAAAATTTGCAGATTAGTCTCAATGACATCGTTTCAATTCCTTCCCTCCCTTTATCTCTTTTGTTTTTTATTTTTCACTTCTCAATTATGCTATGTGACGACTTTTCACTTCTCCTAACTTCTACTTTGTCTCTCCCATCACCTTCAGTCATTAATCTTTCATAAATTTATTCACTAAGCACTTCTTCCCCTGCTCGGGCGCCAAATTTGCATCGTTGCTTGATTCTTGAATTAGATTAAAAAAAAGTCCAAATCTAAAGAAGTCTGGCTTGGTGGATAGAAGATAGAACTGTCTTATTTTATTGATACACCACAGAAGCTTAGAAGAAACGAATCTATATCTCCAAATAATAAAACAAATCGCAAAGTAAGCAGACTCTTTTCCTATTACAAAGTAAAATCAAAACCAAATTGACTCACATTTTTTTATTTTCTTTTTTTGTTGTGTGAAAGTGGCAACTCTACTTTCTCAATTTTCTTCACTTCCCCCTGGTGGTATAGTTCTTCACCACATATTCCACTTCCCCAGGCTGCTAGTACTTTCTCCACTTTTCTCTTTAGTTCCCCAAAAGAGGCTTGCTTTGTTCAATCTTAATCCACTATCTTGATATTCATTTTCATTGATTGCTTGTCATCGTAATCATTTTTCATTTTTTTTTGATCAACTATGTTCTTACTTGATGGGGCTTTATTAGGATTTCTGACACTTAACCTATAAACATTTGTTGTACTGGCTACCTCTCTTACTTCTACTTTTCCGTTAAAGTCACTTATTCAACTTTCTTGGCACATTTTAATCATACCTCCTCCGTCAGATTTTTTTAATTTTTAGTTGATCAATATAAGAACAAAAATCCGCAAAATTATGGAATTTTTTTTTTTTTTTAATTTTTCACCATTTTTCTATTCAAAGACGATTTTTCCCACTTCTTTTCCTGCTCGGGCGCCACATATATGACGCCTTGTTTTTAGAAGGCAGTGGAGGAAGGTAATCGAGGGGGCAACTGCCTTGGTGGATAAAACTGTGATCTCATATCAACAGACAGGTTTGGAAAAGATGAAATGATATCCCCAAATAGTAAAATAATTTAAAGTTTGCAGATTTTGCTTCCCTAATAAAATAAAATGAAAACCGTTTTTTTATTCACAAACCACTTTTTTCCCTTGCTCGGGCGCCAAATTTGCATCGTTGCTTGGTTTCCAGGAATTTGAAAGAGAGTCCTTCCTTCACTGACCACTTTCTTCCCTGCTCGGGCGCCAAATTTGGGACGTTGCTGGGTTTTTAAATAGGATTGGAAGATGGAATAGTGTTTTCATTTTTTTTATTTTACTATCATCTCCCTTTCTCGATTCACAACGTCGTCCGATTCCTCTTTACTGCTCAAAGAACAACAATCTGAAGAGCAGAATTTTTAGAAAATGCGGTAGTCGTACCAGTTGCTGATTTTATTCAAACTAACCTTCTTTTTATTTGCTTCACTCCCCCTCAATCTTTTCACTTCAACTTTTTCTAGTTCCAATCTTTCTTCACCATCTTTTTGTTGATTAATAATTTGTTGTCTTTTTCATTTGATTACTTATTTTTTTCTTCAGAGCTGTCTGTAAGACAATTGAAGGCTCAAAATTTGTGCATAATCTCACTTTCACATTGTTGAGTTGCCTTTAGGTTTCTCCGAGTTATTTGCCGTGCTTTGAGCTGACTTTCAGGTATTTTCGAGGTGGCTCTTTAACATGTTTCTGGTGAGGATTACACAAAAATCAGACGAGACAACTTAAATAGACCTGAAAACACCTCAAAGACTCCTTTAATCACCCAGAAACACCTTAAAACCATTCAATTAGCAGGAATTTAAAAGTTGGGTTACATACAAATTTTGAGCCAGATTATCTTCTCTGTTTTCCTTTGCTAAGTGTGGAGTTTCTATCGCTTTATTCGCTTTCCAGGATTTATCCTCACTTCCTTTACTCTCCGCTCCCAATAGACTTTCGCAAACCATTTAAGATTTGCTTCCTCTTTTTACAAAATTATGATCTTCACTCACTTCAATTTCCTTATTCCATGCTGAACAATAGAAGAACAAGCATCCACGGAAATCTGGAAGATGCCAGAATTGAATAAGTCTTCAACTGCCATCTGATGGTACAGCAAGTCATCTTGTTGAATTCCGCCATGCTTTGCTTCTCTTCCACTTCTGTCCCTGTCTAAACCTCTTTCGTCAACTTCTCCAGAACTTTCACAGGGAGTTCTTTGGTCATTTGGTGCTACTCAAAAGAACAAAATACGCATGAGTTTCTTTTATTCAATGACGAACACGCACTTTCTCATGAGATTCTGGGTAGCGTGAGACTCCTCTCTAGCTTTCAAGACCTCTTGAAAGTTAAATCGGGAGGTTTGGGAGTGGCGCTTTAAAAAGGCGCTTAAAGAGGAAGATGGCATATTAATTTTAGCTTTCCAGACCTCTCGTGTCACTCCCTACAGTTGAACTCAAGGATATCTGCCATCACAACTGTCTTGTACAAATCTAAGAGAAAAATCCGTAGGAGTTAAATCGGAAAGTTTGGGAATGACGCTATGAAATATCATCAGAAGGGAGGTTGTCATGTTAATACTAGCTTTCCAGACTTCTTGTCCATTCCATTACAACTATCCTGTACACATCTCAATAAAAAAAATCCGTAGGAGCTACTACAGCAGAAGCATTGGGAGCTTTATGAAGATGGTGCAGAAAACGTCTGATAACCTGTCACAGGACCAGTACCAAAAACTCGAATTGATGTGCTTCGTTACAACCAAATTACCCCGATAAGCAACAAAGTTTTGCCATTACCATAACCATTATGTAAATTTATTACCAAAAAATTTGCGGCTTGGGCCAGTCGTAATTGTTTCCAATTTATTTGTTTGTCATCATGGAGATAAGCAAAATCTCTCCAATAAAGTCTGTCTCATTGCAAAGCCAGACTGAACAAATTCTTCGCATCAAGTTGCGAAAAATGGCCAACAAATGGCACGCAACAGTCTCATCACCCCCTCGATCTAAAGCCCCATAAAATGTGTCAATGTACGTCTAGATGGCGTTGGAGACCCTTTCTCCACCTTTCTTCGCACTTTTCATTTCCCCCTTTTATAGTTATGGCTTCCTCTCTGCAGCTTCGGGATATTACGTAGCCAAGTGCGGCTTATCATTTTTCTAATTTGAATGTCGATGCTGACATAGGAAATTCATTACCACCGTCAAAATTAAACCCATCTCTAAAGCCAAAGGGCGCAGTTCCAGTGATGCGCCACCAAACAGTTTTCATAAAGTTCTGGAAATCGCCTCATATTCCCCAACGACCCCATGCCGTATATCCTCATAACCATTTTCATCTGCAGTCTGAAAATGGACAAAATCCTGCGCCTAATTAAATATTTGAATGCATATTGCTGCTTTTGCTTGCTGGCAAATGCATTCGTGCTGAAGTTCCGGACCTCGTTAACTATGCAAACCGCCAGGGCTGGCTTCCGAAATGGCTACAACTGAAATTGTATCCTGCATGATTTGGAGGGATATCGGGTCGATAATGGCTGTGTTTGGTTATGGAAGTGCATTTTACTCAGTTGGTTTTGTTGCTGAACTGGATTTTTCTAGACGTGAACATGAACTGGTTGACGTAGAGCCTTGAGCACCATTTGGGTCATTCCTGGTTTCAATTTTCTGATATTCCAGTGGACTTTGTTGTTGTATTGAATATTTGTAGAATTGGAGGTGAACTAGTTTTGGTGGAACCTAAAGCACTTTTTTGATCATTCATGTCGTCCATTACAGATCCTCTAATTAGATTTTGTTGCTGTACTGGATTTTTTCAGAAGTGGACATGAACTGGTTCTAGTAGAACCTATTGCGCCATTTGGGTCACTCATGGCGTCCATAACACATCAATTTTTTGATATTTCAGTGATTTTGTTGCTTCATTAAATTGTTTTTTGGTTGTTTTGTGTTTTATAACATTCCTTTACAATTTAATATACATTTTTTGTTTTACTTTAATTTATTTCTCCTTTATTAAAACTTTGCTTTGTTTTTTTTTGTTGAGGATGTCTTTATCATTACTTGATCTTCTCTCTCTTCTTTAACCTTTTTGTATGGATCTTTGTTTTAGTTTTTTCCGTTCTAATATTCTTAAAAGAGTTTATACTTTTTAATTTTTTTTATTGCCCCTTTGTTGAATTTAACAAATTCAATAAATTCAAAACTATTTATGTTTACCTTTTTGGTCATTTTGTGCTCTTGTTATATTTGGGAGATTTGTTACATTTTGTTATTCAATTATTTATCTTTTATTTTCTTCGATTTCTATACCTTCCTCTTTATTTCTTAGAAATATGTTTCAATATAAGTATTTATACAAAGAATCATTCCTTAATTATCGAAGTTTGGATACTCGTAATTCCGGAATTAGTACATTAGTATCAACAATTTTCACTAATTCTTGTTTAACTAAATCACTATATAATAATGGAACTTGGATTTTGGAATAGTTAGTGAATATTGTAGTTCCTTGGTAATAGTAATTCCGGCTAATAATCCAAGAATTAATGTTCTCAAAAAATAAGTGAACATCAAAAATGATGTTCATACTCCCATTCGTGAAGAATTATTATTTTGGAATTACCATTGATTGATATTTTCATTACTAGTGATTCCAGAATTAGTACATTATTATATAAACGGAATTAGTATTTCATTCCATAATATTATCATAGACCAATAAATCTGGAATTACTACTACTGGAATCATAAATTTGAAATTAGAAGAGTCTTCAATTTATCTCCGGAATTGGTAACTATGAAACTAATGCCAATGATACTAATTATTTGAGCTGGAATTAACCATTTAGTATCAGAAGAATGTTTAATATATTTTCGGAATCAATTACTATGAATCTAATCTCAAAAATCATCAAACTGTAGAATCAGAAGAATTTTATTGAAAAAATTAAGAATTACAGTTTTCAATGTATATAATAATTCCGGAATTAGTTTTTGAACAGAAAATCCAAAACCTTTGAATATAATAATTCCGGGAACTAATGTACTAGGAATGGGTGTTTTCAGGTTGCGATCGCAAAAATAAATCATAGAAAATAATGCATATTTATTATTATTAATGCTGGAATTATTATACCTTCATTAGAGTATGAACAGTTTTAAATAATTCCGATTTTTTTTCTTACCATCTCAGGAATTGGCTTGTGTTGATTTGAATATCCACGCCAAAATAATAATTCTAGCTAATGAGAATTATTTATTCCAGAGTGCACATAGTTTATGGAATTATCAAAATAACGCCCGTTTTTTTTGGTATTTTATAGACAAGTTATTCCGGAATTAGTTCTTGTAGAAAGGTCATGAATAGTTCTTATTTCTGTAATTATCCGTATATTAATATTTTCGTTGGAGCTGAAGGAGATTCTCAAATGATCAATAGTAATTTCTTTTTTCCCAAGAAATAATATTGGGCAAGGAATTACTGCTAGTTAATCTTTCAATTGTTCTAGTAACTCCGGAATTAGGGCATTAATATGAGAATTTACAGTGTGGATGTAACTCTCTATGGTAGCTGGCATTATTAATTCCGTGCTGAATAAAATATTAATTCCAGGAATAAAGACAACTTTCAAGACAATAATGTAGTATCAGTAATTCCAGAACTAGTTTGCATTCATAGAAAACACCAAAGATGATTTGGGCAATAATTCCACAACTGCGAAAACTAATTCCCTCATCATGGCTGGAATTAGTAAAACCCCACTGAATAGAACATTAATTCCACCAACGATGTAGAAATATTTTCCGCAGTTTTTCACAACATCACATCAAATCTTCTAGTTCTGGTGTCCATTCTACACCAGTTGGTCATACACAGTTGATTTTGTTGCTGTACTAGATTTTTTTAGATGTGAAATTGAGCTAGTGTTGCCGGAGCCTAAAGCATCCCTTAGGTCATTCATGGCGTCCATTACAGATAAGTTATTTGATATTTTTCCACTCTGTCAGTTGATTTTGTTGCTGAACTGGATTTTTGTGGAACTGGAGTTGAGCAGGTTCTGGTGGAACTTATAGCACCAATTGGGTCCCTTATGGCTTCAACCTAGCGTAAATAATCCATGATTTGATCAGGATGATAAATTTCAAACTTCTTGAAATGCGGAACTAGGTAACACGCGCGTGAAAGTACAAATTAAAATTAATTTGATCGTATATAGGTAAGGGCACGTATATTTGAATAATTCCAATAGAGTTAAACGAGTCAATTCCAACCCTACTTCAAAAGTGAAATACAATATTTCCCTCACGTTTCGGCCCTTATCGCTTCATGCGCACCCGGCGTACAAATCGTGACTGTGCGATTATTGTTCGTTTCCTAATACAACATTTTTTGCACAAAAGCTGACCATATGGCAAGCGATAAATCTTTTTTGGATGTGAAAGTACGCCAATGATATCAGATATGATAACCAAAAATATTTACACGGATCCAATGCGCACAAAGATAATATCACATCGTAAATGTCAGAAAAACCGAGTGAAATCTGTAAAACAAACACCGGGCTTGTTGAATATTTTCAGTTGGGAATTCGATTTAATTGATTATTATAAATAGTGCTTGTTTGTGTGGGTTTATTTTGGAAAGGGTCTTGTATTAGATTTATTGGTCTTTTGATGTTAACACAAAATTTGGACTTTTTTCTGATTTTTTTTTATAATTGAGTTGAGGGTTTTAAATAAGAAATATTTGTCCGACAACAAACTACATTGTTTTATGACATAATAACATGCCATTGAATCACTGTTTTATTGCCATAATGACCTCATGACATGCAATATTAATTCATTAAAATCTGTAGCAATATTTATTTATGTTGAACACCCCTCCAACATGAACATCCTGTATTAACCCAAACCACGCCCAATCGCATCGATATTCCAAGTCCATCGGTGACTTTATCTTCTGACTATTAAATCGACATTGTATAACGCGGATGGCATTTGTAATACCTAGAAAAGTCGAGCTTCCTTTGAAAATGTACGTGAACAGACATTAGATGCTAATAATGATTCTCATGGAATAGCCTCATGACTTTTTTATGAGAGACAAGGACGTACAGTTTATTTATTGGTTTATATTATTGACATTTAGTGGACTGTTTATTTAGTCAAGTGTTATGGGTGGTATTTTGTTTTGAATCTCTATCTTGCCATTAGTTTAGGTCGTCAGATTAAAAATAATAATAACCTGGACCCGCGGAAGTGATAATTCCACAAATTTACATATAAAAAAGTGATAATTCCGCAAATACAGGAAATTGATAACCCTTGCGAATCCGTAAATGCGATAATTCCCCACAAATATTAATTCTGCGGTTTCATGAAAGCGGTAATTCTGCAATTTCAAACTAATAGAATCTATGACAAGACAACTTTGTAATTCCCTAAAAATGTTAATTCCACATAGTCACGAAGGGAATAAATCACAATCTAAAAAGTTAATAAAACTTTGGATTCTAAGAGTAAGATAATTCCGCAAAAACGTTAATTCCGCAGATCCATGTAAGCGATAATTGATAGTGGAAGGAGATGATACATTAGTCAGCAAAAGTGTTGATTCCGCCCATTCATAAAGGTGATATTTCCGTAGATATAAGAAATTGTTGAAGCTGCGGATCCGCAAGGGTTGTAATTCCTCATCGGAGAGTTAATTTCACGGGACAACAAATTTGAAGTTATTAAAATCTGCTATCTGCAAGAATGTTGTATATATAAATACATATGAAAAAGTGATAATTCCGCAAATACAGGAAATTGATAACCCCTGCGAATCCGTAAATGCGATAATTCCCCACAAATATTAATTCTGCGTATTCACAAAAGCGATAACTCTGCAATTCAAAACTAATAGAAACTATGATAAGACAACTTTGTAATTCCCTAAAAATGTTAATTCCACATATCCACGAAGGGAATAAATCACAATCTAAAAAGGTAATAAAACCTTGGATTCTTAGAGTAAGATAATTCCGCAAAACCGTTAATTCCGCAGATCCATGTAAGCGATGATTGATAGTGGAAGGAGATGAAACATTAGTCAGCAAAAGTGTTGATTCCGCGAATTCACAAAGGTGATAATTCCGTAGATATAAGAAATTGTTGAAGCTGCGGATACGCAAGGGTTGTAATTCCTCATCAGAGAGTTAATTTCGCGGGACAACAAAGTCGGAGGTATTAAAGTCTGGTATCTGCGACAGTGTTATATATAAATACATTTAAAAAAGTGATAATTCCACAAATACAGGAAATTGATAACCCCTGCGAATCCGTAAGTGCGATAATTCCCTACAAATATTAATTCTGCGGTTTCATGAAAGCGGTAATTCTGCAATTTCAAACTAATAGAATCTATGACAAGACATCTTTGTAATTCCCTAAAAATGTTAATTCCACATAGTCACGAAGGGAATAAATCACAATCTAAAAAGTTAATAAAACTTTGGATTCTAAGAGTAAGATAATTCCGCAAAAACGTTAATTCCGCAGATCCATGTAACCGATAATTGATAGTGGAAGGAGATGATACATTAGTCAGCAAAAGTGTTAATTCCGCGAATTCACAAAGGTGATAATTCCGTAGATATAAGAAATTGTTGAAGCTGCGGATCCGCAAGGGTTGTAATTCCTCATCAGAGAATTAATTTCGCGGGACAACAAAGTCGGAGGTATTAAAGTCTGGTATCTGCGAGAGTGTTAATTCCGCAAATACAAAATCTGCTATCTGCGAGAATGTTATATACATAAATACATATAAAAAAGTGATAATTCCGCAAATATAGGAAATTGATAACCCCTGCGAATCCGTAAGTGCAATAATTCCACACAAACATTAATTCTGCGTATTCACAAAAGCGATAACTCTGCAATTCAAAACTAATAGAATCTATGATAAGACAACTTTGTAATTCCCTAAAAATGTTAATTCCACATAGTCACGAAGGGAATAAATCACAATCTAAAAAGTTAATAAAACTTTGGATTCTAAGAGTAAGATAATTCCGCAAAAACGTTAATTCCGCAGATCCATGTAAGCGATAATTGATAGTGGAAGGAGATGATACATTAGTCAGCAGAAGTGTAAATTCCGCAAATTCACAAAGGTGATAATTCCGAAGATATAAGAAATTGTTGAAGCTGCGGATCCGCAAGGGTTGTAATTCCTCATCAGAGAATTAATTTCGCGGGACAACAAAGTCGGAGGTATTAAAATCTGGTATCTGCGAGCGTGTTATGTATATAAATACCTATAAAAAAGTGATAATTCCGCAAATACAGGAAATTGATAATCCCTGCGAATCCGTAAGTGCGATAATTCCCCATAAATATTAATTCTGCGGTTTCATCAAAGCGATAACTCTGCAATTCTAAACTAATAGAATCTATGATAAGACAACTTTGTAATTTCGTAAAAATGCTAATTCCACATATCCACGAAGGGAATAAGTCAAAATCTAAAAAGTAAATATGGTGCAATTTGATTTATTTTGTCACATTTTCATCTTTTTTATATTCGTTCACTTTTTTATTCGGATTTTTGTTGCCCTTAATTTGATTTTCTCACTTTAAAAATGATAATTTTCATGTTTTTTGTTGATTTACTCACTTCTCTGTATCTCAATTGATCTCATCCTAGTTTCAACGTATTTATTGTCTTTTTTATTGATATTTTTTAATTTGGCTTCTTTCCTCTATTTTTGATTTCAAATTATATTTTTTTACGTTTGTTAATTTTTATTCGGATTTTTGTAAAAAAATTTCTCTTCCGATTATTTTTTTTTATTGTCCACTTTTTTTTTGTATTTAAATTGATTTCATCTTCATCTTTCAACATATTTGTTCACTCTTTTATCCAGCGTTTATTAAATAATTAACTTTTCCAATTATTTTTTCTTGATTCTTTGAATTTTTGTCGCATTTTTTTTCCTGAGTGATGTTATATTTTGCTCTAAAAACATTGATTTCCTTGTCGATGGTTCTTTTCTACACTTTTTTGGTGGCAAGCTAATATTTTGCTCTTTTCCCATGTCGTTGTTTTCCTCAAACTAAAACAGTTAATTCATTCTGGACAAAATGACTAATTAAAAAAAAACTAAAGCAGTTGAAAAGTCGAAAAATACCTAATACCTGACAAAGTGGAATAATTAAAAGAAACTAAAAACCATTAAAAACGTTCTTGTTGTTTTACATGCACACTTCTCTGTCTTTATTGAATTTATCCTAGTTTGTTTTTTTTATTTACCTTTTGTTTGATTTTTCATCTCTTCAATTTTTTTTTTCTTTGTTTAAAGTCATACATATTTCACGCCTTTTTTACGTTAATAAACATTTTTTCACGAATTTTTGTTGATTTTTTTGACTCAATTATTTTATAATTGCTCTAAATTCCGATCATCTTTTTTTGTTGCTGTCCACACTTTTTTGTATTTTAGTTGATTTAATCGTACATATTTGTTTTCTTTTTTATTTGGCGTTCATTCAATTTTTAATTTTTTTGTTGTTTCTTCGGAGCTTTGTCGCATTTTTTGCCTTGGTTATGTATACTTTGCTCTAAAAACATTGTTTTCCTTGTTAAGGGTTCTTTTCTACACTTTTTTGGTGGCTTAGTTAATTTCTTGTTGACTTCTTTATTCAGGTTTTTGTAGTTTTTTTTAATTCTACTGTTCTGGTCTTTTTCCATGTCGTTGTTTTCCTCAAATTAAAACAGTTGCAAATGTTAAAAAAAACTAGAAATGCATTCAACTGGACAAAATGAGGAATTAAAAAAAACTTAAGCAGTTGAAAATCTTAAAAAAGAAAAAATACCTAATAGAATTAAAAGAAACTAAAAATCATCAAAATTGTTTTTTTTATTCGAATTTTTGTTGCTTTTTTTGACTTTATTTTTGCTCTAAATCTCAATCATCTTTTTTTTGTTGCTGTCCACACTTTTTTGTATTTTAGTTGATTTCATCGTACATTTTTGTTTTCTTTTTGATTTAGCGTTCATTCAATTTTTAGTTTTTTTGTTTTTTTTTTCTTGTTTTTTCGGATTTTTTCTGCATTTTTTGCCATGATTATATTTATTTTGCTCTAAAAATATTGTTCAGGGTTCTTTTCTTCACTTTTTTGATGGCTTAGTTAATTTTTTTCATATTTGTTGATTCCTTTATTCAGGTTTTGTAGCTTTTTTTATATCTTATGTTTTGCTTTTTTTTAATGCCGCTGTTTTCTTCAAACTTAAACGGTCAAGAATGTTAAAAAAGAGTAGAAACACATTTAACTAGACAAAATGGGAAATAGGAGATTAAAAAAAAAACTAAAATAGTTAAAAGTGTAAAAAAATACAAAAAAATCTTAAAAACTGACAAAATAGCAATTTTGAGGAAACTTGAGCCATCAAAATGGAAGTTTTTAAAGGTACTTACATCATTAAAAATGCTGGTAAAAAGTAAAATTAATCACCTATTATAGAGCCATGTTACCCTTCAAAATCTTCATTTTCCTCCACAACCTTTTGTCTTATCCAGACTCCTCAAATTCATTGCCATTGCCTTCATCATGTTCTTCAGTAAATTCTTCTCAGGTCCAGTTAATTCTTCACGTTAAATGGATTGTCGCTCTTCAACTTGAATTTATCTTTATCTTCATCAATTTTGGGTCATCATCATCCAAACACCTCAATGACTTTGCTTATAAGGGATGATGCCAAAGACATCTCCAGATAGTGATGATTTACTTCACAAAAAAAGGGTACACTTGAGGAAAGTATGAAGAAAAGAGTTACTTACCAACCTTAGTCAGTCCAAATGTCACCATTCTGCTTCAATATCGTCATCAAATTCCTTGAAAAGCTATGAAGAAGATCAAGACTGTGTACTAGAGGAGCAGACGAAGGACTTATTTAGATCTTCCTGACCATCACTTCAAAACATCATCATCATCGTTGATTTCACCATCATCATCATCTGATTTTCATGATGAGACTGCCCAAGGACTGACCACCCAGCATTGTTTCACAAAGGATGATGACTTGATAGAAGAGTTCAAATTTCTGAAGAAGCTTCAAAGGTGAAGACTACACAGTAGATGAAGAAGATAACGATCTTTCAAGTATCAAGTATCCTCCTTACCATTACTGCTACCATCTCTATCTTCAACTTTGCTTACATCAGTTTTATTCCCAAGTAGAACTCCAGAAAGTCTTGAAGCTGATGAACCACTTGAATCTTTTATCAAAAATCGATAGTCCAACCCTGACTTTCAGTATGATGCCTCTCCATACAATGGAATCCAACGTCGGAGCGCAATATGGCGTATTATCCCGGACCATTCGTCGTTGCCATGGCAACGAGCCACCCTTCTTGTGATGCAGCAGCAACCGATGTTAAATCACACTGAAGGGCTGAGGGCTGGCATGAGGGGTGGGGGGACGGTCGGTGGAGTTTGCAGCTAATGGGGAATGTGCCGGCTTTTGTAATTACAAATGAATTTCGGTTTAATTAAAAAAGTTGCTGCGCCGAATGTTGCCCAATTTCATTTACATACACAGTGAGTTGAAGTTTCCCTATAGGGCGGTTATGGATGGTTAATGTGGTTTTTGTTTAAGCTTCTATTTTTGTTATGGGAGTTATGGACCCTTGAATCAAACTTGCCAAAGAATTACTCAAATCCCTCCCTGTCGTTTTCTCCTGACTGGATCGAGACGACGCGACCGTCGCTTATTTTACCCCGTTATCTTGACTGCTTTATCTTTTAGGGTAGGTATACAACAGTAACTGTGGTCGTTAATATCCCAACTGAGCCCTATCTTGAACAGTTAATCTCTTAGGAATTGTCTAGAGTACATTGTCGTAAACAATCACATGCAATGCCAGCACCTTTGCTGTTATAGTGGCGATTATGTTGGATCTATTGTGCGGGTTCAATGATCTACTTGTCGTTTTTCTCATTTTCATAAGACTGATTTTTTCGCTGATCGTAGATGTATCGCTATTAGGAGTTTGCGGAATTAATTATCATTTTCTTGGATTTGCGGAATTATCGCCTAATTACCACCCTTGCGGATATAAAGTTTCGCGAAATTATAACTTCCATTTACACAGAATTAGTACTCTGGCAGATCAGCAGAATTGGTACTTCATGTTTGTCCATCCAACAAAAATCCAAGATCTCAATGACTTCATTAAAACCGCCATGATCGCTATGGTGAGGGAATTACTACCCTGGCAAAAATTACCTCTCTCTTGGATCAAAGGCTATATTACTTTTTTAGATTGGCGAAATTATCGCTTTCGTGGATACATCTGATCAAAATTTTTGGAAATTATCACCCTAACGAATCCTCAGCTTTATCACTTCTTCGCATTTGCGGAATTATTACTTTTGTGGATACGTGGTTCTATTATTGGCCCGCGTTGGCGGAATTATTGCTTTCGTTTTTCTGTGGAATAAATATTTTTGTGAAATTAGTAATTTTAATCATACCGGATCCACGGAATTAACACATTTGAGAAATAATCACTCTCGCGGATATAACATTGTATTACCTTTCTAGATTCCGGAAATTATCGCTTTTGTGAATTTGCGGTAATAAAATTTTTCGGGAATTACCACTGTAACTCATCCATTCGCAGATTTGCGAGATTATTGCTCTCGTTCATTTGCGGAATTAAGGAATTAGGAATTGCTTATCCGCATCTTTATAGTTTTTTCATTGCTTTGCGAGTAGTGATTTCGAGGAATTATCACTATCACGGATACACAATGCCATCACCTTTTGAGATTCACGAAAGTACCTCTTTCTGTGGAACCGCGGAATTAACGTTTTTGGGGAATTAATAATCTTATAAAATCACTTTCACCGATCTGCGGAATTATCACCTTTGTGGATAAGTGGTTCTATTATTGGCCCTCGTTGGCGGAAATATTTTTTTTTCTGAGAAATATATATTTTTGGGAAATTAGTAGTTTTAATCTTATCCGATCCACGGAATTTGAAGTTTTGAGAAAGATCACTCTTACGGGAATAAGATTGTATCACCTTTTAAGATTTCAGGAATTATCGCTTTTGTGGATTTGCGGTATCAAAATTTTTGGGGAATTCTCGCTCTCCTTTATTATTATTCTACCAGATCCGCAGCTCTATAGTTTTCTTATAGCTTTGCGAGTGGTACTTTCGAGGAATTATCTCTATCACTGATACAAAACGTCGTCACCTTTTATTCACGAAATTATTGATTTTTAGGTTCCGGGAATTATCGCTTTTGTGGATTTGCGGTATCAAAATTTTTGGGAAATTATTGCTCTCCTTTATCCACGAAATTAACATTTTTACGGACTTAGGAATTATTCTACCAGATCCGCAGCTCTATAGTTTTCTTATAGCTTTGCGAGTGGTACTTTCGAGAAATTATCTCTATCACTGATACAAAACGTCGTCACCTTTTATTCACGAAATTATTGATTTTTAGGTTCCGGGAATTATCGCTTTTGTGGATTTGCGGTATCAAAATTTTTGGGAAATTATTGCTCTCCTTTATCCACGGAATTAACATTTTTACGGACTTAGGAATTATTCTACCAGATCCGCAGCTCTATAGTTTTCTTATAGCTTTGCGAGTGGTACTTTCGAGAAATTATCTCTATCACTGATACAAAACGTCGTCACCTTGTATTCACGAAATTATTGATTTTTAGGTTCCGGGAATTATCGCTTTTGTGGATTTGCGGTATCAAAATTTTTGGGAAATTATTGCTCTCCTTTATCCACGGAATTAACATTTTTACGGACTTAGGAATTATTCTACCAGATCCGCAGCTCTATAGTTTTCTTATAGCTTTGCGAGTGGTACTTTCGAGGAATTATCTCTATCACTGATACAAAACGTCATCACCTTTTATTCACGAAATTATTGCTTTTTAGGTTCCGGGAATTATCGCTCTTGTGGATTTGCGGTATTTACATTTTTGGGTAATTATTGCTCTCCTTTATCTACGGAATTAACATTTTCACGGAATTATGAATTATTCTTATTGATCCGCGGCTTTATAGTTTTCTTGTAACTTTGCGAAAAGTACTTTCGAGAAATTATCTCTATCACTGATACAAAACGTCATAACCTTTTATTCACGAAATTATCGCTTTCGTGGAACTGCGGAATCAACATTTTTAAGGAATTATCTCTCTTACAAATCCACTTTCTCCGATTTGCGGAATTATCACTTTTGTGGACACGTGGTTCTATTATTTGTCCTCGTTGGCGGAATTATTGCTTTTGTTTTTCTAAGGAATAAATATTTTTAAGAAATTAGAAGTTTTGATCTTACCGGATCCACGGAATTAATCAGTTTTGAGAAATAATCACTCTCGCGGTTATAACATTGTATCATCTTTTAAGATTCCAGGAATTATCGCTTTTGTGGATTTGCGATATCAACATTTTTGGGGAATTATTGCACTCGTTTATCTGCGGAATTAACATTTTTACGGAATGGGAATTATTTTATCAGATCCGCAACTTCATAGTTTTCTTATAGCTTTGCGAGTAGTACTTTCGAGGAATTATCTCTTTCACGGATACACAGCGTCATCAACTTTATTCAAAAAATTATCGCTTTCGTGGAACTGCGGAATCAACATTTTTGAGGAATTATTAATATTTCATATTCACTTTCTCCGATTTGCGGAATCAACACTTTTATGGATTCGAGGTTTTATTACATTCACTGATTCTCGAAATTATTACCTTCGTGGATCTGCGGAATAAACATATTGGGGGAATTGGGAACTACTCGTAACGAATCCGCAGCCTTATGACTTTTTTGGATTTGCGGAATTATCACTTTTACGGATCCGCTGAATCAATTGCGGATTCTCATTATTTTTACTGATCCGCGGAACTATTGCTCTCTAGCATCTGGGGAATTAAAATTTTTAACCAATTAGAAATTACTCTTCTCACTCTATCGGGTGATAGATTCCCTCACCTTTTCACCTAACCGAAATTATCGCTTTAATGGCCCACAAAATCAAAGTGTTGGATTGCGGATCCGCAGCATTATAACTTTATTGTATTTGCGGAATTATTACTTCTGTCAAAGTGTGTCTACCCGTGTAATTATCGCTTTCATGGAACTGCAAAATTGACGTTTTTGCGGAATTATCATACTTTAAGAATTCAACTATTATTACCTTTTTAGATCTGGAGTTTTCCCTTTCGTGGTTATTGTGGAATTAACATTTTTAGGAATGTACAAATCTAGTTTATCAGAGGATTTATCACTTGAGAATCGCGGAATTATCGCTTTCAAGAATCCACGGAATTGATATTTGGGAGAAATTATCTCTCTAGGGGTCTATCACTTTTGTAGAACCGTGGAATAAACAGTCTTGCGGATCCAACATTTTATTATTTTTTCCAGTCTCTTACGGATCCGCAATTTCACCATTTTCTTGGTTTTCACGAATCTGCGTAGATATATAGAATTAACATTTTCAGGTAATTACTACTCTAATTAATCAGAGGCATTATAACTTTTTTAGAATCGGGAAATTATCGCCTTTGTAGATCCTCAAAATCAACATTTGTAAGGAATTATCTCTCCAACGGATTGGCAGAGGTTTATGACTTTCTTGTATTTGCGGAATTATCACCTTTCGGCATTAACACTCCCGCGGATCCAAGGTTTTATCAATTGTCCAGATTCTGACGAATCCGAAACTTTATTCTCTTTGTTTTGCGCATCTGCGGAATTAGAACTTTCACGGAATCACCACTACTTGCGGAGCCGCGATTTCGACGCTTTCTTGAATTTGTGGATTTATCACTCGCGCTGACTGATGCTTCATCACCTTCTTCTCCTCGTGAAATTATCGCTTTAATGGATTTGCGGAATTAATATTTTTGCAGTCATCATCATCATTTTCTTGAACTTTCGAAATTATCACTTTCATGAGCATTTAGCACATTTGTGCAATTACCAATTTCCCGGATTCTTGGAATTATCGCTTCTGTTGATTTGCGGAATTAACCTGTTTTCATAAATATAATTCTGGAGGTTTCTCAGATATATATCACTGCTTCAAACTTTTGTCGGTGCGCGGAATTATCGTTTTCAAGAAACTCCGGAATTACCACTTCCGTAAATGCGCGAATCTATAGGTATGCATTTTTTAATGATTTGAAGTTTAATGGTTTTCTATACAGGGTGTCCGGGAAAATGTGGGAGATCTCTCGGATTCAGATAGAACAATAAAAAATAAGATGACAAGTTCCCATAAATTTTTTTCCTAGCGGCCCTCCCTACGGAGATACGGCCCCCTAAAGGACCCCACTGGAAATCGGTTTTTCTTGAATAACTTTTAAACGACTCAATATAATTCAATGAAAATTTAATATGATAAACAGTAGTAAGGACCTCTCAAAATACTTCCCTTAAAACATAATTAGCTTGTTTAGTTTACCAGGGACGGACTAGATTGTACATTTTAACGCTCACATTTTTAACACCCTGTATGATAAGGAGTTAAAAAAAATAAATTTGGATACCTTGAACATTAAGCTAAAGAAAAGGTACTCTTGTTCATTGTCGATAAAATGAACCATTTTCGAGAAAAAACAATTTTTATTAAACAAAACCTCGAAAAAAGCCATGACGAAGTGGTGCTCTTGACGAAATTGTGAACCTTGTCATCTTATTTTTTAATATTCTATCAGAATCCGAGAGATCTCCCACATTTTCCCGGACACCCTGTATAGAAGTTGCATTTCCAGAACTATTCTACAGGCTATATACAAAAACTAAAAAATGGACAAACAATAAAACCGTCACTTTCTAAACATCACAAAATACACCGATCAATAAAAAAGACTTTCTCCAATTACCCTCGATCATCCCAAAACAACCCTTCAAATCCGTTTTATCACATTCTAAGAAAAATCACCCTTTTTCTTATTTGCATCATAGTTGGAACCATTCAACCAACCGTATAACTTTCTTTTTTATTGCCCAGCATCAAAGGGCCATAAACCCTTTTTTATCAAGTCTAGGTAAAAAAAACCTTGGTTTCTGCTCTTGTACATTGTTGTCGCCGTTTATTGATGTAACCCTTTAAATTCCAGGTCCAAACGGTTGTCCAAGAAGACGCGGCAGACAAACCTACACCCGCTTCCAAACCCTGGAGCTGGAAAAGGAGTTCCACTTCAACCACTACCTTACCAGACGGAGAAGAATAGAAATAGCCCATGCGCTGTGTCTGACAGAACGTCAGATTAAAATCTGGTTCCAAAATCGACGGATGAAATTGAAAAAGGAACTGCGAGCGGTGAAGGAAATCAACGAACAAGCCAGAAGGGAAAGGGAGGAACAGGAAAGACACAAGCAACAGCAACAAGATAAGCAGAAGAACATGGGAGGCAATGGGGAGAGCATACATCAACACCATCACGATTTAAAAATGAACATGACCAAAGCCGAAAGTCCCACGGATTTGTTGAAAACAGTGACGAAAGTTCCGACATAAATTGTTTTTCGTTGTTTTTTTGTTTGTTTGTTGTTTCGGACCGTTCGCGTGTACATAATTTTGTGCTTTGTGACTTTTATTGACATTGTGCTTCGTTGTTCGTTGTACATACGTTATTATTTTTATACGTTATTTTCTAGTTATTTTTAAGTTATCGATCAGTGTGTGAAGCTGATCTCTAATTTTGGTTACGTTATATTGTTGTGATTTTTGTCTTGTTGTTCCACGCTTTATGTTCCGTATTATGTTTGTGGGGTTGGGGTGACACACCTGATATGACTTTTGACACAGAATGAGTTCTACCAACTTGTCGTTCGTTTGAAAAAATGTTTCTCTTCTCTACCTCTAGAGGGCGCTTTATCTGGAATCTGAATTTCACTTACAACAACAAAAGAACAACACAAAAACAATAAAAAGACAACACAAAAATAATTACTCGTTTTTTGTTGTTGATTATTGTGATGTTTTTTGTTGTTAGTGTTATTTCATGTTATTTTTTCATTGTTGTCATGTCATTCAAAGACAAGTTTTCTGACGTCATTCGTGGACACCGTGTATATTATGGATTGATTTTTAACCAAATTCACTCATTTTTGGTACATTCAATTTCAACTTGCTTTCAAATCACCCTGTATATACTTTCCAAAGTGGTCATGCAGTTTTTTAATGATTTTGACTTTCATTGGTTCCTCCTTCTCAATATAAAAAAAAATTATTTTATATTTAATTTAGTGAAATTTACTGATCACTCTGTATACAGGGTGTTCCAGAATAACATGCTAATAATAAAAGGGGTGATTCTTGGGCTCATTTTAAGAAAAAAAAATCATATGAACGTATGTCCTAAACGCCTTAACTTTTGAGATACAGGGTGTCAAAGTTTTGAAAAATAGATACTTATTTTACAATAACTTTGTCATTACTGTAGATATCTTTATGAAATTTGAGTCATGTATTTTAGGCATTAATACTCATTCTTTGATGCACGAACAATTTAATTATTCTGACCAGTGCCGTCCATGCGGGTTTTGGTTTGCATATTTTTTGGGTTAAGTTAAGGCGTTTAGGACATACGTTCATATGAATTTTTTTTCTTAAAATGAGCCCAAGAATCACCCCCTTTATTATTTGCATGTTATTCTGAAACACCCTGTATAACTTCTACTAACATTTATACACCGATTTACTTATTTTTGAAACTTTCATAATAAATTAAATTGTTTAAAAAATTTAATTCTGAGTTGCTCTTGAAACTTTCGTATACAGGGTGTTAGGTAAAGGGTTAGTCATACTGGATAAGCCAATTCTGAATATTTATACACAGTAAAAAAAATTCAGTGGAAATTTTTTATAAACTTTCACAAACTCATGTTATAGCAAAATTTGAAGCTGATATCTTAAAAAACAGGTACGAGTGATTTTTTTTTATTTTTTGATACGGTAAATGACATGGTCATATAAATCACCCTGTATAAACCAAACCAAAAATAGTTTGAGCAATCTAAAATAGATTCAAAACACGTGTTACAGCAGAATTTGAAGCTGATATCTTCAAAAACACTCGTTAATATCTCCATTTAGAAAATGACATGGTCGCATAAATCACCCTGTATAAACCAAAATAAAAATGATTATTAAAATCCAGAAAAGGTACATTGGAATAGATTCAAAATCACATGTTATGGTGAAATTTGAAGCTGATAACTTGAAAAACTTTAGAATAATAAATTTTTAAATTTTTTAATGAGGAAAATGACATGGTCTCATAAATCACTTTGTATTAACCAGAATAAAAACGATTTTTGAAAATTTAGAAAAAGCATGTCGAAATGAATCTAAAAACTCATATCTTAGCAAAATTTTAAGCAGATATCTTGAAAAAAATAAGGGTAGTGAATTTTTTAGTGAGAAGGATGACATGTTAGCAAAAATCACCCTGTACATACCAAAATGTAAATAATTTTAAAAATCCAAAATAAAAACATTGGAAAATATTCAAAAACTCATATTAAAGCAAAAAATTTGAAGCTGATATCCTAAAAAACTTGAAATTTATGGATTTTCAAATTTTCCAATAAGGAAAATTACATGGTCTCATAAATCACCTTGTATAAATTGAAAACGATTTTGAAAATTCAAGAAACTTCGAAATTGATTTGAAAACTCATATTAAAGCAAAATTTGAAGCTGATACCACCAGTGAATTTTTAGTTTTTTAATAGGAAAATGACATGGTCGCACAAATCACCATGTAGAAGAAAAAGTCGGAAACATTTTGGAGCACACTTTTACAAAAAACATGCTCACCAAGTTTGACTAACCCTCTACCGAACACCCTGTATCCATCTAGCTAATCAAATGATCACTCTGTGACAAAAATTTACATTATGATAATCGCGTTCTACACTTTCGTACTTCCATGGGATAAAACTGTGACTATTTCCATGGGCGAGATAGGCAAAACAGTCGACGTTCTGACAGTTGACGAATTAAATGTCATTGACACAAAGCCACGTTGTCACATTGTGTAAAAATAGTGAATCAAGTGTGTTACCTCATATAAAACCCCTATAAATTTACGTTTTGGTTTTGAGGGTAGATCGTTTCGAAACAGCAATAAAGGGCAGATTTAATTTACCTAAAAGAATTCGTGCCAAGCATGGAATGACGAATCCGCCGCCACTATAATAGTAACATTTTCAATGCAAAGGGGTTGAAAATAATGGAATCTATTCTAGTAATCTCTATACGTAATTTGGTGTCAGGGTAGAAGAAACTTTTATTATGAAGAAGTCGTATTTTCAGCAATCCCAAATATTTACAAAATATATTCATTGTATGAATGAATTTCAAACTATAGCAACGTACCCGTCTAATCCAGTTTGTAGATTAAATAAGGACTATTTAAACGTTCTCCAAATATATCTTAGGAATATAGATACGTAAAACTGTACAATATTTCGACAAACAAAAATTAATGTAAATGTGTTTCTTTGTCTGATATTTATTTTTTTCTACACGCTTCTGTTTCATATTTGTAAATAGAACACGTATACGCTATTAAGTTTGTTGTTTGGACTGCAGTTTTGGATTCACAATTCAATATAGTGTTCAGAGCCTGTAAGGAAATATATTGTTTAGGTGTACAGACTTAACATGTAAATAGGGCTGCTTCTGTGAAATTTATTGATGGATGTTTTGCTCAAATATTCATTTCAATCATCCTATATGTTATTTGGTACACAGTATAGGCGTTGTTTGGAATTTTTGAAACCCAACAGTCTTGCATCCGATCTAAAATCCCTAGAACTTTTGGTGAATCATCAAAGACCAAAAAATTGACTTCTTTAAGAATTTTTAGCTTTTCAGTCGTAATAAAAACGCCATAAACGCCTGTACTGTACCAATAAACCCTAAACTCTCATAAAAGTACAAAATTGACCTCTATTCGTACTTCTCGGTGCAATACCCAAAATGCTTTACCCTATACCCCTTTAGTGAAACATTCCAACCAGTGCAATTATTCTTGGATTTTCATACAATGAACAAGATTCAAAACTTTAGATTTATCACATTTCCGCCTATCGCTTTACATGTAACACTAATACTCAAAAAATTGTTTTGTCAGTAATCACTAGAATAGTTATATTATTGTTTATAGTACTTGTAAGTGTAGGCTTTGGATATTGATAGTTCCGTATTGTACGATGTAATATACGTTTTGACCTCAGAAAGGTAGGACAGAGTCCTCCACTGGGCATACCCTCAAACCGAATTCAACTGTACTATAAATAGTGTACTAGTGGGCTACAATTAAATTAAGCTTTGATGCCATGTTTCTAATATTTATCTGTAAAACGTAATATAATGTAACTGTACAGATTGTCTGAACTGATTAAATATTTCTTTGGAAGCTGTGGTTTTCATCCTTACAAAACCTGCTCCAAGCAGCCCGGAAAGCCACACGGCAAGCAATCACATTCATTTTTTGAACTTTGTCAAAAAATCGACATTGTTCTATTTAGCGACGAGCACGTGCACTAACATCCAAGCTCATTCACATGCTTGTGCTCGTGCTCATGTCCGTTGAATTTCACGGAAGCGTGTATGGAAAGCAAGCAAGGCAAATGTCAATATTGTGCCGAATTTCACACACTTGATAATATTCAAAAAAAAATAATAATTATTGGACGCTTGTCCCGTCCGACATCTTTTCAAATGTTCTTCGCGAACTTGCGAGGGAGAGACGAGATACTAATCGCATGTGAACTGGTGAAGGTGCACAAACCCATTCATGTTTTGAATCTTGCCAAATAACCAACATTATTTCATTCGGCGACGAGCACGTGCATGGACATTTGAGCAAAGCCAGTTAGCATATTTACACGTTTGTTCCGGTTAAATGTGCCATTGAACTGGAGCGGAGCAAAGAGCACGTGCACAAACCTCCGAGAAGCCCACCTACATGATCATGGTCGTGTTCGTGTTGCTCAAGCGTATAAATAGGCTGTTCGGATGTTTGTGCACGTGCTCGTCGATGATTGGCAAAGTTCAATGAATGAATGTGCTTGTGAACGTGTATCTGTTCACACGCCCCGATGCTCGATTCATCCAATATCGCAAGTTCCGTTGAGAGAAGGTTGAAATGTTCTCGAATGTTATCAGAGTGAAAGCCGCCACAGTATTTACCACGAATTTATGCTACCGCTTCTGGAGTGCCTGCCCCCACACTTACCACAACTCCGAATTCATGGTGATCCACTCCTCAGAAAATGAAACATCAGTACACGATTCATAAAATTTCTTCTAAAGGTCAGTCTCCTAAATTTTCCCAGATAAGAGATATCCAGACCATCTCTGGGTTACTAGCAAGATCACCGTTCCTGGATTATCTGCCTGGATATTCACCCCAATGCTGTTTCACTCCACAGTTCTCATCAGAAATCAAAAAACTTCTTCTGAAGCCCAACGTCATCAGAATTTCATGTAGAAAAGAAATATAGATCCTGGATGGTACTTGATCTCCATCTCTGGCACTAGAAAAACATCTTCACTTCTGGCTGGATCATCATTTCTGGTGAATTTGCTGCCGCTCCTGCAGTGCCTGCCTGGACACTCATCCCATGCCGATCCACTCCTCAGTTATTATCAGAGACCAAAAAATTTCTTTTGAAGCCCAAAGTCATCAAAATCCTCTCAGCTAAAAGATATCTTGACCTGAATGGTACTGGCAGTATCACCAATCCCCCAAAACGAAAGATCACCATAGGAAACTATAGGACACTATCTTATACCTTTAGGTATCAAGTGGACACTGGGTGTATCAGTGAAGAGTCTTAGTCTACAGATATGAATTTCTCTCAATTCACTGGACAAATGGAAGAAATCAATGAAGATTTTGAAGAACCAGATTAAGTTATCTTGAAAAAGCTTGACCAGAATTTTTATGGCTTTCCCCATTGCCAACCGTAAGAAGAAGTGGAACAAGAAGATAACCTCCAATATTTGATCCACAAAAAATTTTAATTTTTCGAGGCCAAAAGTTTTATTGATAAACAGAGTTTTCTGATTTTGGTTGTCAGTAACTTCAACCATGGAACTAAAACCTCCCTAGCTTTGTGGTGCTGTATTGATAGTCTACATGCAGACGTGCACTTGTAAATGAAGAAAGGATGGATGATGACGGAGAATCAAGAAGACTCCACAGCTTCAGTTCGCAGGACAAACTGCTCATGAGTGAACAAAAGCAACAGCTTTCATTAACATTTTCCAAAAAAACTGGAAGCTAGTATCCACAGAGCAATCTTTGGGAAGTCAATCTTCTATTGAAAGCCAGAGCTGGATTCACACTTTCAAGAGTGCTCATGAATCTTTCGTAGATGGCCGATCAATAATCGGATCACCCTCTACTAGAGAGGGTGATCCGATTCAAGAGCTAGAGACGGCGATCAGCTTTAGTTGCCAGAGGTAGTTGAACACTATGAAAGGATGTGAAGAAGCAGAGCAAACATTTTTGGATACTGAAGAAGATTTTGAGTCCTTTTTATTCACTTTTATACCACTTACCAGACAAAACAACGACCTACACAAATATTGACATGAAGGTCACGACGAGAAGTCCCAAATGTGATGAAACAAAACGTGGGGCGTGCAAATGTGAATGTATAATGAAAAAGTGCGCATAACAATATGTTCTAGACACATAACACACAGTTCTCTGGGTTTCCCTTTGCCTTTACAACGTAATAAGGTCCTTTACAAAGCCGGGATGGATCGTAGTCGGTTGGGAGAGGCGAAAATGGTGCGACTAAATCGGCCATGCTGTGCCTAAATTGATCCATTCAATAACCGCAATGCTGCTGCTTCTTTGCTGCTGCTGATTTTATATTTATTGCCGATATTTGTTAAGTACGAGCTTGGTTTATATTATGTTCTTATTTATGACCATGAAGATTTTTTATTAGCTTTTATTCTAATGTTGTTGCACTTCTAGCTTTTAACTCAGCTAATGCTCCGTGACGCTATCCTAGGTCTTCTTCTTTTTTTGGTGAATTTTCTTAGCTTAATGATGCCAGGCTGATTATGATATCCTTCAGATCTCTGAACATTTTTGTTGTTGTAGTCTTCTTTTATTTCAGTTGCCACCTTCATCTTCCAACTAGTGTTCTCTGTTGTTCTAGCTCTGTTATGGTCTATATCCTTGCCTCGGTGATTATCTTTCACTGTCTTCATTTGTCTCCGTTAATTTCGAGGACTTTTGGAAGATGTGGATTCACGTCTACGCTTGCTGGTCACTGAAGGCAATACGATCTTAGGTTATTTGTAAGATCTGCTGTCCTCCTTTTTTTGGATTCTGTGTCTCCTTTACGTTTCCAACTGAGCTTCTCCTTGCGTTTGTTTGTGGTTATGAGGTTGATACTGTCGTGGCAGCTGTTCTGTCTCTGACTGACCTACCATACAGAGGAGGAGTCGGTGGACTTCAAAACGGTCCGAGGAATACTTAGGGTTGTGATAAGGGCCACTGGATTTCTGCCCCTCACCCTCTACTACCATTAGCTGGTCATCAATTAGCTGCTGAAGAAGCAACACCAAGACCCAATAAATAATGATTTTGATTAAAAATATACTACCAACTTCAAAAATAAAACGGAACAATTTCCTTCTAAAGAGAAAACTCATAATTTCACAATTCTCCATTCAAGTCTCAATCTTTTTGCGGATGGTTGCTCGAGATAGACGATAATTAGATATACCGGGACTCGCAATTGATCGCGCGTGTTCACAGACAACGCCTCGCAGTGCTGAAGCATGAAATTAGACTTGCCCTCAGGGTGCAATTGGAGCCTTCTTATTTATTGTTATGTGCTTTTTCAACTTCCACTTTGGACGGTCGTTTTGGAAAAATTCCATATGGAACGAAGAGGATGGTTTTTAAATAAACTGTGGAGCTTCTTGAGCTACATTGTGAAAGCATTGATTTGCTTTATTGGAGGTCCAAGTTCTTGTGGCAGTCTCTATTTTCCAATAACTGTTATAAAGTTGAATAAAATGGCTAACCATTAAAAACGATGACTTTCTGCTAGCTTCATCGTCGACCATGAACGTTGAAACTGGCTTGAAACCAAAAACTTCTTATACTGATTTGCGCCAAACAATTTCTGTTGTAGCTTGGTGGGTAGCAACTATTTCTACTTCTGTGGTAGCATCTTCACTACCACGATCCGCATCAAATGGATTTCATGTTGCCTAGTCGTTCCAGCCTTACTATCTGCTGAAGAGAAGTCATTGTCCTCAACCCTTTCAGCAAATGTGCAGGTAATACTACCATTTTTACTGTCTTCAGACTTCCAAAAATGACGTCAGCGGGTTCCCATTGGCAATTGGAGGTGAAGACTGCAGTGACATAAATCAAAACTGACCATGAATCCAGCACACCTTTGATGTCACTGGACAGGGTATCTCTAGACTTGCTTCGATATCTATGGAGGAACATGGATGGCTCCTTGTCCTTGCTTAGAAATCAGTACAATAGTAGAATCAGTTTTATGGAAGAAACATGAGGACATCCACTATCTTCTTGTTTCAACAACTATCCAATCATTATGATCATGCTTCAACATCACAATGACAAAACATAGTGATTATCAAACCCTCCTTCTGATTCAACATCTATGAAAATGAAGCATGATGACAATATACCTTGCTTCAACATCTCAATGATGTCCGAATTCTTTTTTCTGGAAGATAAATAAGATAATTGCTTTGGTATCTTGAACAGTCCTGAGAAGAAACATTAACAAGCCAGATCTCCATAAAAAAGGAGAAAAGATGCTTTTTCTGACGGTTGACCACAAGACCCCCACTAATGTTACCATAAAAAGAAGTTTCACTTTCATGACGACTCCCACGTCCATACGTTCTCGAATCGTTAGCTCTGTCGCTACTAAGCTAATCTTGCTCTGTATTTATCAGTAAACAATTCCGGATCTGTTTTGGGTCAGAATTCAGCGATCAGGAAAACCTTACATTGGGAGGGTCTCTCTGGGCAACTGTCATGTCCATTATGCTTGAGATTCTTCTGTCGTAGCTGTCCCCTCAGCTTGATCATCATGGTCAATTTCTTCAATAGGTTTCCTGCTGGCCTTTCTTGGATATCTTCTTTTCTTCCAAAGCTTTAGTTTTTCCAAAATTGAGAATATCCTTGACTGCGAATGGCACTCAAGTATCCCGTTTGGTGGCAGATGAACTACTGGTGGAGATGAACAGCAAGAGATTTTAAGCCCAAGGCTATGCCGATGACGTAGCAATACTTATCACTGGCAAACACACTGAACTGATTATGCAGACAGCTCTGACTGTCGTGGAAGACTGGTCCTGCAAGGTCAATCCTGAGAAAACCTCCCTTGTCAGCTTTACGAGAAAAAGGAATATAGCGGGATTATTCAAACCCATATTCTTTGCACAAGAACTGCAATTGGCAAGAGAATCCAAATACCTAGGCATCATCCAGGATGACAAGCTCACATGGAATTCACACCTACAGAAAATGGTCAATCGTGGTAAAGCAACAATAATGGCAACAAAAAGAGCGATAGGAAAGAACTGGGGCATAAATCCGCTCATGGTACACTGGCTGTACTGTACCGTGGTAAGACCCACTCTTGCTTACAGCTCGGTTGTCTGGTGGCCGAAAATCGAGCAGCGACAAGCAGCCACGGAACATGCAAAAGTTCAGAGGCTAGCATGTCTCTGTGTAACGGGAGCCATGAAAACTTCTCCAACACTTGCCATGAAGGCCATGCTCAACCTCCCTCCTTTAGATATCTATATCAAAATGGAAGCAAGAATGGGAGCATAAAGACTCCCAAGGACACACTAAGATAACCAGCACAATCACGAACCCCTTTGTAACAATGAGCTGAAAAATATTAACTTGAGCACGTCTCCGAAGACCAAGCTAGTATGGGAAGAGGAAACGGTGAAACAACTCCGGATGGCAAATGGGGCAATATGGTACACAGACGGCTCCAAAACATGCCGGGAGACTGGTGCCGGAATCGTAGAAGAAAACTCAAAGTAGGAAACATATACGCTACAGATCTCCAGGCAGAAGTACATGCAATAAATGTATGCGTGCAAGAGAATCTCGGGAGAGGCTACAGAGGAAAGATCCTTATCCTAAGTGACATCCCATCTGCAATCAAAACCATCTTCTGTCGGGAAACCAAATCTAAACAAATCATGGACTGTCAGTGAAACCTTGTTATACTGGGAGCATCTAATAATGTTACTCTTGGATGGATTCCAGGGCAAACAGAGATAGCTGGGAAAGAGCGGGCGGATTAACTAGCACGCAAAGCTGCAAACGCACCACTTCTGGGTCCAGAACCTGCCATAGGTATTACAAAATCCTCTGTAAGAGGTTGACTGAACTGTTGGTCCAAAAACTAACAGAAAGCTAGATGAAGCCAATCACCAGGACTGAAACACAGTAAATCAGTGATGGTAGACGAAATCGAACCATCATTTTCTGGAAGCCCACTGAAACTCAGCAGGAAAGCAACAGGTATATTAACTGGATACTGCACTCTAAGGAAACACATGCATATCATGGGCCTTTTCAACGAGGAATTCATATGTAGGCTGTGCAACGAGGAGGAGGAAACTGGCGTACTGGAGAAGAGATAACGGGGAATTCACAACCGCTCCTCAATGGTAAGACAGAGAAACAGTAGAACGAGTTTAAAACCTTATTCGGGCAATGAAAGGGCACAGAAAAGATACAATACGCCCAACTAGAGGCTGCGGTGTCGGAGCCAACACCCCGAAACATGATGAAAATGGTGAGTGTGTGGCTACGCCAATTCATCCTTGATCCTCCTGGGACCATTGAATCCACGACATTTTCGTGAAGCTTGCTTGAATGAAATCTAAGCCCCTCCACCGAGTCCAACTTTGTGGAGGTATGTGACGTTCAATGGAGTTACTATTGGGCGGAGGTCTTCCCTGCTTGAGCTTATGTCTGCCAAAAGAGATCCAGTTCCTCTTCTAACTTTGTTGTTGTTCTCCTCTTAGTATTCGAAAACTGCCTTGAAGTAAACTTCTCAAATCACAACAGTCTTGAACACTTAATTGCCATATTAACAAATGTTGAGAGTTCTAGCTTAGGCTTCAGTGTGGAGGATATTGGCGTTTATATCAAGCAGGAAGGTGGTGTTTTCTCCTAATAGGAGTACTTCCAAAGATCCCATCTGGTGCCACAAATAAACTGACAATGAATGACGAAGTTCTTTGTCACCAACGACGAAATGACTGCCGGAAATAGTACATAATAATAATTAACATAGAGGAACAACGGTTCCTAGAACCCCGGTTATTTTTCAAACACGCGGCATCTTGAAAATCAACTCAGACGTAAATATAGAAAAGCAACTCAATAAACATGTCATTTTATTCTTTACGATGCGATAAATCATTAACTTATAAATGGCTCATAAGGAAAAGCAATTACTCAAGACAATGTTTCTGTGCCGCGTCAAACTTCGGCGTTATAATTTTGTGTGGTTTACAAAATTTTCTCGTTTCTACCTGAAAAGGGGAACTTTCTTTTTATTCGTGTGTTCTCCCTTTTGGTTCTCTTTTCTTTAATTAGCGATGGCCAACAAATCTTGGCTGTTCCAAGACGTTATCGTGAAAGTTTGTTACACCCACCCGGCTAGTTGGCGGGCTATTTTACGAGAATGGCCGTATTGAATTTATTGCATGGATGTCGGGAACGTTGATTCGCTTTTTCGCTGGGAATTTGCGCTGTTTGGGTGTTTATCATTAAGGTTTGTTTATTGGTTGATCGCCAGACTGGTCAATTAATTTCTTCTCAGGTATTGTTCTATAAATTGTGTCAGACTGCAACACAGCAAAGTAACAACATGTTTGCATCAGAGGCCAATGAAGCCAAGTCAACCATCCCGGACCTCCAGATTTGACTCTCTTTGACTTGCCTTGGATGTCAGAGTTTTCTATAACTGCCCTAGATTCAAGTTGTGGAACTGTGGCTGCCTCATAACAGCTTCAATTTTAAGCTGCCTCTGCTGATTATGTTGAGCTCAAGAGAATTTTGGGCCTATTGAAGTGATTTGAGAAAATATTCCAATGTTTTTGACCTCCAAAAAGTCCTCAGCCTCCTGGTCCGCATTGAATTCCGTATTATACTTTCCTATGTAGATCACTTGGTGGAGGTTAGTAAATAGCTTGAGGACCAAATGACGGATCTCTGACATCACCACTACCAAAACGTCTTGTTAGCTCGGTTACTGTTCCTCTCAAATCCTTACATTCGGATCTATATCATTTTGTAAGAGGATCTACATTGGGACTTCTTGGTCGATCCTTGAATTCAAGATTCAGGACTTCTAGATTTGAACCACTCAGGAGAACAGGTCCTGGTTCCCATCTTGCAAGGCTTCCATCCTTCATTTGTATTCCATTTCCATCGAGGATTCAAACAGGAAATGGATTCTGCCTTCCGTGGAAATCGAACCCATGACCATCAAAGCTGCGCCCATCCGGTCGTTAAGCCTCACGGCGATCGGCCTACAAAGCTCCAAGCAGGATCAGTCAAGAATAAAGAGGTTGGAGGAACTTCTTTGCCTTTCTAGGTTTTTCCGGACTTCCAGATTTCAACATCCAAGACTGTCTTTGCCTTGTGAAACCAACAAAATCTTAAGGTCTAAACCTCCCGCTATCTTTTCAATATTTGGATATTTTTTAACAGTTGGCTGACCTCATGATTTTGCTTTTGGCAGGTCCAGCTTGGAGGGATCCAAGAGTCAAGAAGTCTTCTCTTTTTTTTCAAGGTTCTTCCGGACCTTCAGATTTGAACATCTTGGACTGCCTTTGCTGTGGATTCAAGAGAATGTGCTCAGCACATCAAGGTTTTAACCTTTCTGAAAAATTTTGAAGTCTGGTCCTGGTTTTTATCTGGAAAGGTTTTCATAAGGCATACCTCAGAAACAGCCAAGAGAAAATCAAGAGGTCATGTCTTTAACTATGAAGTGAAAGAACTTCCGGTCTTCTAGATTGTAATATGAAGAATTTTCCAATTTTTTTATCTGGTCATGGTTCTATTCTCGAAAGTTTCTCCACTGTCTTTTCAATGAAGATGGATATTTTTGAAGTGTTGACTGCCTTCTATTACTATTGCAGGATATTCTGTGGACATCTGTCAACACTTTATACGAGACCAACCTCCGGATCAGCCAAAAAGGAAACAGATCTTATCTTTGTCTTTCAAAGTATTTCTGGAGGACACTAACGTGAGAATCAGTCCAGTAAGTGACCAAGAAGCAAGAGGTTGGACTTACTTTGTTTTTTGAAATATGGACTTCATGGAATGCCTTTTCAGTGGACTAGATGAATCTTTTTCAAGACTTCCAAACTTGACTCTCCCAGAAGAACATCTACTTGTCCTGGTTATCACATTCTAAATTTTCCTATTCTTGAAGAATTGACCATTTTCCAGTATGCATAGTTGTTACTTCTACAGGAGCAAGAGTTGACTTTCTCTGCTTCTTGGAAGAACTTTCGGACTTCCAGATCTGGACCCCTTGGATTGCTTTTTTGTCTCTACAATGTTTAAAAACTTGACAAAACTGAGCCTGGAGAAAAGAGAGAAACTTCACCTCCTCTTAAAAGGTACTCCGAAACTTCCGGACTCGAACCTCTTGGATGGTCTTCATCGGGGACCTAAGAAAAATTTCTCGGGGAATTCCAAATTTAGACCTCACAGAACGATTTTGTTCTTATGTCTTTACAACTTTGAAGACGTCCATTATTGTAGTTTTTGTAGAGACAAGATCAAAGAGGTTGGAATTCCTTTGCCTAATGAATCTCCGGACTTGAACCTTCCAGAAGAATCTTCAAGAGTGGTCTTCCACTTTCCATGAGCAGTAAACACAAGCAAGAGCCAATAGTTGAACTTTCTCTGGCTTCAAACATACTCTGGGACTTCCGGATTCGAACCTCCTGGACTGTCTTTTTAGAGGATATAATAAAAATTCCTAGCGGACCTCCATGTCATGTCTTTTTCACTGTCTTTTCAATTCTTGCAAATTTTTAAAGAGTTCCATTATGGTAACTGTTGCAGAAGCAAGATCAAAGAGATTGGTATTTCTTTGTCTCCGAAACTACTTCCGGATTTGATCCTCCATCCTCCCAAAAGAATTTGTACTTGTCCTGTTATCACTTTCCAAACGTTTCTGTCTTCTCTTGCAAGAGTTGCCTCTCTCTCTTCAAAAGTACTCCGGGACTATTTTTGGAGGACCAAGAAAAATTTTTCGAGGACTTCGATATTTTCACCTCACAGAGGGAAAAGGTTGAAGTTTCTTCAGTCAAGAGGTGCGAAGTTAGACTTAGAAGGTACGTCCATTTTTCCAGATTTTAACCCATGGTATCAACTTAGCAAATGATTTTGGATCTAGTGAAGGAATTCCTAATGAAAAATGATCAAAGCTCGTTTGAAATTCCCCCCATCCACATAAAAGCATCCCAAATGAGACCAAAGCAATTAAACCACCATCAGCTCCTCAATATTAATTCTGCAAGATGTAATAAAACAATAATTTGTGCATAGGCCCAACAGCCAACTGAGGCCATAAAACGAAAGACCGCGTGACAGAGTTATAAAACATTTTCCTGCAAGTTTGAGGCAACCTGCGTCTGACAGCAGGGATCGTAATTTGTGAGTCCCTAATGGTGGGACCAATCTCGAGAGCTGCGCGAATTGGGAATATGAAAATTACGATTTATCGCCTTTAATAAAAATATATATAAAGAATGTTGGAGCACCCCCTCGAATTGAGGATGCTTTTGTCGATGACATGTATATGGAATCAGGGCGGAGGTGAGTGGAAAAGATGTGCATGTCAGGAATATTTTTGAATTTTCATTTTGGAGGGTGCATCTGCAATATTGTTAATCTCACCATCTTGGCCCTTGACGCAGCGAACCAGAAATCTCGAAAATTGAACAATAATTGATTTATCGGCCATAAAACGATCGTAAAACAGCCCTTGGAAAAATATACGACGACAATACACGCTCTTAATCTTTTTACAGTCGTTTATTTCCTGGCTTACATAACGCAATAAATTATTTCGCTCCTCCTTTATTTTTCAAACAAACCATTCCGAAACTCGATTCTATTTACCTGAATCGATCGATTCGGCCCTAATAAATTTAATATGGCTGACATTTTCTCTTTTGCCTAACGTTGCGGGATAGTTTATGTAATTACGTTGATGAAGTGTCGGTTGAGGTGGAATTTTTTCGTTCCAGTTAATCGGAACGACTGGTGAGTTTGATGGGGTTTTTGAATTAGATTTCTTGGTCAGTGAACACATATGGTAAGCAATTTTTTTTTTGATCAAAGACATGAAAAACAAAGAGAAATAAATCTCAAATTTCATCTGCTGGGTCCAAAACAGGTTGAAGATTACTAACAAATGAGGCTGTGTTTTGAAATATGACAATCTATCCATTTAAAATCAATAAAAAAAATAATTTTCAAAATGTAAGTGTGTATTTAGGCCGTGAGATGTCACTTTGACAATTTCGAAAATGTCACCAATCGAAACAGCATCCCCAAAAACCCCTTCTCATGAAAAAGATCAAAAGTTTTTTTAAATATGACAATCTATCCATTGCACATCAATAAAAAAAATAACTTCCAAAATGTATGTGTGTATTTTGACCTTGAAACGTCACTTTGACAGTTTCGAAAATGTCACTTATCGAAAGAGCATCCCCAAAAACCCCCTCCCACCAAATTTCATTGTCAAGATGTCAACCGTTCATGAAATATTGAATTATGATTTTGGAAAGTATGCCACGTCATCAATTCTTTAAATTGCTGACAGCGCTGTTATTTTTGATATTTTCGATTTTTTTTCAAAAATAAAAGTTCTTTGAAATATGACAATCTATCCATTGCACATCAATAAAAAAAATAACTTTCAAAATGTATGTGTGTATTTTGGCCTTGGAACGTCACTTTGACAGTTTCGAAAATGTCACTTATCGAAAGAGCATCCCCAAAAACCCCTTCCCACCAAATTTCATTGTCAAGATGTCAACCGTTCATGAAATATTAAATTATGATTTTGGAAAGTATGCCACGTCATCAATTCTTTAAATTGCTGACAGCGCTGTTATCTTTGATATTTTCGATTTTTTTTCAAAAATAAAAGTTCTTTGAAATATGACAATCTATCCATTGCACATCAATAAAAAAAATAACTTTCAAAATGTATGTGTGTATTTTGGCCTTGGAACGTCACTTTGACAGAAAATGTGACCAATCGAAACAGCATCCCCAAAAACCCCTTCCCACCAAATTTCACAGTCAAGATGTCAACCGTTTCTGAAATATTGAATTATGATTTTGGAAAGTATGCCACGTCATCAATTCCTTAAATTGTTGACAGCGCTGTTATTTTTGATATTTAAAAAAAAAATTAAGAACAAAAGTGTTTTGAAATATGACAATCTATCCATTGCACATCAATAAAAAAAAATAACTTTAAAAATGTCAGTGTGTATTTTGACCTTTAAACGTCACTTTGACAGTTTCGAAAATGTCACTTATCGAAAAAGCATCCCCAAAAACCCCTTCCCGATTTCACTGTTAAAATGTTAACCGTTTATGAAATATTGAATTATGATTTTGGAAAATATGCCACGTCATCTATTCCTTGGATTGCTTCTAGCGCTGTTTTCATTATTTTTATCTTGATTCAAAATATATTTATGATATTAGAAAAAAAATCAAGAACAAAAGTGTCTTGAAATATGCCATATAAAAAAAAATCAAAATTGTGTATTTTGGCCTTGAAAGGTCATTTTGACAGTTCCAAAAATGTCACCAATTGAAAGAGCATCTTCAAAAAACCCTCCTTACCAAGGTTAAATGTCAAAATGTCATCCGAAATATGAAACTTTGATTATGGTAAATATGCCACGTCATCAATTTCCTAGACTTGAGTCGTGCTCAGCCAAGTTTCCGTGTTTACTATGGTTAAATAATCGTGGAATACCACAACTGACAAAGCAGATGATAGCTTGGATAACATAGCATAACCTCACATTTTTGTCTCGAGCATGGTTCAAGGTAGGGTTCAAGTAGTGACCTCAAGACATTCTTAAGCCTGAGGTCGACTATACGTACAGGCATTGCATACCAACAAGACCTCAGACGTGTAGTAGCACATCTATAAAGGCAAATGAAGAAAGGACTGGTCTGAAATCTGGAAGAGAGCAATGTGAACAATTGTTCAACTAAATCAACACATTCAAAGGTGCAAAGCAACGTCCATCATCACCCTAGCTACCACACCAAGCTTACCATCATCATCAAGGAAGAGGTTATCAAACCAATGAGATTTGGCCCAATATGTCAAGGTAACAATTATTAACCAGAAGCTAATCGTTTTACAAATCAGATCCCCAACTTACTCAGTAGAGCAGTCAGATGATCCAGATGAGACTAAAAGTATAACAATCGCTTTCCGGATGGCATTTCCTGTGTGCTTTGTTCTGTGCCTGGAGGGTGATCAATAGCTGGATTCCAATACCTTCTTCCAACACAAACTCCTCTTGTTGATGCCATCTTTCTAATGATGAATGTCTTCGTCTAGTCCATGGTGGATCCTAGTCCTGGTAGTACATTCTGGTTTTTAGTTTTCTTAGATGTGCTGTTTCATTTAGAGGATTGATAGTCAAACTAATTATTGATGATTCTTTCCAATGGTTTTGGATCTGCGCTCCTCATTCTTTGCAGTTTTTGATAATCCATGTGGAAGCGACCATTACTGATTAGTGATTACTGAAGTAAAGGCGCTACGAGTTTCGGGCTGTTGGCCCCGATACCGCATCCTCTAGTTGGGCTTATTGTATCTTTTCTGTGCCTGTCTCTCAGTCGAAGAGCTCCATTGCCCGAATGAGGTTTATAACTTGCTCTACTGTTTCTCTGACCGACCTTTGAGGAGCGGTTGTGAATTCCTTGTTATCTCTTCTCCAGTACGCCAACGCTTCACATCCAAATACAATGTGGGAGGCTGTTTCCTCCTCCTTGTTGCACAGCCTACATAAGGGTTCCTCGTTGAAAAGGCCCATGATATGCATGTGTCTCCTTAGAGTCCAGTTAATATACCTGTTGCTTTCCTGAGCTGATTCTTGCTGAGTTGAACAATTCAGCCAACCTCTCATAGAGGATTTTTTGATACCAATGCCAGGTTCTGGACCCAGAAGTGATGTGTTTGCAGCTTTGCGTGCTAGTAAATCCGCCCGCTCTTTCCCAGCTATCCCTGTGTGCCCTGGTATCCATCCAAGAGTAACATCATCAGTGTAACAAGGTTTTGCTGACAGTCCATGACTTGTTCAGATTTGGTTTCCCGACAAGAGATGGTTCATCTGCGACTAGGTTCCAGAAGAGAGGGGATAACAATCCACCCTGGGGGCAGCCCTTAGCTACCTCTTTAGTTACAGTTTTGTCAAGCATAGTTGCTAGAATTCTCTTATCTTTCACCACCTCCTCCTGTGTCTTTAATTCCACGCCGATTGATTGCGGTAGTCATTGAATTGTAGGAGGTATGATCAAATGCTCCTTTTAAGCAAGGAATGCAGCTAGGGCAATTCCTTGGTTGTTCGGTGGTTGCTCTTTTTTATGAACAAGTTAATGTAGAGCAGTTTCACATGATTTACCAGGTTGATAGGCGTTTTAGTTTTTATGTAGTGGACTCTCTATTAGGGAGGTTTTCCTAATGTGCCTTTGAATCACTTTCTCCATCGTTGGGAGTAGAAACGACGAGAGATTTATTGGTCTGAATGCCTTGGGCTGAGAGTTATCTTTCCCCGTGAGAGTTTCCAGATCATGGGTATGTGTCCCCTTGCCAGGCTTACTCTAAATAGTTGACAAAGCATCGATATGAGTTGAGCTTTGCCCTGCTGCAGGTGAGCTGGTATTATCTCTCCACATCCAGGTGCTTTGTATGGTTCGAATGAGTTAATAGCCCATGCAATTCTATTTGGTATCACAATTTGTCGGGCTGTGACCCAATCATCCCTTGATCCTCTCATCAGGTGTTGATTCCCTGTTGCGAGTTGATTATAGTCGAGTCTGGAAAGTGTGCCCTGAGTAGTATCTCAATGGTTTCTTCGCCATAACTACGTGTATTCACCATTGAGGTTCTTTGCTGTCCCAATTGGTGGAAGAGGATCTTCAGCTAGGATTCTCTGAAGGCGTGCGCCTTCCGAGGTTTTTTCAACCTCAGTGCAGAACTTCCTCCAAGAGTTCCTCTTAGCTTCCCTTACTTCTTTATTGTATTTTGTCAGAGTATGATGGTATTCATCCCATTCACCGGTTTTCTTGGCCACATTGAAGAGTCTGCGTGTTTCCCCCTTCATCTTGTCAAGTTTCTCGTTCCACATGTGTCCTTACATGTGGAACGCCGGATAAGCGGACAACTTTGATGGTAGGCGTGGATTATGGCGTTAAAATTTGTTAAGTATACGTTCCTTGTCCCCACTCACCCCTGCCTCCAGCTCCAGTATCACCTTGGTTGATGGTTTTTCTTATGGTTCAAGTTGGATGTGTCTGGTCCTCTTTGATTATTGGTAGTATTCGGTACCCCATGTGACAACGACCTGCATTGGTGGTTTTGATTGCTCTCGTTTTCTGAAATGTCCTGCGATTTTGGTCAAGAGAATCATCATCCGTGCCCCGTGCCTAGACTTTTTTTTTGTAACGCTTCTTTTAACATTAACATTGGATGATAGATAATCGAGTCACGGCGTTTCTCTCAGTAACTCTGGAACGTTTGTTGTATTATTTCGGTTTGTGTATCTGGGTTGCTTTTTGGTGGATTTTGATGAGGAAAAAAGTGTTTTGAAGCATTTTTATATACAGGGTGACAATTTTAAAACTTGGAATTTCCATATCTTCGGAACGAAAAACTGAATAAAAAAACGCTCAACACAGATTCCATAAAAAGAAGGAAAAACAAAAAAAGCTTATCAACCCACCCCTATCTGTAACCCTCCAGAACGAGGAATACACTATCACTTCAAAGGAGTATTTGAAAAAAAAAAAAAATCGTCAAAGGGCCTGAATGATACCTCGTTTTAAAGGTCTTTGGTCCTTCATCATATCCTCTTAGTATGGAGAAGTTTATTCATTGAACAAAATAAAATGAAAAAATTAAATTTTGACAAGCTGTTATATCAACAGGAATGACAACAGACTTGAAACTCGGCAGTAGTAATCAGTGTCGAAAATCCGTCAATAAATAGCCGACCTATGTGTGATTAAAGATTGATGACGTGGCAAATGTTTATCTTCAATAACTTTCGTATTTATCGACGGATTTTGACGATCAAAAATTGATTTTGTAGAAGATTAACTTGTCTATAAATTATTTTTTTGCTGGTCTAAATCTGTCAATAAATAGTCGAGCTATGGGTGATTAAAGATTGATGACGTGGCAAATGTTTATCCTCAATAACTTTCTTATTTATTGACGAATTTTGACGATCAAAAATTGATTTTGTAGGAGATTAAATTGTCTATAAATTATTTCTTTGATGGTCTAAATCCGTCAATAAATAGCCGAGCTATGGGTGATAAAAGATTGATGACGTGGCAAATGTTTATCCTCAATAACTTTTTTTATCTAGTGACGGATTTTGACGATCAAAAATTGATTTTAGAAGATTAAATTGTCAATAAGTTATGTTTTCGATGGTCTAAATCCGTCAATAAATAGCCGAGCTATAAGTGATTGTGGATTGATGACGTGGCAAAAGTTTATCCTCAATAACTTTCTTATTTATTGACGAATTTTGACGATCAAAAATTGATTTTGTAGAAGATTAAATTGTCTATAAATTATTTCTTTGATGGTCTAAATCCGTCAATAAATAGCCGAGCTATGGGTGATTAAAGATTGATGACGTGGCAAATGTTTATCCTCAATAACTTTCTTATTTATTGACGAATTTTGACGATCAAAAATTGATTTTGTAGAAAATTAAATTGTCTATAAATTATTTCTTTGATGGTCTGAATCCGTCAATAAATAGCCGAGCTATGGGTGATTAAGGATTGATGACGTGGCAAATGTTTATCCTCAATAACTTTCTTATTTATTGACGAATTTTGACGATCAAAAATTGATTTTGTAGAAAATTAAATTGTCCATAAATTATTTTTTTGATGGTCTAAATCCGTCAATAAATAGCCGAGCTATGGGTCATTAAAGATTGATGACGTGACAGATGTTTATCCTCAATAACTGTCCTATTTATTGACGAATTTTGACGATCAAAAATTGATTTTGTAGAAGATTAAATTGTCTATTAATTATTTCTTTGATGGTCTAAATCCGTCAATAAATAGCCGAGCTATGGGTGATTCAAGATTGATGACGTGGCAAATGTTTATCCTCAATAACTTTCTTATTTATTGACGAATTTTGACGATCAAAAATTGATTTTGTAGGAGATTAAATTGTCTATAAATTATTTCTTTGATGGTCTTAATCCGTCAATAAATAGCCGAACTATGGGTGATTAAAGATTGATGACGTGGCAAATGTTTATCCTCAATAACTTTCTTATTTATCGACGGATTTTGACGATCAAAAATTCATTTTGAAGGTAATGAAATCCTCTATGAGTTACTGTTTTGATGGTCAACATCCATCAATAAACAACCAAGAAATGACTGATCAAACATTGCTGACGTGGCAACTGTAACTTCCTCATTTATTGACGGATTTTAATGATCAAAAATGGATTTTGTAGAATTCTGCATAAGCTGTTTTGATGGCTCAAATCCATCAATAAATAGTCGAGTTATGAGTGATTAGAGATTGATGACGTGGCAAATGTCGCTCCCAAATAGCTTCATCATTATTTGTTGAAGGATTCAGATGCGGAAAAATTTTTTTTTTGGGTTTAGTGATCTTTATAATAATCTTGCTTTCGATTATTTGAGAATTTTATGTATTTATATTTAAATAAATTTTGATCAAGATACATGATAAAATTTCCTTCAAGATATTTTTTCCGCATTGAAATCCGATAATGAATAATTGAGTTACAGCGTTTTGAAATTTCGTTCAATATCTCTGGAACGATTTTTTGAGTTTGTTTATCTCAGTTAATTTTAGTTCGTTTTGATGCGGAAAAAAGTGTGTCATAGTGTTTATAGTGATGTTTATAATAATATTGCTTTTGTCAGTACCTCCGGAACGATTGTTGATTCTTCTGAATCTGTATATCTCGGTTATACATTGGAGGAGTATGAAAAATATCGCCCAGATCACCAAATCCAATATAAAATAACTGCAAATTAAACCAATCCAACATACCAAACGGATGGTGGCGAGCTTATTAAATCGATTCGAAAACTGACAACTCCAAACGAAAAGTGGAACGCTCGTAAAAGCAGACCATATAATTTCTGGCCGAGAGGCAAAGAAAGGCCATAAAAGCCAGCCCATCTAAAAACAATAAAAAACACCAAAACCGTATCAAGTGCTCTATGAAGTGCTTCAGTTATTTCCTCTTTCCTATACGATAGTTGCTGTCTTGATAATGGAATTTTTTTTAAAGAATTTCTTCACGTAAATAGACCGTGTGTAATAAAATGAAACGGCCTTGAGTGATGCACATCTAAAATGATGGTAGGTCAGTGACTGAGTACGAATTTGGAATTTCAAATTATGTTGGTGTTGGCATGGGTAAATGGTACGTTTTGACCATATTCCGGTCTACTTGATGAAGTCATATTTTGAATTTCCACCATAAATTACAATATTTATATTTTTCATCACTCAAAATGATTTTGGATCGGTTTCTGTTGATATGTGAAATTTGTACAACAAACCTTTCTGATCAATTCCAAACTTCCACCATAAAACCTATCAACACAAATATAACCCCACAAAACACTCTACGCGGCAACACCGCACTCACATCGATCCACACGACACTCAGGATCAACGCTTTACATGACCGTACGCGGGAATAATTGCGAAAGTGAGGTTTAGGTATTTTGATTCCAGTCTGCTCTGTTTAGCTATTGTTTGGGTTAGAATCCATCTCTCTCTTTTTTTTTATTCTCTATTAAAATTTTAGTTAGTGGTTTAGACTGCCATTTTTTTTTATTTCCAAGGATTGTTTACTCTATTTTACTATTTTTATTTTTTTTCTAACTTTTATGATTGTTTCAGTTTTAGTTTATCTGATAGTTTTTTAAAATTTTTGTTTTTTCTTGAAAGATTTTTTTTCATTGTTAAAGTTAGTTTGAGTTGGTTTTTGTTTTTTTTTAGATTTATTGTCTGGAACTATTTCTCTAACCTCTAATTGTTTTCGGAATTCTGTTTGAAATTTTTATTGTACAATTTTGTCTTCATCTTGTGAAATTCCCTTCACTTTCTGGAATGCGTCTAGCGAAAATGCAATAAAAATTAAAAAAAAGACCTAAAAAGCTAAAAAAATGTTTGTTTTTTTAAATTATGTGTATTTTTCAAATTGGTCCTTTTTTTCACCTGCTTTAACTCATTACTAATTACAAATTTTTTTCACCGATATTGTTCTTTTATCAAGTAACTATAAATTTTGAAATAAAATAGTAGTTTTTTCATTGTAACCTTTTTCAAAATTTTATTTCCCTTTATTTTCTCTGTTCAACTATTTACCCAATATATTTTTTTTGGTACCTTATGTTTTATTTAGTTTAATTAATTTTTGGTGAATTTGTTAATCTTTTTTTACTAATCTTTAACTTTTGTGGATGTTCAAATGAATAATTTTTGCAAAAAAAAAGGAACACAAATGATCAAAATCTTCTGAGCAATTCCTCAACTAATTTTCTCGTTGAAAAACGAGGCTCAGGATTTTTCTGTTGAATTGTAATGAAACATGGAAGACGAATAAAAAAAAACACTAGGAATCAGTAAAAAGTAACAAAGAATTATAAAAAAATATTGAAAGTGTGAATAAAGTAAAAATAAAAACGACCACTTACAAACTAAATCGTTCAGAATAATAAGATGTCAAAAAGACACTTTGCTTATGATAAAGTCAATAATAAAAAGACGAAAAAAAAAATGAGAAACAGTTTTTAAAATTGGCGCTACATTTTTTTAAACTGGCGATATACCTCAATATTAAAGTCGATAACTCAAAAACTACAAGAGTTATTGACCTGAAACTCTCATTAATGGATTTTTCAGATATTTTTCCTAAGGAATCGATGAAAAACTATACAGGGTGATCAGAAAAAAAGCTGAATAAAACTCTTTAAAACTGTTGCTACAATTATTCAAACTTGCGACATACCTTCATTCAAAAATCAATAACTCAAAAACTAAAAGAGTTATCGACCTGAATTTCTTACTTATGGATTTCTTGAGGTTTTTCTCTGGAGATTGATGATAAACTATACAGGGTTACTCTAAAAAGCCCAATAAATACTCTTTTCGACATACCTTATCGATTTTTAGATGATTAAAAATCGATAACTCAATAACTTCGAGAGATATCATCCTGAAATAAATTTTCACTTCTGGATTTTCCATTTGTTTTCTTATAGGAATCGGTGGAAAACTATATCGGAAAATTAAAAAGAAGAAAATATTTTTCCAATAGAAAATGATAAGAAACCACAATAATATGACATGGAAACTATAAAAATAATTGAAAAAGGCCAACAAACCTTTACTTAAAAAACAAAAAAATAAAGAAAGAAAAAGTTATAGCCTTAAATTAAATAGATTTTGAAAATAAAAAGAATAATAAATTATCCTCAAAAGTTCAATAATTTGTTTGAGAAAAATGCAAAGAACAAAAATGGGCGTCTAAAAAGGTTGATTCAAGGTCAAAAAAAGGTCAAGTCACACCCATACAATGGGTCTAAAAAAACCATCCAGGTAGACAAGTCATCTTTTCACTCTCCCCGTACAAATTGACCTCGACAGAAAAATCTGGTTTAAGAAATTCCGTTTCAAAAACCATTTATAAGAAAAACGCAGATAAGACAGGCATATTTCTTATTGCGGAGGAATGGTGACATTTTAAGTGGAATATCGTATTACTCTTTGCCTTGGAATGTCTTTACTGATAGCTGGGCAAGGATAAGAAATTTAATTGAAATTAATGTATATTCAAAATATTTAAAAATTTCTATTTATGCGCTATAAATTCATTATTCCTTTTCTGTCGTAATTATTGTACGTAAGAAGGAATAAGATGTCAATGTACAGCTCTTAAGAAGTCAACAGCTTCTATTTTCAAGTGCCCTATATTTATGCATTTATTTTTAGTGAGTGTTTACTGACGGAAAACAGATTTTATTGGGGATTTGTGTTGCCTCAGTTGTATTCATATTTTCGAATTTTTACCCCAAAAGTGTTAAAAAGTGATGTTTTTTCATGGTGCCCCACGTTGGGCGCTAAAAAAAATTCACCATGATTATAGGCAAATTAGAATTGTTGAAGAAAAATCCAATCAGAAAAACAACAATTCAAAAATAAATCATAGCACCCACACTCTTCGTCATGATTTCATAGAAACCCACGTTGGGCGACAAAAAACATATTCATACCATAAATCTTGATACAAATGAACAATGACCAATGGTTGGCAGATCTCAAGGATCTTTTGAAATGGTATCATTGATCACCAAACCAAAGGTGAACGATGGTGAACAACAATGGAACCAAGGTGGTTGTATGGATAGAGTTTTATTGGTCTGCGAAGCTGAAATCAACACAATTCACTCTTCAAACCTTTCTCTTTAATTAATTGATCAAGACCCATCAAGATTTCTATTTCTTTCTTCTGGTTCAGGAACATGAAAAGGAGGAACTAGGTCCAAGGGTAAAAGATTTTGGTCTTTGTCGAGAAATTGTCGAGAAATCAAAGAGGGAGTAGGTACTTCCTAGATCAACATCAAAAACCAAAGAGACAAAAGCCAAATTTTGGCAGAAGTTCCAGACAACATTGAACTAAGATTTCATGTACTGAAAGTTGAACAATTCCTGCCACAAACTTTTTTCACCTCAGAACAGTAACATGATGAAGACAAATACTCAAATTCTTACCATCAAATCAATCAAGCCTATGGACCGAGACAGTGTTCTACTATCTATTGCTTTTCTAATTGGCAAAATAGGGAGTTTTCTGGCTAGATTTGACTGATTTTTGTCAAATTGTGTATTGGTTATAGTTCTACTGTTGACTTTGAACAAAAAAATTTACGAAGACAATCTTTGTCGACAAATTTCCAAGAAACCGGAGAGGTTGTACTTCCTAGATCATCAACACAAACTAAGGAGGTAAAAGCCAAGATTTGGCAGGAGTTCTAGACAATAATCAACTAACATTTCAGGTACTGAAAGTTGAGAAATTTCTGCGACAAAGATTGTTTACCTCAAAAAGTAACAAAATCGATCTTGTACAAACGGGAAGCCAAACAATCAAATTGTTACCATCAAATCAAGACAGTGTTCGCTTTTCTAATTGGCAAAAAAGGAGTTCTTTGGCTAGATTTGGTTGTTATTTGCCAAACTTTGTATCGGTTATAGTCTACTGTTGACTCTGAACAAAAAATCTTACCAAGAAAACTCTGTCGACAAATTTTCAAGAAATCGGAGAGGTAGTACTTCCTAGATCAACATCACAAACTGAGGAGGTAGAAGCCAGGTTTTGGCAGGAGTTCCAGACAACATTAAACTAACATTTCATGTACTGAAAGTTGAAAAATTCCTGCGACAAACATTTTTCAGCTCAGAAAAGTAACATGATGAAGACAAATAACCAAATTCTTACCATCAAATCAATAAAGTCTATGGACCGAGACAGTGTTCTACTATCTATTGCTTTTCTAATTGGCAAAATACGGAGATCTCTGGCTAGATTTGACTGATGTTTGTCAAATTGTATATTGGTTATAGTTTTACTGTTGACTTTGAACAAAAATTTTAGGAAGACAAACTTTGTCGACAAATTTCCAAGAAACCGGAGAGGTTGTACTTTCTAGATCATCAACACAAACTAAGAAGGTAAAAGCCAAGATTTGGCAGGAGTTCTAGACAATAATCAACTAACATTTCAGGTACTGAAAGTTGAGAAATTTCTGCGACAGAGATTGTTCACCTCAAAAAGTAACAAAATCGATCTTGTACAAACGGGAAGCCAAACCATCAAATTGTTACCATCAAATCAAGACAGTGTTCGCTTTTCTAATTGGCAAAAAAGGAGTTCTTTGGCTAGATTTGGTTGTTATTTGCCAAACTTTGTATTGGTTATAGTCTACTGTTGACTCTGAACAAAAAATCTTACCAAGAAAACTCTGTCGACAAATTCTCAAGAAATCGGAGAGGTAGTACTTCCTAGATCAACATCACAAACTGAGGAGGTAGAAGCCAGGTTTTGGCAGGAGTTCCAGACAACATTAAACTAACATTTCATGTACTGAAAGTTGAAAAATTCCAGCGACAAACTTTTTTCACTTCAGAAAAGTAACATTATGAAGACAAATAATCAAATTCTTACCATCAAATCGATCACGCCTATATGGACCAAGAAAGTGTTGTACTATCTATTGCTTTTCTACTTGATAAAAAAGGGAGTTCTCTGGCTAGATTTGATTGATTTTTGTCAAATTATGTATTGGTAATAGTTCTACTGTTGACTTTGAACAAAACATTTTACGACGACAAACTTTGTCGACAAATTTCCAAGAAACCGGAGAGGTTGTACTTCCTAGATCATCAACACAAACTAAGGAGGTAAAAGCCAAGATTTGGCAGGAGTTCCAGACAATAATTAACTAACATTTCATGTACTGAAAGTTGAAAAATTCCTGCGACAAAGATTGTTCACCTCAAAAAGTAACAAAATCGATCTTGTACAAACGGGAAGCCAAACAATCAAATTATTACCATCAAATCAAGACAGTGTTCGCTTTTCTAATTGGCAAAAAAGGAGTTCTTTGGCTAGATTTGGTTGTTATTTGCCAAACTTTGTATCGGTTATAGTCTACTGTTGACTCTGAACAAAAAATCTTACCAAGAAAACTCTGTCGACAAATTCTCAAGAAATCGGAGAGGTAGTACTTCCTAGATCAACATCACAAACTGAGGAGGTAGAAGCCAGGTTTTGGCAGGAGTTCCAGACAACATTAAACTAACATTTCATGTACTGAAAGTTGAAAAATTCCAGCGACAAACTTTTTTCACTTCAGAAAAGTAACATTATGAAGACAAATAATCAAATTCTTACCATCAAATCGATCACGCCTATATGGACCAAGAAAGTGTTGTACTATCTATTGCTTTTCTACTTGATAAAAAAGGGAGTTCTCTGGCTAGATTTGATTGATTTTTGTCAAATTATGTATTGGTAATAGTTCTACTGTTGACTTTGAACAAAACATTTTACGACGACAAACTTTGTCGACAAATTTCCAAGAAACCGGAGAGGTTGTACTTCCTAGATCATCAACACAAACTAAGGAGGTAAAAGCCAAGATTTGGCAGGAGTTCCAGAAAATAATTAACTAACATTTCAGGTACTGAAAGTTGAAAAATTCCTGCGACAAAGATTGTTCACCTCAAAAAGTAACAAAATCGATCTTGTACAAACGGAAAGCCAAACCATCAAATTGTTACCATCAAATCAAGACAGTGTCCATCTATCGCTTTTCTAATTGGCAAAAAAAGAGTTCTTTGGCTAGATTTGGTCGTTATTTGCCAAACTTTGTATTGGTTATAGTCTACTGTTGACTTTGAACAAAAAATCTTACTAAGACAAACTTTGTCGACAAAATTTCCAGCAAATCGGAGAGGGATTGCTTTCTAAATCAGCACTACAAACCAAAGGGATAAAAGCCAAGTTTTGTCAGGAGTTCCAGACAATAATAAACTAGCATTTCAGGTATTGAAAGTTGTAAAATTCCTGCGCCAAAAACATTTTCTACCTCGAAATCAGCAAAATTGCTTTCGTTCAAATTGAAGACAACAAATTGCCATGAAATCAAACAAGGAGTACCTAGATCAACATCACAAACGAAAGAGGTAAAACCCATGTTTTGGCAGTAGTCCCAGACAAAAACATTGTAAACCTCAAAAAAGGTAACAAAATCGCCCTAACCAAACAACCAAATTGTTACTAATTTTTCCGCAAATCCACTGGCCATTAACACACCACCTCGCAAATAGCTGCACAACTAGATTGCATGGTCGCCATAAAACCACCATAATATTTTTATTGCATGTTCACACATCGAAACCCCCAATATTATCACACTATTTCAAATTTCAAATATTACCAAAACAAGCAATATACTTATATTTCCAGCAACAGAGACCCCACGGCATGGAAACAAAGACAGAGGAGGCTGAGGTGGGGCGTGTGACGTCACCCTTTTAGTGCCCGCCTTTGTGAGGCTTATGGGCGGGAAATAAAGACAATTTATGAGGTGATATAAGTGCTATCTGTCGGCCGTCAAACGAACCATGCGGAGGCCATTACCACTTTGCTATTGGTTAAAAAGCTGAATCGACTTACTGGTGTGCGATGTCATGGGCCCATTCATGACTCTGACAGAGATGCAACATTGTTATTATGTCGGTGATTGTCGATTAAATCGATTGAGAATCACTTAACTGGTTGGGGTTACGACGTACGTTTCTGTTTGTTGCTTCATTCGCCTTTATAAGTGATAGAGACAGAAGAATAAGAGCAGAGGAGGCTTATCGAGCAATAACGATGAAATGCATTTCGCGGGATATTTAAGATGTTATAAGGTTAAACGCTGAATTTGCTTGGAAAAATATGGTATGGGTTGTCAGGGAATTATCCTTATTTTATTTCGGTTGTGTGTGGAAAATTGCCTTCACAGGTACATTGGAGGAAAATTAACTTTTCATAATCTTAGGGGTTATGATGGACTTTTTCTACAAATTGGGGGTAGAATGTAGTTTGATTACTGATATTAGAACCATTTGTTTTTTAGATGTTTTTTTTGAAAATCCTCACCAAATTTATCGGGATTATGTTTCATAGTTAAAGGCGTTGTGGAGTGTTTCTCTTAATTTGACTCGCCCACCTCTTCTGCATAGCATCATGGTTCTCAAAATATTAAGAATTTTTAGCAAGGATTTATGGATTAGCTTGAAAACAGAGGTCCTGAATGGTTTCGATGGTTAATTTTGGGAAGGTTGAGCAATGTTTCCTGCAAACTTTATTAGTCTAGCTCTTCTGGATCAAAGAATTTCAGGAGCGGATTCAAGGATTTGCTTGATGATGATGGTTATGAGAAGATATTCGTCCAAATATCTCAAGTTGACGTCCAAATTAATGCATCTTACGTCAAAAAAGAATAGGAACAAAATTATAGAAAATCAAATTCTTGATAATTTTTATTTAAAACATTTTTCTGATAAAATGATCGTTTCGAAGATATTTACAAAAATGTGCTGTCAAACTCTATTCCCGTCAATATCAAAAGTTAACGTCCAACTCAATTATATCTAAAACTATGCATCTTACGTGAAAACTATATGGGAACAAAATTATATAAAATCAAATTCTAAATAACTTTTATTTAAAACATTTTTTTGTCAAAATGATTGTTTTGGAGATATTTACAAAAATGTGCAGTCAAAGTCTATTTTGGCCAATATCCCAATTAACGTCCAACTCAATTATCTCTAAAACTATGCATCTCACGGGAAAAATATCTGAAAACAAAATGATATAGAATCAAATTCTGAATAACTTTTATTCAAAACATTTTTTTGTTAAAATGATTGTTTTGGAGATATTTACAAAAATGTGCTGTCAAAGTCTATTTCGGCCAATATCCCTGTTAACGTCCAACTCAATTATCTATAAAACTATGCATCTTACGTGAAAACTATATAGAAACAGAATTATAGAAAATCAAATCCTCAATAACTTTTATTTAAAACATTTTTTTGTTAAATTGATTGTTTCGGAAATATTTACAAAAATGAGCTGTCAAACTCTATTCCGGCCAATATCTCAAGTTAACGTCCAAGTTAATTATCTCTAAAACTATGCATCTTACGTGAAAAGTATATGGAAACAAAATTATACAAAATCAAATTCCTAATAACTTTTATTCATAACATTTTTTTGTTAAAATGATTGTTTCGGAAATATTTACAAAAATGTGCTGTCAAACTCTATTTCGGCCAATATCCCAATCAACGTCCAAGTCAATTATCTCTAAAACTATGCATCTTACGTGAAAACTATATAGAGACAAAATGATATAAAATCAAATTCTGAATAACTTTTACTCGAAACATTTTTTTGTTAAAATGATTGTTTCGGAAATATTTACAAAAATGTGCTGTCAAACTCTATTTCGGCCAATATCCCAATCAACGTCCAAGTCAATTATCTCTAAAACTATGCATCTTACGTGAAAACTATATAGAGACAAAATGATATAAAATCAAATTCTGAATAACTTTTACTCGAAACATTTTTTTGTTAAAATGATTGTTTTGGAGATATTTACAAAAATGTGCTGTCAAAGTCTATTTCGGCCAATATCCCTGTTAACGTCCAACTCAATTATCTATAAAACTATGCATCTTACGTGAAAACTATATAGAAACAGAATTATAGAAAATCAAATCCTCAATAACTTTTATTTAAAACATTTTTTTGTTAAATTGATTGTTTCGGAAATATTTACAAAAATGAGCTGTCAAACTCTATTCCGGCCAATATCTCAAGTTAACGTCCAAGTTAATTATTTCTAAAACTATGCATCTTACGTGAAAAGTATATGGAAACAAAATTATACAAAATCAAATTCCTAATAACTTTCATCCATAACATTTTTTTGTTAAAATGATTGTTTCGGAAATATTTACAAAAATGTGCTGTCAAACTCTATTTCGGCCAATATCCCAATCAACGTCCAAGTCAATTGTCTCTAAAACTATGCATCTCACGTGAAAAATATATGGAAACAAAATTATACAAAATCAAATTCCTAATAACTTTTATTCATAACATTTTTTTGTTAAAATGATTGTTTCGGAAATATTTACAAAAATGTGCTGTCAAACTCTATTTCGGCCAATATCCCAATCAACGTCCAACTCAATTATCTCTAAAACTATGCATCTTACGTGAAAACTATATGGAGACAGGATGATATAAAATCAAATTCTGAATAACTTTTACATGAAACATTTTTTTGTTAAAATGATTGTTTTGGAGGTATTTCCAAAAATCTGCTGTCAAACTCTATTCTGTCCAATATCCCAAGTTATCGTCCAACTCAATTATCTCTTGAACTATGCATCTTACGTGAAAAGTATATGAAAACAAAATTATACAAAATCAAATTCTGAATAACTTTTACTCAAAACATTTTTTTTGTTGAAATGATTGTTTTGGAGATATTTACAAAAATGTGCTGTCAATGTCTATTTCGGCCAATATCCCAATTAACGTCCAACCCAATTATCTCTAAAACTATGCATCTTACGTGAAAACTATAAATGAACAGAATTATAGAAAATCAAATCTTTAATAACTTTTATTTAAAACATTTTTTTGTTAAATTGATTGTTTCGGAAATATTTACAAAAATGAGCTGTCAAACTCTATTCCGGCCAATATCTCAAGTTAACGTCCAACTCAATTATCTCTAAAACTATGCATCTTACGTGAAAAGTATATAGAAACAAAATGATATAAAATCAAATTTTGAATAACTTTTATTTGAAACATTTTTTTGTTAAAATGATTGTCTTGGAGATATTTACAAAAATGTGCTGTCAAACTCTATTTCGGCCAATATCCCAATCAACGTCCAACTCAATTATCTCTAAAACTATGCATTCTTACGTGAAAACTATATATAGGAACAGAATTATAGAAAATCAAATCCTCAATAACTTTTATTTGAAACATTTTTTTGTTAAATTGATTGTTTCGGAAATATTTACAAAAATGAGCTGTCAAACTCTATTCCGGCCAATATCTCAAGTTAACGTCCAACTCAATTATCTCTAAAACTATGCATCTTACGTCAAAAGTATATGGAAACAAAATTATACAAAATCAAATTCCTAATAACTTTTATTTATAACATTTTTCTGTTAAAATGATTGTTTCGGAAATATTTACAAAAATGAGCTGTCAAACTATTCCGGCCATTATCCCAATCAACCTCCAAGTCAATTATCTCTAAAACTATGCATCTTACGTGAAAACTATAAAGGAACAGAATTATAGAAAATTAAATCTCTAATATTTTTTATTTGAAACATTTGTTTGTTAAAATGATTGTTTCGGAAATATTTACAAAAATGTGCTGTGAATTCTATACCGGCCAATATCCCAAGTTAACGTCCAACTCAATTATCTCTAGAACTATGCATCAAACGTAAAAAGTATATGGAAACAAAAATATAAAAAATCAAATTCTAAATAACTTTTATTTAAAACATTTTTTTGTTAAAATGATTGTTTTGGAGATATTTACAAAAATGTGCTGTCAAACTCTATTCCGGCAAATATCTCAAGTTAAAATCCAACTAATTATCTCTAAAACTTACGTGAAAAGTGTATAGGAAAAAAATTATCGAAAATCCAATTCCAAATAACTTCGTCAAAATTTTCATCAGAGACCCTGATATTGCTTCTTTCAGCAGTGATGATTTCTTGTTCTAATGGTGGAGATTTGTTGAGAAGCAGTATTATCATTATTGTTTGTTCAATTTTCCCAGCAGGAACTTAGTAAAAACCCATAACCTAAATCACTCAGCCCCATGCCAAACAGGTAAACCACAAAATCCCCATCAAACAATCTCTCTCACACATAAAATTGGCGTTTACGATTATCCGCCTTTTTATTTTAACGATCTTAGATGATGTTTAGTATCATTTGGTGGTCGTCGTAAAAATGTTGGTTTGGGCGCGTGCCTAGAAAAGCTCGTATATTTTCATCGGAGGCCCATTCAAAACGCATTTTTACACTTTTAACTGCCGTAAAAGTCATTTTAACGGCCGTTTTATTGCAACGTTACTGTAATACGGTTGCTCTTGATGCTTTACAACCACTAAGAATGAGTGTCACATAAAATCTTTTTCTCGCACCTTTGATGGCTCTATTATGGCTTTGTGGTAGTGAAAATTGTTTTTTTTTCCATGGAGAAATCTTTAAACTTTGTAGCTATGTTATAATATGTTCCTTCGCCATATAAACATGAAATTTTCGACTACTAAGAAATTCATTTACTAAATTTCACATCACCCTGTCTATAATTTTCATCGACTATTATTCTAACAAGATTTATACAGGGTGGTTGAAAAAGTATCCCCCTGAAGGTTGTTTTTTTTAACTTACAAGTCTAGTTCCTTCACCAAATTTGGCAAGGACTCATGAATCACTCTGTATATAGTCTCCGTATATTATCAGGAGAACGAAATATATACAGGGTGATTGGGAGATGTCCCCACTATAATTTGTTTTTTGAAAATTGAAAATCGGTTGATATTTGACTAGGGTTTATTTTTTTCTATCAATCTTTAGTTCCTTCGTCAAATTTGGCAAGGTTTCATGAATCACCCTGTCGATAACTGCCATGGGATATCAGTATGAGAAAATACATACAGAGTGATTAAAAAATGTCCCACCTATATTTTTTTTTGAATGTTTCCAATGTTTTGTCGCCATTATTTTCTCGATTTAAAAGTTTTTAGTTTATTTAATTGAATTTTTAGTTTTATAGTTTTTATTTGCTCATTTTACATATTTTTGTCATTGTTTTTATTGCAACATTCAAGTATTTTTTTCTAGTTTGCATATTTTCAATTTATTTACCTTTTTTTCAATAACTTTTCATTTTACACAATTTCGTTTTAGAGATTTATTCATCTCTTGTTTCTTGAAAAAAATGATCATGATTTTTGTTTTTTATTTTTTATTTTTTTTTACTATTTAACTCAGGCATTATGAAGTTATTAACTTGTTTGTGGAAAATTGCCTTTTAAGGTACATTCCACGAAAATTAGCTTTTCATAATCTTAGGGGTTATGATAGACGTTTTTTTTTTAATTGGGGGTTTATAACTTTCCAGGTGTTTTCAGACTTGTTTTTCAATCCATTTGCGACGCATAGTTGCCAAATTATCATCTGCTTCCAATAATCAACATCAACGTTGTCAAATCCCATTCTAAATCAATCTCGCACAGCTGCATTTTATTTGAGCCACCGTATAAATCCCACATTTACAGTTTCCTCTTTGACTGAGTCGAGCCAACGTAAAGCGCTGCGCCATCTACTCAGTGAATCACGAACCGACTAATCCGAGTGGATTTTCAGATTTGATCTGTTCAAGTGGTCGTTAAAACATCCTCGGAGAGATGTCGGTAGGTGGTTTATATTTAATTTTAGAGCGTCGTAAAAGAAAGTTTATGGTGTGTTCATGAGTTAGTGGTGTGTTGAGTGTTGGTTTTTGATGTTTGAGTGTTTGAAATAATGCCTTACTGCCTCTTATAATGTAGTTAGCAATTGCCTGTATTTTTTTACAACCATGAAAATGTTTTGTGTATTTTATCCGCCAATCTAGCAACATACTCTGACGTCACATGATCTTTTCTATCTTCGTCTGGTGTAGTTATTGTAGACGTTTTTCCTTTGTTGATTGTCTACAAGGTTCATCAGTTTTTTTCTCAGTGGTACTAGCTTTGAGATATGGTTAATAGTCTGCGGTTGTTGATCGTAAGAAATAAAGACGTCAGATAAAATTCGACAGACATTTTATCCGAAACCGTAACTCCATTACAAAAACTCATCTGATAAAAGTTGTCCCTTTGTTGATTATCTACAAGATTTATTTAAACAATTTTTCTCTCAGAGGTACTATCTTTGAGATATGGTTAAAAGTCTGTGCTTGTTGGTTTTAGGAAATGAAGACTCAAGACAAAATTTGACACTCATTATATGAAAAACCGTATCTCCAATGAAAAAACTCTACAAATAAAAAATCTTCCTCTGTTGATTGTCAACAAGATTTATCCAAACAATCATTTTCTTAGAGGTACTACCTTCGAGATATGGTTAAAAGTCTGCGCTTCTGTGTTGTAAGAAATAAAGACTCCAGACAAAATTTGACACTCATTATATGAACAACCCCAACTCCAATGGAAAAACTATACAGATAAAAGTTCTTTCTCTGTTATTTGTCTACAAGATTTATTGGAACAATTTTTTTCTTAGAGGTACTACCTTCGAGATATGGTTAAAAGTCTGCGCTTCTTTGTTGTAGGAAATAAAGACTCCAGACAAAATTTGACACTCATTATATGAAAAACCGTAACTCCAATGAAAAAACTCCACAATAAAAAATTCTTCCTCTGTTGATTGTCTACAAGATTTATACAAACAATTTTTTTCTTAGAGGTACTACCTTCGAGATATGGTTGAAAGTCTGCACTTGTTGGTTGTAAAATATAAAGACGTCAGATAAAATTTGACACTCAATATATGAAAAACCGTCACTCCAATGAAAAACCTCTACAGATAAAAGTTCTTCTTCTGTTAATTGTCTACAAGATTTATGAAAATAATTTTTTGCTTAGAGGTACTACCTTCGAGATATGGTTGAAAGTCTGCACTTGTTGGTTGTAAAATATAAAGACCTCAGATAAAATTTGACACTCAATATATGAAAAACCGTCACTCCAATGAAAAAACTCTACAGATAAAAGTTCTTCCTCTGTTAATTGTTTACAAGTTTAATCTAAACAATTTTTTGCTTAGAGGTACTACCTTCGAGATATGGTTGAAAGTCTGCACTTGTTGGTTGTAAAATATAAAGACGTCAGATAAAATTTGACACTCAATATATGAAAAACCGTCACTCCAATGAAAAAACTCTACAGATAAAAGTTCTTCCTCTGTTAATTGTCTACAAGATTTATGAAAATAATTTTTTGCTTAGAGGTACTACCTTCGAGATATGGTTGAAAGTCTGCACTTGTTAGTTGTAAAATATAAAGACCTCAGATAAAATTTGACACTCAATATATGAAAAACCGTCACTCCAATGAAAAAACTCTACAGATAAAAGTTCTTCCTCTGTTAATTGTTTACAAGTTTAATCTAAACAATTTTTTGCTTAGAGGTACTACCTTCGAGATATGGTTGAAAGTCTGCACTTGTTGGTTGTAAAATATAAAGACGTCAGATAAAATTTGACACTCAATATATGAAAAACCGTCACTCCAATGAAAAAACTCTACAGATAAAAGTTCTTCCTCTGTTAATTGTCTACAAGATTTATGAAAATAATTTTTTGCTTAGAGGTACTACCTTCGAGATATGGTTGAAAGTCTGCACTTGTTAGTTGTAAAATATAAAGACGTCAGATAAAATTTGACACTCAATATATGAAAAACCGTCACTCCAATGAAAAAACTCTACAGATAAAAGTTCTTCTTCTGTTAATTGTCTACAAGATTTATACAAACAATTTTTTGCTTAGAGGTACTACCTTCGAGATATGGTTGAAAGTCTGCACTTGTTGGTTGTAAAATATAAAGACGTCAGATAAAATTTGACATTCAATATATGAAAAACCGTAACTCCAATGAAAAAACTCTACAGATAAAAGTTCTTCCTCTGTTAATTGTTTACAAGTTTAATCTAAACAATTTTTTTTCTTAGAGGTACTACCTTCGAGATATGGTTGAAAGTCTGCACTTGTTGGTTGTAAAATATAAAGACGTCAGATAAAATTTGACACTCAATATATGAAAAACCGTCACTCCAATGAAAAAACTCTACAGATAAAAGTTCTTCCTCTGTTAATTGTCTATAAGATTTATTCGAACAATTTTTTTCTTAGGGGTACAACCTTCGAGATATGGTTAAAAGTCGGCACTTGTTGGTTGTAAAATATAAAGACGTCAGATAAAATTTGACATTCAATATATGAAAAACCGTAACTCCGATGAAAAAACTCTACAGATAAAAGTTCTTCCTCTGTTAATTGTTTACAAGTTTAAACTAAACAATTTTTTGCTTAGAGGTACTACCTTCGAGATATGGTTGAAAGTCTGCACTTGTTGGTTGTAAAATATAAAGACGTCAGATAAAATTTGACACTCAATATATGAAAAACCGTCACTCCAATAAAAAAACTCTACAGATAAAAGTTCTTCCTCTGTTAATTTTCTATAAGATTTATTCGAACAATTTTTTTCTTAGAGGTACTACCTTCGAGATATGGTTAAAAGTCGGCACTTGTTGGTTGTGAAATATAAAGACGTCAGATAAAATTTGACATTCAATATATGAAAAACCGTAACTCCAATGAAAAAACTCTACAGATAAAAGTTCTTCTTCTGTTAATTGTCTACAAGATTTATCCCAACAATTTTTTTCTTAGAGGTACTACCTTCGAGATATGGATAAAAGTCTGCACTTGTTGGTTGTAAAATATAAAGACGTCAGATAAAATTTGACACTCAATACATAGTATAATAAACAACAAGTAGCGACAGCTCCATATACCTAAAGGTGGTCAAATTTCGTCTGTCTCAATGACAGAAATTCGCCGCATTTATACACTGCTAACCTTATGAAATGTAAAATAAAACCATACAGTAGCCGATTCCATGACTTCAATGATACTGATACATAGGTAAATTATCAATTAAGTTATACAATACGATTACCCACTATGCAGTATGTCCAAAGATGTATGCGAAGTTTCAAAGTCTTGATTTAGAAAACAGTTTCACATTCCAAATTGTTAGCAGGGTATAAATGAGGCGAGTTTCTGTCATTGAGACAGAACGAGATTTGACCACAGATATATGGAGCTGTCGCTACTTGTTGTTTATTATACTATGCTCAATATATGAAAAACCGTAACTCCAATGAAAAAACTCTACAGATAAAAGTTTTTCTTTTGTTGATTGTCTACAAGATTTATCCAAACAATTTTTTTCTTAGAGGTACTACCTTCGAGATATGGTTAAAAGTCTGCACTTGTTGGTTGTAAAATATAAAGACGTCAGATAAAATTTGACATTCAATATATGAAAAACCGTAACTCCAATGAAAAAACTCTACAGATAAAAGTTCTTCCTCTGTTAATTGTTTACAAGTTTAATCTAAACAATTTTTTTTCTTAGAGGTACTACCTTCGAGATATGGTTGAAAGTCTGCACTTGTTGGTTGTAAAATATAAAGACGTCAGATAAAATTTGACACTCAATATATGAAAAACCGTCACTCCAATGAAAAAACTCTACAGATAAAAGTTCTTCCTCTGTTAATTGTCTATGAGATTTATTCGAACAATTTTTTTCTTAGGGGTACAACCTTCGAGATATGGTTAAAAGTCGGCACTTGTTGGTTGTAAAATATAAAGACGTCAGATAAAATTTGACACTCAATATATGAAAAACCGTAACTCCGATGAAAAAACTCTACAGATAAAAGTTCTTCCTCTGTTAATTGTTTACAAGTTTAATCTAAACAATTTTTTGCTTAGAGGTACTACCTTCGAGATATGGTTGAAAGTCTGCACTTGTTGGTTGTAAAATATAAAGACGTCAGATAAAATTTGACACTCAATATATGAAAAACCGTCACTCCAATGAAAAAACTCTACAGATAAAAGTTCTTCCTCTGTTAATTGTTTACAAGTTTAATCTAAACAATTTTTTGCTTAGAGGTACTACCTTCGAGATATGGTTGAAAGTCTGCACTTGTTGGTTGTAAAATATAAAGACCTCAGATAAAATTTGACACTCAATATATGAAAAACCGTCACTCCAATGAAAAAACTCTACAGATAAAAGTTCTTCCTCTGTTAATTGTTTACAAGTTTAATCTAAACAATTTTTTGCTTAGAGGTACTACCTTCGAGATATGGTTGAAAGTCTGCACTTGTTGGTTGTAAAATATAAAGACGTCAGATAAAATTTGACACTCAATATATGAAAAACCGTCACTCCAATGAAAAAACTCTACAGATAAAAGTTCTTCCTCTGTTAATTGTCTACAAGATTTATGAAAATAATTTTTTGCTTAGAGGTACTACCTTCGAGATATGGTTGAAAGTCTGCACTTGTTGGTTGTAAAATATAAAGACGTCAGATAAAATTTGACACTCAATATATGAAAAACCGTCACTCCAATGAAAAAACTCTACAGATAAAAGTTCTTCTTCTGTTAATTGTCTACAAGATTTATACAAACAATTTTTTGCTTAGAGGTACTACCTTCGAGATATGGTTGAAGGTCTGCACTTGTTGGTTGTAAAATATAAAGACGTCAGATAAAATTTGACATTCAATATATGAAAAACCGTAACTCCAATGAAAAAACTCTACAGATAAAAGTTCTTCCTCTGTTAATTGTTTACAAGTTTAATCTAAACAATTTTTTTTCTTAGAGGTACTACCTTCGAGATATGGTTGAAAGTCTGCACTTGTTGGTTGTAAAATATAAAGACGTCAGATAAAATTTGACACTCAATATATGAAAAACCGTCACTCCAATGAAAAAACTCTACAGATAAAAGTTCTTCCTCTGTTAATTGTCTATAAGATTTATTCGAACAATTTTTTTCTTAGGGGTACAACCTTCGAGATATGGTTAAAAGTCGGCACTTGTTGGTTGTAAAATATAAAGACGTCAGATAAAATTTGACATTCAATATATGAAAAACCGTAACTCCGATGAAAAAACTCTACAGATAAAAGTTCTTCCTCTGTTAATTGTTTACAAGTTTAATCTAAACAATTTTTTGCTTAGAGGTACTACCTTCGAGATATGGTTGAAAGTCTGCACTTGTTGGTTGTAAAATATAAAGACGTCAGATAAAATTTGACACTCAATATATGAAAAACCGTCACTCCAATGAAAAAACTCTACAGATAAAAGTTCTTCCTCTGTTAATTTTCTATAAGATTTATTCGAACAATTTTTTTCTTAGAGGTACTACCTTCGAGATATGGTTGAAAGTCTGCACTTGTTGGTTGTAAAATATAAAGACGTCAGATAAAATTTGACACTCAATATATGAAAAACCGTCACTCCAATGAAAAAACTCTACAGATAAAAGTTCTTCTTCTGTTAATTGTCTACAAGATTTATACAAACAATTTTTTGCTTAGAGGTACTACCTTCGAGATATGGTTGAAAGTCTGCACTTGTTGGTTGTAAAATATAAAGACGTCAGATAAAATTTGACACTCAATATATGAAAAACCGTCACTCCAATGAAAAAACTCTACAGATAAAAGTTCTTCCTCTGTTAATTGTCTACAAGATTTATGAAAATAATTTTTTGCTTAGAGGTACTACCTTCGAGATATGGTTGAAAGTCTGCACTTGTTGGTTGTAAAATATAAAGACGTCAGATAAAATTTGACACTCAATATATGAAAAACCGTCACTCCAATGAAAAAACTCTACAGATAAAAGTTCTTCTTCTGTTAATTGTCTACAAGGTTTATACAAACAATTTTTTGCTTAGAGGTACTACCTTCGAGATATGGTTGAAGGTCTGCACTTGTTGGTTGTAAAATATAAAGACGTCAGATAAAATTTGACATTCAATATATGAAAAACCGTAACTCCAATGAAAAAACTCTACAGATAAAAGTTCTTCCTCTGTTAATTGTTTACAAGTTTAATCTAAACAATTTTTTTTCTTAGAGGTACTACCTTCGAGATATGGTTGAAAGTCTGCACTTGTTGGTTGTAAAATATAAAGACGTCAGATAAAATTTGACACTCAATATATGAAAAACCGTCACTCCAATGAAAAAACTCTACAGATAAAAGTTCTTCCTCTGTTAATTGTCTATAAGATTTATTCGAACAATTTTTTTCTTAGGGGTACAACCTTCGAGATATGGTTAAAAGTCGGCACTTGTTGGTTGTAAAATATAAAGACGTCAGATAAAATTTGACATTCAATATATGAAAAACCGTAACTCCGATGAAAAAACTCTACAGATAAAAGTTCTTCCTCTGTTAATTGTTTACAAGTTTAATCTAAACAATTTTTTGCTTAGAGGTACTACCTTCGAGATATGGTTGAAAGTCTGCACTTGTTGGTTGTAAAATATAAAGACGTCAGATAAAATTTGACACTCAATATATGAAAAACCGTCACTCCAATGAAAAAACTCTACAGATAAAAGTTCTTCCTCTGTTAATTTTCTATAAGATTTATTCGAACAATTTTTTTCTTAGAGGTACTACCTTCGAGATATGGTTGAAAGTCTGCACTTGTTGGTTGTAAAATATAAAGACGTCAGATAAAATTTGACACTCAATATATGAAAAACCGTCACTCCAATGAAAAAACTCTACAGATAAAAGTTCTTCTTCTGTTAATTGTCTACAAGATTTATACAAACAATTTTTTGCTTAGAGGTACTACCTTCGAGATATGGTTGAAAGTCTGCACTTGTTGGTTGTAAAATATAAAGACGTCAGATAAAATTTGACATTCAATATATGAAAAACCGTAACTCCAATGAAAAAACTCTACAGATAAAAGTTCTTCCTCTGTTAATTGTTTACAAGTTTAATCTAAACAATTTTTTTTCTTAGAGGTACTACCTTCGAGATATGGTTGAAAGTCTGCACTTGTTGGTTGTAAAATATAAAGACGTCAGATAAAATTTGACACTCAATATATGAAAAACCGTCACTCCAATGAAAAAACTCTACAGATAAAAGTTCTTCCTCTGTTAATTGTCTATAAGATTTATTCGAACAATTTTTTTCTTAGGGGTACAACCTTCGAGATATGGTTAAAAGTCGGCACTTGTTGGTTGTAAAATATAAAGACGTCAGATAAAATTTGACATTCAATATATGAAAAACCGTAACTCCGATGAAAAAACTCTACAGATAAAAGTTCTTCCTCTGTTAATTGTTTACAAGTTTAATCTAAACAATTTTTTGCTTAGAGGTACTACCTTCGAGATATGGTTGAAAGTCTGCACTTGTTGGTTGTAAAATATAAAGACCTCAGATAAAATTTGACACTCAATATATGAAAAACCGTCACTCCAATGAAAAAACTCTACAGATAAAAGTTCTTCCTCTGTTAATTGTTCACAAGTTTAATCTAAACAATTTTTTGCTTAGAGGTACTACCTTCGAGATATGGTTGAAAGTCTGCACTTGTTGGTTGTAAAATATAAAGACGTCAGATAAAATTTGACACTCAATATATGAAAAACCGTCACTCCAATGAAAAAACTCTACAGATAAAAGTTCTTCCTCTGTTAATTGTCTACAAGATTTATGAAAATAATTTTTTGCTTAGAGGTACTACCTTCGAGATATGGTTGAAAGTCTGCACTTGTTGGTTGTAAAATATAAAGACGTCAGATAAAATTTGACACTCAATATATGAAAAACCGTCACTCCAATGAAAAAACTCTACAGATAAAAGTTCTTCTTCTGTTAATTGTCTACAAGATTTATACAAACAATTTTTTGCTTAGAGGTACTACCTTCGAGATATGGTTGAAAGTCTGCACTTGTTGGTTGTAAAATATAAAGACGTCAGATAAAATTTGACATTCAATATATGAAAAACCGTAACTCCAATGAAAAAACTCTACAGATAAAAGTTCTTCCTCTGTTAATTGTTTACAAGTTTAATCTAAACAATTTTTTTTCTTAGAGGTACTACCTTCGAGATATGGTTGAAAGTCTGCACTTGTTGGTTGTAAAATATAAAGACGTCAGATAAAATTTGACACTCAATATATGAAAAACCGTCACTCCAATGAAAAAACTCTACAGATAAAAGTTCTTCCTCTGTTAATTGTCTATAAGATTTATTCGAACAATTTTTTTCTTAGGGGTACAACCTTCGAGATATGGTTAAAAGTCGGCACTTGTTGGTTGTAAAATATAAAGACGTCAGATAAAATTTGACATTCAATATATGAAAAACCGTAACTCCGATGAAAAAACTCTACAGATAAAAGTTCATCCTCTGTTAATTGTTTACAAGTTTAATCTAAACAATTTTTTGCTTAGAGGTACTACCTTCGAGATATGGTTGAAAGTCTGCACTTGTTGGTTGTAAAATATAAAGACCTCAGATAAAATTTGACACTCAATATATGAAAAACCGTCACTCCAATGAAAAAACTCTACAGATAAAAGTTCTTCCTCTGTTAATTGTTTACAAGTTTAATCTAAACAATTTTTTGCTTAGAGGTACTACCTTCGAGATATGGTTGAAAGTCTGCACTTGTTGGTTGTAAAATATAAAGACGTCAGATAAAATTTGACACTCAATATATGAAAAACCGTCACTCCAATGAAAAAACTCTACAGATAAAAGTTCTTCCTCTGTTAATTGTCTACAAGATTTATGAAAATAATTTTTTGCTTAGAGGTACTACCTTCGAGATATGGTTGAAAGTCTGCACTTGTTGGTTGTAAAATATAAAGACGTCAGATAAAATTTGACACTCAATATATGAAAAACCGTCACTCCAATGAAAAAACTCTACAGATAAAAGTTCTTCTTCTGTTAATTGTCTACAAGATTTATACAAACAATTTTTTGCTTAGAGGTACTACCTTCGAGATATGGTTGAAAGTCTGCACTTGTTGGTTGTAAAATATAAAGACGTCAGATAAAATTTGACATTCAATATATGAAAAACCGTAACTCCGATGAAAAAACTCTACAGATAAAAGTTCTTCCTCTGTTAATTGTTTACAAGTTTAATCTAAACAATTTTTTGCTTAGAGGTACTACCTTCGAGATATGGTTGAAAGTCTGCACTTGTTGGTTGTAAAATATAAAGACCTCAGATAAAATTTGACACTCAATATATGAAAAACCGTCACTCCAATGAAAAAACTCTACAGATAAAAGTTCTTCCTCTGTTAATTGTTTACAAGTTTAATCTAAACAATTTTTTGCTTAGAGGTACTACCTTCGAGATATGGTTGAAAGTCTGCACTTGTTGGTTGTAAAATATAAAGACGTCAGATAAAATTTGACACTCAATATATGAAAAACCGTCACTCCAATGAAAAAACTCTACAGATAAAAGTTCTTCCTCTGTTAATTGTCTACAAGATTTATGAAAATAATTTTTTGCTTAGAGGTACTACCTTCGAGATATGGTTGAAAGTCTGCACTTGTTGGTTGTAAAATATAAAGACGTCAGATAAAATTTGACACTCAATATATGAAAAACCGTCACTCCAATGAAAAAACTCTACAGATAAAAGTTCTTCTTCTGTTAATTGTCTACAAGATTTATACAAACAATTTTTTGCTTAGAGGTACTACCTTCGAGATATGGTTGAAAGTCTGCACTTGTTGGTTGTAAAATATAAAGACGTCAGATAAAATTTGACACTCAATATATGAAAAACCGTCACTCCAATGAAAAAACTCTACAGATAAAAGTTCTTCCTCTGTTAATTGTCTATAAGATTTATTCGAACAATTTTTTTCTTAGGGGTACAACCTTCGAGATATGGTTAAAAGTCGGCACTTGTTGGTTGTAAAATATAAAGACGTCAGATAAAATTTGACATTCAATATATGAAAAACCGTAACTCCGATGAAAAAACTCTACAGATAAAAGTTCTTCCTCTGTTAATTGTTTACAAGTTTAATCTAAACAATTTTTTGCTTAGAGGTACTACCTTCGAGATATGGTTGAAAGTCTGCACTTGTTGGTTGTAAAATATAAAGACGTCAGATAAAATTTGACACTCAATATATGAAAAACCGTCACTCCAATGAAAAAACTCTACAGATAAAAGTTCTTCCTCTGTTAATTTTCTATAAGATTTATTCGAACAATTTTTTTCTTAGAGGTACTACCTTCGAGATATGGTTAAAAGTCGGCACTTGTTGGTTGTGAAATATAAAGACGTCAGATAAAATTTGACATTCAATATATGAAAAACCGTAACTCCAATGAAAAAACTCTACAGATAAAAGTTCTTCTTCTGTTAATTGTCTACAAGATTTATCCCAACAATTTTTTTCTTAGAGGTACTACCTTCGAGATATGGATAAAAGTCTGCACTTGTTGGTTGTAAAATATAAAGACGTCAGATAAAATTTGACACTCAATACATAGTATAATAAACAATAAGTAGCGACAGCTCCATATACCTAAAGGTGGTCAAATTTCGTCTGTCTCAATGACAGAAATTCGCCGCATTTATACACTGCTAACCTTATGAAATGTAAAATAAAACCATACAGTAGCCGATTCCATGACTTCAATGATACTGATACATAGGTAAATTATCAATTAAGTTATACAATACGATTACCCACTATGCAGTATGTCCAAAGATGTATGCGAAGTTTCAAAGTCTTGATTTAGAAAACAGTTTCACATTCCAAATTGTTAGCAGGGTATAAATGAGGCGAGTTTCTGTCATTGAGACAGAACGAGATTTGACCACAGATATATGGAGCTGTCGCTACTTGTTGTTTATTATACTATGCTCAATATATGAAAAACCGTAACTCCAATGAAAAAACTCTACAGATAAAAGTTTTTCTTTTGTTGATTGTCTACAAGATTTATCCAAACAATTTTTTTCTTAGAGGTACTACCTTCGAGATATGGTTAAAAGTCTGCACTTGTTGGTTGTAAAATATAAAGACGTCAGATAAAATTTGACACTCAATATATGAAAAACCGTCACTCCAATGAAAAAACTCTACATATAAAAGTTCTTCCTCTGTTAAGTGTCTACAAGATTTATTTAAACAATTTTTTGCTTAGAGGTACCACCTTCGAGATATGGTTGAAAGTCTGCACTTGTTGGTTGTAAAATATAAAGACGTCAGATAAAATTTGACACTCAATATATGAAAAACCGTCACTCCAATGAAAAACCTCTACAGATAAAAGTTCTTCCTCTGTTAATTGTCTACAAGATTTATAAAAATAATTTTTTGCTTAGAGGTACAACCTTCGAGATATGATTGAAAGTCTGCACTTGTTGGTTGTAAAATATAAAGACGTCAGATAAAATTTGACACTCAATATATGAAAAACCGTAACTCCAATGAAAAAACTTTACAGATAAAAGTTCTTCCTCTGTTAATTGTCTACAAAACTTATCCAAACAATTTTTTTCTTAGAGGTACTACCTGCGAGATATGGTTAAAAGTCTGCACTTGTTGATTGTAGGAATAAAGACTCCAGACAAAATTTGACACTCATTGTATGGAAAACCGTATCTCCAATGAAAAAGCTCTACAGATAAAAGTTCTTCTTCTGTTGACTGTCTACAAGATTTATCCCAACAATTTTTTTCTTAGAGGTACTACCTTCGAGATATGGTTAAAAGTCTGCACTTGTTGGTTGTAAAATATAAAGACGTCAGATAAAATTTGACACTCAATATATGGAAAACCGTAACTCCAATGAAAACACTCTACAGATAAAAGTTCTTCCTCTGTTAATTGTCTACAAGACTTATCCAAACAATTTTTTTCTTAGAGGTACTACCTGCGAGATATGGTTAAAAGTCTGCACTTGTTGGTTGTAGGAATAAAGACTCCAGACAAAATTTGACACTCATTGTATGGAAAACCGTATCTCCAATGAAAAAGCTCTACAGATAAAAGTTCTTCTTCTGTTAATTGTCTACAAGATTTATCCCAACAATTTTTTTCTTAGAGGTACTACCTTCGAGATATGGTTAAAAGTCTGCACTTGTTGGTTGTAAAATATAAAGACGTCAGATAAAATTTGACACTCAATATATGAAAAACCGTAACTCCAATGAAAAAACTCTACAGATAAAAGTTCTTCCTCTGTTAATTGTCTACAAAACTTATCCAAACAATTTTTTTCTTAGAGGTACTACCTGCGAGATATGGTTAAAAGTCTGCACTTGTTGGTTGTAAAATATAAAGACGTCAGATAAAATTTGACACTCATTATATGGAAAACCGTATCTCCAATAAAAAAGCTCTACAGATAAAAGTTCTTCTTCTGTTAATTGTCTACAAGATTTATCCAAACATTTTTTTTCTTAGAGGTACTACCTTCGAGATATGGTTAAAAGTCTGCACTTGTTGGTTGTAAAATATAAAGACGTCAGATAAAATTTGACACTCAATATATGAAAAACCGTAACTCCAATGAAAAAACTCTACAGATAAAAGTTCTTCCTCTGTTAATTGTCTACAAAACTTATCCAAACAATTTTTTTCTTAGAGGTACTACCTGCGAGATATGGTTAAAAGTCTGCACTTGTTGGTTGTAAAATATAAAGACGTCAGATAAAATTTGACACTCATTATATGGAAAACCGTATCTCCAATAAAAAAGCTCTACAGATAAAAGTTCTTCTTCTGTTAATTGTCTACAAGATTTATACAAACAATTTTTTGCTTAGAGGTACTACCTTCGAGATATGGTTGAAAGTCTGCACTTGTTGGTTGTAAAATATAAAGACGTCAGATAAAATTTGACATTCAATATATGAAAAACCGTAACTCCAATGAAAAAACTCTACAGATAAAAGTTCTTCCTCTGTTAATTGTTTACAAGTTTAATCTAAACAATTTTTTTTCTTAGAGGTACTACCTTCGAGATATGGTTGAAAGTCTGCACTTGTTGGTTGTAAAATATAAAGACGTCAGATAAAATTTGACACTCAATATATGAAAAACCGTCACTCCAATGAAAAAACTCTACAGATAAAAGTTCTTCCTCTGTTAATTGTCTATAAGATTTATTCGAACAATTTTTTTCTTAGGGGTACAACCTTCGAGATATGGTTAAAAGTCGGCACTTGTTGGTTGTAAAATATAAAGACGTCAGATAAAATTTGACATTCAATATATGAAAAACCGTAACTCCGATGAAAAAACTCTACAGATAAAAGTTCTTCCTCTGTTAATTGTTTACAAGTTTAATCTAAACAATTTTTTGCTTAGAGGTACTACCTTCGAGATATGGTTGAAAGTCTGCACTTGTTGGTTGTAAAATATAAAGACGTCAGATAAAATTTGACACTCAATATATGAAAAACCGTCACTCCAATGAAAAAACTCTACAGATAAAAGTTCTTCCTCTGTTAATTTTCTATAAGATTTATTCGAACAATTTTTTTCTTAGAGGTACTACCTTCGAGATATGGTTAAAAGTCGGCACTTGTTGGTTGTGAAATATAAAGACGTCAGATAAAATTTGACATTCAATATATGAAAAACCGTAACTCCAATGAAAAAACTCTACAGATAAAAGTTCTTCTTCTGTTAATTGTCTACAAGATTTATCCCAACAATTTTTTTCTTAGAGGTACTACCTTCGAGATATGGATAAAAGTCTGCACTTGTTGGTTGTAAAATATAAAGACGTCAGATAAAATTTGACACTCAATACATAGTATAATAAACATCAAGTAGCGACAGCTCCATATACCTAAAGGTGGTCAAATTTCGTCTGTCTCAATGACAGAAATTCGCCGCATTTATACACTGCTAACCTTATGAAATGTAAAATAAAACCATACAGTAGCCGATTCCATGACTTCAATGATACTGATACATAGGTAAATTATCAATTAAGTTATACAATACGATTACCCACTATGCAGTATGTCCAAAGATGTATGCGAAGTTTCAAAGTCTTGATTTAGAAAACAGTTTCACATTCCAAATTGTTAGCAGGGTATAAATGAGGCGAGTTTCTGTCATTGAGACAGAACGAGATTTGACCACAGATATATGGAGCTGTCGCTACTTGTTGTTTATTATACTATGCTCAATATATGAAAAACCGTAACTCCAATGAAAAAACTCTACAGATAAAAGTTTTTCTTTTGTTGATTGTCTACAAGATTTATCCAAACAATTTTTTTCTTAGAGGTACTACCTTCGAGATATGGTTAAAAGTCTGCACTTGTTGGTTGTAAAATATAAAGACGTCAGATAAAATTTGACACTCAATATATGAAAAACCGTCACTCCAATGAAAAAACTCTACATATAAAAGTTCTTCCTCTGTTAAGTGTCTACAAGATTTATTTAAACAATTTTTTGCTTAGAGGTACCACCTTCGAGATATGGTTGAAAGTCTGCACTTGTTGGTTGTAAAATATAAAGACGTCAGATAAAATTTGACACTCAATATATGAAAAACCGTCACTCCAATGAAAAACCTCTACAGATAAAAGTTCTTCCTCTGTTAATTGTCTACAAGATTTATAAAAATAATTTTTTGCTTAGAGGTACAACCTTCGAGATATGATTGAAAGTCTGCACTTGTTGGTTGTAAAATATAAAGACGTCAGATAAAATTTGACACTCAATATATAAAAAACCGTAACTCCAATGAAAAAACTCTACAGATAAAAGTTCTTTCTCTGTTAATTGTCTACAAAATTTATCCGAACAATTTTTTTCTTAGAGGTACTACCTTCGAGATATGGTTAAAAGTCTGTGCTTGTTGGTTTTAGGAAATGAAGACTCAAGACAAAATTTGACACTCATTATATGAAAAACCGTATCCCCAATGAAAAAACTCTACAAATAAAAAATCTTCCTCTGTTGATTGTCAACAAGATTTATCCAAACAATCATTTTCTTAGAGGTACTACCTTCGAGATATGGTTAAAAGTCTGCGCTTCTGTGTTGTAAGAAATAAAGACTCCAGACAAAATTTGACACTCATTATATGAACAACCCCAACTCCAATGGAAAAACTCTACAGATAAAAGTTTTTTCTCTGTTATTTGTCTACAAGATTTATTGGAACAGTTTTTTTCTTAGAGGTACTACCTTCGAGATATGGTTAAAAGTCTGCGCTTCTTTGTTGTAGGAAATAAAGACAACAGACAAAATTTGACACTCATTATATGAAAAACCGTAACTCCAATGAAAAAACTCCACAATAAAAAATTCTTCCTCTGTTGATTGTCTACAAGATTTATCCAAACAATTTTTTTCTTAGAGGTACTACCTTCGAGATATGGTTGAAAGTCTGCACTTGTTGGTTGTAAAATATAAAGACGTCAGATAAAATTTGACACTCAATATATGAAAAACCGTAACTCCAATGAAAAAACTTTACAGATAAAAGTTCTTCCTCTGTTAATTGTCTACAAAACTTATCCAAACAATTTTTTTCTTAGAGGTACTACCTGCGAGATATGGTTAAAAGTCTGCACTTGTTGATTGTAGGAATAAAGACTCCAGACAAAATTTGACACTCATTGTATGGAAAACCGTATCTCCAATGAAAAAGCTCTACAGATAAAAGTTCTTCTTCTGTTGACTGTCTACAAGATTTATCCCAACAATTTTTTTCTTAGAGGTACTACCTTCGAGATATGGTTAAAAGTCTGCACTTGTTGGTTGTAAAATATAAAGACGTCAGATAAAATTTGACACTCAATATATGGAAAACCGTAACTCCAATGAAAACACTCTACAGATAAAAGTTCTTCCTCTGTTAATTGTCTACAAGACTTATCCAAACAATTTTTTTCTTAGAGGTACTACCTGCGAGATATGGTTAAAAGTCTGCACTTGTTGGTTGTAGGAATAAAGACTCCAGACAAAATTTGACACTCATTGTATGGAAAACCGTATCTCCAATGAAAAAGCTCTACAGATAAAAGTTCTTCTTCTGTTAATTGTCTACAAGATTTATCCCAACAATTTTTTTCTTAGAGGTACTACCTTCGAGATATGGTTAAAAGTCTGCACTTGTTGGTTGTAAAATATAAAGACGTCAGATAAAATTTGACACTCAATATATGAAAAACCGTAACTCCAATGAAAAAACTCTACAGATAAAAGTTCTTCCTCTGTTAATTGTCTACAAAACTTATCCAAACAATTTTTTTCTTAGAGGTACTACCTGCGAGATATGGTTAAAAGTCTGCACTTGTTGGTTGTAAAATATAAAGACGTCAGATAAAATTTGACACTCATTATATGGAAAACCGTATCTCCAATAAAAAAGCTCTACAGATAAAAGTTCTTCTTCTGTTAATTGTCTACAAGATTTATCCAAACATTTTTTTTCTTAGAGGTACTACCTTCGAGATATGGTTAAAAGTCTGCACTTGTTGGTTGTAAAATATAAAGACGTCAGATAAAATTTGACACTCAATATATGAAAAACCGTAACTCCAATGAAAAAACTCTACAGATAAAAGTTCTTCCTCTGTTAATTGTCTACAAAACTTATCCAAACAATTTTTTTCTTAGAGGTACTACCTGCGAGATATGGTTAAAAGTCTGCACTTGTTGGTTGTAAAATATAAAGACGTCAGATAAAATTTGACACTCATTATATGGAAAACCGTATCTCCAATAAAAAAGCTCTACAGATAAAAGTTCTTCTTCTGTTAATTGTCTACAAGATTTATCCAAACATTTCTTTTCTTAGAGGTACTACCTTCGAGATATGGTTAAAAGTCTGCGATATGGTTAAAAGGAAATAAAGACGTCAGACCTTTATTCCAATGAAGGGTCCGTATGACGGCTTTAATTAGTAGGTCACACTAAGACTTTTTTCTCAACTTCTGCTTTTTCTTCTGTACCTTCTTCCTTCGCTTACGTATCTTGTTCTCCTTTCGATCTTTTCTTTCTTCATTCATACTCCTGCCTCTTCTTCTTCTTCTGGTTTCTGATTATCATAATTTTATTTCTGATTCCTCTTTTTTCTCATGTCAAAATGGCGAATTTTGAGAATTGCTAAGATAATTGAATTTTGAAAAAGTCTATCTTTCCATCACATAACCTTTTTCTTTTCCCTTATCCAACACTCCTCTGGTCCTGGTCTCCCGGTCCTAGTACTTTTCCTTAATTTCTTCTTATTTCTTACATTCTAATTTCTCTAAAAAATATATGTATCTCTCATATCTAAACTACTACCATCTCTAGCCACCCATCATAACTAACCTCAGCAACCCTTACAGAAATAATGAAGGGTCGAATGACCCTTTTTGTCCTGTAGGCCTCTATTTTCAAATCGATGTGAGAGCAGCTTGGAGGACAAGTTATAGAGGGCACTAGAGGCATCCGAATGTTGTTTTTTTTTATCGTACCTATGGAAGTGTAAATTGATTTTTTTGCTTAATTCAAGATGGTCCAAGGAAGAAAGTTGAATCAACTTCTCACATTCAGTTTGTGAATTCCTGTCTGAACCTACCAGTTCTTCAACCACCCACAGCAAAGCTAATAATATTCCAGATTTAAATCTTGATGAACTATCGGAGACTATTGGAGACGATAAAGAAGAAATAGAAGAGGAAGCAAAAAGTAAAGGAAAAGCTGATTAAGAAATAAAAAAAAATGTGGAATAAGGAGATGGAAAACAAAAGTGATGGAAGTTCTGGTTGGCAATCCAAAGATGATAATATGAAAAGAAATGATGAAACATACCAAAGTGGTTAATAATAATTAAAGACCAATAAACCTGACGTATTTGACATAGAAGTCTGATAAACTGTTTCCGTCGGTGTCTATTCCTCCATCGTTATTTAATGGTACACAAGTATCTTGGTGGGGCTGAGATTTGAAATACAAAAATCTATGTATAATCCCTAATCAGTAGAATAAATTCCATCCAATTCCCCATTCAAAGTGCCCGAAAACCCATCGTTTGTTTCTTAATTTAAATCAAAAATGAAGAAATTAAAATGTCAAAAGAAGCGACCTTCCTGAAACCAGATACAATCTTTTTTGTGGGTTGAGCAACCGATACTCCTGAAAGGTTTATGGCGGTCTGAGAAAGCACAGAAGGCACACCCCGAACAACTTTACCTGGCTGCCATAACAGCCCAATAAATATTCCCAGCCGAATGAAAGGTTGAAATTAATTTTGTTTTAGGCTTGACTTATTCTCAACATATGTTGACTGGATGTATTTTTGTTTTATGCTGATCGATTGAATTGTTAATAAAAGTTATGAAGGTGTTTTTAGTAGCCAAACAGATCACTGTTGACAACTTTAAGGACATAAATTGAGTTTTAATGGACAGGATTAATGACGATGATTTGGAGAACTTGACCAAGCTGACTTTGACTTTGCCGAAGCAATAGCAATAATCGTTTGCATGTTAATTGAGTATATTTTGATGCAATAAATTGGGATTGGCAACATTCCATTCGGTGATTATTTTTTAATCCTTTTTAATTAGAGGTACAAACATTCCTAACCTTAAATCCACAACAGGGACAAAAGGAACTTTGGAAGCTCTGCACGTGGAAGCTGAAGCAGAAATATACAAACAATCACAAAACAACAAGCAGCTCTTCCAGTGGAGCAAATGGAAAATTTCTGATGGGTACCAGTAGTCAAGCAACCAACCCAAAGGAGGCTTTCCTTTATGGACAACCGTCAACAGTGTTCCAAGCAGAAGATATGCTATTCCAGAGGCGGCAATCTTCTAAGAACCTCGTTGTCAAGAGGACTGTTTCAGGGTTAGAAAAGCAGAAGAAGAGAGATAATCTCGACAAATTGGACAAGCAGTAGTGAGATGGTCTATGAAACCTTGGCCTTGGAGAGATGGTGTAAGCAAAGAAACCATGGATCCACCAGGAATTTTCTTCATATTATTGATATATGATATATATAAACATGAACCTTTTTAATCAGAGGTACATACATTCCTAACCTCAAATCCAGAACCGGGACAAAAGGAAATTTGGTAGCTCTGCACGTAGAAGCTGAAGCAGAAATATACAAACAATCATGAAACAACAAGCAGATTTTCGAGCGAAGCAAATGGAAAATTTCTGATGGTTACCAGTAGTCAAGCAACCAACCCAGAGAAGGCTTTCCTTCTTGGCAAACCGTCAACAGTGTTCCAAGCAGAAGATATTCTATCTCAGAGGTGGAAATCTTCCAAGAACCTCGTTGTCAAGAGGACTGTTTCTGGGTTAGAAAAGCAGAAGAAGAGAGATCATCTCGACAAATTGGACAAGCAGTAGTGAGATGGTCTATGAAACCTTGGCCTTGGAGAGATGGTGTAAGCAAAGAAACCATGGATCCACCAGGAATTTTCTTCATATTATTGATATATGATATATATAAACATGAACCTTTTTAATCAGAGGTACATACATTCCTAACCTCAAATCCAGAACCGGGACAAAAGGAAATTTGGAAGCTCTGCATGTAGAAGCTGAAGCAGAAATATACAAACAATCATGAAACAACAAGCAGCTTTTCGAGCGAAGCAAATGGAAAATTTCTGATGGTTACCAGTAGTCAAGCAACCAACCCAGAGAAGGCTTTCCTTTATGGACAACCGTCAACAGTGTTCCAAGCAGAAGATATGCTATCCCAGAGGCGGCAATCTTCTAAGAACCTCGTTGTCAAGAGGACTGTTTCAGGGTTAGAAAAGCAGAAGAAGAGAGATGATCTCGACAAATTGGACAAGCAGTAGTGAGATGGTCTATGAAACCTTGGCCTTGGAGAGATGGTGTAAGCAAAGAAAACATGGATCCACCAGGAAGTTTCCTTATATTTTTGATATATGATATATATATATAAACATGAACCTTTCTAATCAGAGGTACATACATTCCTAACCTCAAATCCAGAACCGGGACAAAAGGAAATTTGGTAGCTCTGCACGTAGAAGCTGAAGCAGAAATATACAAACAATCATGAAACAACAAGCAGATTTTCGAGCGAAGCAAATGGAAAATTTCTGATGGTTACCAGTAGTCAAGCAACCAACCCAGAGAAGGCTTTCCTTCTTGGCAAACCGTCAACAGTGTTCCAAGCAGAAGATATGCTATCTCAGAGGTGGAAATCTTCCAAGAACCTCGTTGTCAAGAGACTGTTCCAGGGTTGGCAAAGCAGAAGAAGAGAGATCATCTCGACAAATTGGACAAGCAGCAGTGAGATGGTCCTTGGAGATATCTTCATGAAGGCATGAAGAACAAACCTAGAGAAGTAAAGATGTGACGGTGTAGGCAAAGAGACCATGGATCCACCAGAAAGTTCCCTAATATTATTTATATATGATATATATAAACATGAACCTGTACCAAAACAAATAGTTTGACCATCGCAGCACCCAACGCAGACAATTCCAATTTAAAAAAAGATACGAGGCACAATTTAATCTTATAAAATATTCCCAACCATTAATTTGAATAAAGGCAACATTAAAACATCTCAAGGTGGCAATGAATCTTTTCGGTTGCAGCATCACAGGCGGCCTTCTTTCCCGTCTCCATGGTAACTCGTTCTTTCTCCACCAATGGCGTCGACTTGTGAGGATCGCCCCTCCCGACGAAGATCCTGCTGCTGCTGCTACGGTGCAAAAATCTAAAAAGAAAAACAGAAAACTGTTTTAGAAGAGCGGTTACAATATTTTCTCTCGTTTCAAATTATGCCATTACGGACTAATGGGCGGGCAAAAATTAAATTAAGGACATCAGTGTCTGTGAGGGAATTGGGGGTTGGTGAGATAGTAGCAACTTTCTTTAGTCTCCAATCGAGTCATCATTTATAATAAATTGTTGCAAAGACAATTCCATAAAACTTCAACTTTCCAAGATATGCCGAATCCATTTCGTTTATCTTGCTGTGCAATCCCAGCAGGTCCATAAGTCAGCTTGTCCAGGAGAATCGTTAAAGTAAACAAGAACAATATTTTTCCCGGGAGCGGCAACTGATGTATCGCTGGGGATTCCACGGGAAATGGGATCGAATGGGATGGGATTACCGTTACCTTTGCAACGCAGTGGGTGAAATTGTTTAGATTTTGTGGCAAAAATTTCTTATGACTGAAAATGAAAATATGTTCTACAGCACTCAACGACCAATGGACGTACATATTTAGTCCATATCGCGTCCAGTAACTCCATCTGATTGGTCCCTCCAAAAACTTCTTGAAGATATGGGCAGATACACCACTACTAGTGAGGATTTGCTGCTTAAGGCACTATATTCTTGCGATAACTCTGTAAAAACAAGTTGACATCCTCACATGGAACAATACTAAAGCTAATTAGCCGAACAAAACAGGAAACCGCGCAACTTTGTCGCAATAATAATAAATAGAATTCCTGGGCCCGCATGCCGCTGAGGAGCAAAAGATAACACAAAATCCAATAATCCAAAGTTAATATTTAGTAAATAAACAGCAAGACCGAAACCCGAAACGGCAGATAATCCTCTTAATGTCCTTAAAGTGCCATTAAAAGCGGAATTTCAGACGAAAAACGACTCGACAGACGTTCCGGTATCTTGTTTTAGCTGGCTCATTATTAGCAGATTAAATTGCACGCACACTGTTTAATTATCGTTAGATTAAAACTGCTCGCCCCTGTTTTTGACGAGGACTCTAAAAATGGAAAACTACTAAAGGCCACACTCACCAACGTTTTATAGTTTGAAAAAACAGCAAAAATATGACAAAAAAAAACTCTTAGAACAGGAAAAAACCACTCATGAATCATGATCAAGTAGTCGTGAAGTACATGAGATATTTCCCGAATAATATACAAAATAGTCTACTAGAGCTATACCTTTCTTCAGAATACCGCGCCGTTTCCGTCCGTTTTATCTTCGTCTCTCCGGTCTCCGTCTCTTGCACGATTATCTCGTCTATCCTACTCTATTTTCATATCTAACACCTTTAAACGCTTTTCAGAATCCCCTCTCTAGGTTTTAAAAAATTTATTGATCAACTGTACTCACAATCAATATTTTTCCTGAAATAATTAAATAATGCCGGAATTAATAGTTCCAAACATCGTCAATAATCCGGATTATATTCCTGTCTGATTGGTATGTCTGATTCCTTAAACTTTTTATCCATAAATATTAATGCCGGAATTATCTTCTCTGTAAACGGCCATATGCTTTATTACTGAATATTATAAATGTGATCAGTATAGAGATGATTCCATACAATAAGTAGTAATTCCATGCATGCGAATGTAATTCCGGAATCATCGATCTGGTTAATTATCAACCTTTTTTTTAATATAGTTGACATTAGTTTCCACAATGCGTCTAATACCTTCAAATTTGGCATTAGGTACATTTTATTGAAAGAGAGGAATTATTGGTAATGATTTATCTTGTAGTAATATTCATTTTACAGGGAAATTATCACTATTTTGTCATTGGAATTACCACTAAAACTTTTGGGACTAGGTAGAGTGTCAATAGTCTATGGATTGATTCTCTAGGTTTAGATTTAAAAAAATCCAGAATCAGCTTGCCAAAAAGAAAACATTTCAATGGCGGAATTATCTACCATGTTCGCCTAAAATAATTCCAAATAGATAGGTACAAAGGTATACTTCGAATAAATGTTTTGATCAAATTGGTAATTCCGGAATTAGTTCCTTAGTTATTCCGCAAAAAAAATTCTATCTAATAATTACCACAGGAATTCCGGAATTGCATAGTTTGGGTGATAAAGACTGGAATAATTTGATGTTGCTCTGATTACATCTTTGTGGAAGTATTAATTCCAGCTACTCATTTCATCAGATTTCAATGCATATTATAATAATCAATGTGTCAGTAATAAGTATTTTTAATTTCCTCAAGACAGTAATTCCGCAAACAAATGATTCTATTTGATAATTATTACAGGAATTTCGAAATTATTTAGTTTGGGTAATAATGAATATTTCTGGAAAATATTAATGTCTGGTGAAAATGTCTTAATTTTCCAAAACACTGGAATAATTTCATTCAATTACTGAGTCTGCATGTATAATAATTCTCAGATACTAGAAGTAATTCCGCAAACAAATAGTTTAGTCTATAATGATCAGGACAGCAATTCCGAAATTAGTTTTTTTTTTACAACCTAGAGGAAACAATATTTCCTCCTAGACTTCAGTAATTCCGCAAACAAATAATTCTATTTAATAATCACTACGGGAATTTCGGAATTATTTAGATTGGGTAATAATAATTATTCCTGGAAAATATTAATGTCTGGTGATAATGTCTCAATTTTCCAAAACACTGGAAAAATTTCATTTTATTACTGATTCTGGACAATAATTCTCAGAAACTAGAAGTAATTCCGCAAACAAATAGTTTAGTCTATAATGATCAGGACAGCAATTCCGAAATTAGTTCTTTTTTTACAACCTAGAGGAAACAATATTTCCTCCTAGACTTCAGTAATTCCGCAAACAAATAATTCTATTTAATAATCACTACGGGAATTTCGGAATTATTTAGATTGGGTAATAATAATTATTCCTGGAAAATATTAATGTCTGGTGATAATGTCTCAATTTTCCAAAACACTGGAAAAATTTCATTTTATTACTGAGTCTGGATAATAATTCTCAAATACTAGAAGTTATTCCGCAAACAAATAGTCTAGTCTATAATAATCGGGACAGCAATTCCGGAATTAGTTCTTTTTTTACCACCAAGAGAAAACAATATTTCCTACAAGACTTCAGTGATGATTTGAGAGTTACATATCTATTATTTGTAATTTCCTCAAGACAGTAATTCCACAAACAAATAATTTTATTTAATAATCAGTACGGGAATTCCGGAATTATTTAGATTGGGTAATAATAATTATTCCTGGAAAATAATAATGTCTGGTAATAATGTCTTGATTTTCCAAAACGCTGAAATAATTTCATTCAATTACTGAGGCTGGATAATAATTCTAAGATACTAGAAGTAATTCCGCAAACGAATAGTTGTCTATAATAATCAGGACAGCAATTCCGGAATTTGTTATTTTTTCACCACCAAGAGAAAACAATATTTCCTACAAGACTTCAGTAATTCCGCAAACAAATAATTCTATTTAATAATCACTACGGGAATTTCGGAAATATTTAGATTGGGTAATAATAATTATTCCTGGAAAATTATAATGTCTGGTAATAATGTCTTAATTTTCCAAAACACTGGAATAATTTCATTTAATTACTGAGTCTGGATAATAATTCTCAGAAACTAGAAGTAATTCCGCAAACGAATATTCTAGTCTATAATAATCAGGACAGCAATTCCGGAATTAGTTCTTTTTTTACCACCAAGAGAAAACAATATTTCCTACAAGACTTCAGTGATGATTTGAGAGTTACATATCTGTTATTTGTAATTCCGTCAAGACAGTAATTCCACAAACAAATAATTTTATTTAATAATCACCACGGGAATTTCGGAATTATTTAGATTGGGTAATAATAATTATTCCTGGAAAATAATAATGTCTGGTAATAATGTCTTAATTTTCCAAAACACTGGAATAATTTCATTTCATTACTGAGTCTGGATAATAATAGTTCTCAGATACTAGAAGTAATTCCGCAAACAAATAGATTAGTCTATAATAATCAGGAAAGCAATTCCGGAATTAGTTCTTTTTTTACAACCTAGAGAAAACAATAATTCCTCCAAGACTTCAGTAATGATTTGAGAGTTACATATCTATTATTTGTAATTCCCTCAAGACAGTAATTCCGCAAACAAATAATTCTATTTATTAATTATTACAGGAATTTCGAAATTACTTAGATTGGGTGTTAGTAATTATTCCTGGAAAATATTAATGTCTGGTAATAATGTCTCAATAACACTGGGATAATTTTATTTGGCACTTATTACATCGATATTCGTGGAAGTATTAATTCCATTTTACTGTTTCATTACATTTCAATGAAACAGTGTGTCATGGTCATAAAATGGCAAAATCATGTGTCAGTAGGAAATATTTTAATTCCTTGGAGACGGTGGTTCCGCAAACTAATAATTCTATCTACAGCAATTCTGGAATTACTTAGATTGGGTAATAATTCCTTGTAAATATTGATGACTGGTAATAATGACACATTTGCCCAGAACACTGGAGTAATTCGATGTTGCTCTGATCACATTGATATTCGTGCAAGTATTAATTACAGCTTACTATTTCATTCTTGTCAGTAGTTAGTATTTGTAATTCCTTCAAGACAGTGATGATTTCTCAGGGACTACGACTAATTCCACAAACAAATTATTTAGTCTAATAATAAGGACAGCAATTTCGGAATTAGTTTGGGTAATAATTCCTTGTAAATATTAATGCCGGGTAATAACGGATTAATTTGAACTGATGATGATGATTCCTAAGTGCCTTCACCAACAAAATGTGCGATACAGCAGATGTGGCAATCAAAACAAAATGTTTATTATTTCCCATGAAAACATTATCTAGAAGATCCTCACGTAGCCATACATTTGAAAACCGCATCATGCAACGCCTATAAAGAACATAAAACTTTAAAAGGGAAACTCCAAGAACGGGATTTGCACCCCCTAATACGAAATGCTCGCGGCAACTCGTTCAAGCCGAGATAAAACAGCAAATATTGCGATTCTCTTCTTACGTGCCCATGTCTATGGAATTCCAAAAAACAATCAAATCTAAGATTTACGACGGACGTCATTGTCCCTGTTAAATGGACCGGACCAAAGGTGGAGCTTCGTAAGCCTTTTCCAGTCCGCAACTCGGATAAAGTTGATCGGGAAATGAACTGGAAGCGATTTGATAAGAATTATTGTTGGGGCCCCCCAACCCAACCAGGGGTGGACTCCGACAGATGTTGGAAAAACTTCTACTTCTACGTTTAAACATCCATTAGAAGGAAGGATGCGTGTAATGACCTCCGTCTTAGACGCCCCCATCTTACACATGTTGCCTTGTACAGGGGGAGGTTTGATTTACGGTTTAATGTTTTTTTTTGTTGCTGGCGCCCAAATTCTTTAAACTTAAAAGTTGCAATTAGTTTGCGGCGTTGGCAGATGCGGGAATTTCACTTGGGGAACGCGAAATTGCTTAGATTAAATTTTGTTCTGCGGGGAGCAGTACAACTATTATTTTAATAGGCGCTTGCCGAGTCGTTTGCGTAATTGCTTTGATGAGTACTGCGAAAGTTTTTGAGGGTTGATTTGCTTTTTTTTGATGGTGGGATGCAATTCAACTTGAATTTTTTTTACTCAAGCAACTTGATGGCTCAATTGCCTAGGGTGGTAAACTTAAACATCATTTCATTGTGTCTAGGGTGGCACAATGATAGGAATTCACAAGTTCGATAGTTAAGTGTATAAGATGTATTTGCCTAAGGTGGTTGACTTAACATCCACTATCTTATCTACAACCTGACGATGAATACATCATTTCATTGTGTCCAGGAAGGCATAATGATTGAAATTCATAAGTTCGATATTTATGTTGCTCAAGAGGTATCTGCCTAGGATGTAGGGTGGTGAGCTTAACATCCACCAAGTTACCTAGAATCTAACAATGAATACATCATTTCATTGTGTCCAGGGTGGCAAAATGATAGAAATTTACAAGTTCGGTAGTACAGTGCTCAAGAAGTATTTGCTTAAGGGGATAAATTTTCACATCCACTTGGAAACATCATTTCATTATGCCTAGGGTGACTTGGCGATACACTTTCACAAGTTCGGTAGTATAGTGTTCAAAAAAACACTTGTAACACATATACGTTCACCTCCTTCACTTAGAATATATGTATTTTCATTGTGTCCAGGGTGACATAATGATACGTATTCACAAGTTCGATAGTATAGTATATAAGATGTATTTGCCTAGGGTGGTTAACTTAACATCCACTATCTTATCTACAACCTAACGATAAAAACATCATTTCATTGTGTCCAGGGTGGCAAAATGATAGGAATTTACAAGTTCGGTAATACAGTGTTTGAGAATTATTTGCTTAGGGTGATACATTTTTACATCCACTTGGAAACATCATTTCATTATGCCCAGGGTGACTTGGCGATACACATTCACAAGTTCGGTAGTAGAGTGTTCAAAAAAACACTTGTAACACATATACGTTCACCTCCTTCACTTGGAATATATGTATTTTCATTGTGTCCAGGGTGACATAATGATACGTATTCACAAGTTCGATAGTATAGTGTATAAGATGTATCTGCCTAGGGTGGTAAACTTAACATCCACTATCTTATCTACAACCTAACGATGAAAACATCATTTCATTGTGTCCAGGGTGGCAAAATGATAGGAATTTACAAGTTCGGTAGTACAGTGTTTGAGAATTATTTGCTTAGGGTGATACATTTTTACATCCACTTGAAAACATCATTTCATTATGCCCAGGGTGACTTGGCGATACACATTCACAAGTTCGGTAGTATAGTGTTCAAAAAAACACTTGTAACACATATACGTTCACCTCCTTCACTTGGAATATATGTATTTTCATTGTGTCCAGGGTGACATAATGATACGTATTCACAAGTTCGATAGTATAGTGTATAAGATGTATTTGCCTAGGGTGGTTAACTTAACATCCACTATCTTATCTAGAACCTAACGATGAATACGTCATTTCATTGTGTCCAGGGTGGCAAAATGATAGGAATTTACAATTTCGGTAGTACAGTGTTTGAGAATTATTTGCTTAGGGTGATACATTTTTACATCCACTTGGAAACATCATTTCATTATGCCTAGGGTGACTTGGCGATAGACATTCACAAGTTCGGTAGTACAGTGTTCAAAATAACACTTGTAACACATCTACGTCTACCTCCTTCACTTGGAATATATGTATTTTCATTGTGTCCAGGGTGACATAATGATACGTATTCACAAGTTCTATAGTATAGTGTATAAGATGTATTTGCCTAGGGTGGTTAACTCAACATCCACTATCTTATCTAGAACCTAACGATGAATACATCATTTCATTGTGTCCAGGGTGGCAAAATGATAGGAATTTAGAAGTTCGGTAGTACAGTGTTTGAGAATTATTTGCTTAGGGTGATAAATTTTTACATCCACTTGAAAACATCATTTCATTATGCCCAGGGTGACTTGGCGATACACATTCACAATTTCGGTAGTAGAGTGTTCAAAAAAACACTTGTAACACATATACGTTCACCTCCTTCACTTGGAATATATGTATTTTCATTGTGTCCAGGGTGACATAATGATACGTATTCACAAGTTCGATAGTATAGTGTATAAGATGTATTTGCCTAGGGTGGTTAACTTAACATCCACTATCTTATCTACAACCTAACGATGAATACATCATTTCATTGTGTCCAGGGTGGCAAAATGATAGGAATTTACAAGTTCGGTAGTACAGTGTTTGAGAATTATTTGCTTAGGGTGATACATTTTTACATCCACTTGAAAACATCATTTCATTATGCCCAGGGTGACTTGGCGATACACATTCACAAGTTCGGTAGTAGAGTGTTCAAAAAAACACTTGTAACACATATACGTTCACCTCCTTCACTTGGAATATATGTATTTTCATTGTGTCCAGGGTGACATAATGATACGTATTCACAAGTTCGATAGTATAGTGTATAAGATGTATTTGCCTAGGGTGGTTAACTTAACATCCACTATCTTATCTAGAACCTAACGATGAATACATCATTTCATTGTGTCCAGGGTGGCAAAATGATAGGAATTTACAAGTTCGGTAGTACAGTGTTTGAGAATTATTTGCTTAGGGTGATACATTTTTACATCCACTTGAAAACATCATTTCATTATGCCCAGGGTGACTTGGCGATACACATTCACAAGTTCGCTAGTTGAGTGTTCAAAAAAACACTTGTAACACATATACGTTCACCTCCTTCACTTGGAATATATGTATTTTCATTGTGTCCAGGGTGACATAATGATACGTATTCACAAGTTCGATAGTATATTGTATAAGATGTATTTGCCTAGGGTGGTAAACTTAACATCCACTATCTTATCTAGAACCTAACGATGAAAACATCATTTCATTGTGTCCAGGGTGGCAAAATGATAGGAATTTACAAGTTCGGTAGTACAGTGTTTGAGAATTATTTGCTTAGGGTGATACATTTTCACATCCACTTGAAAACATCATTTCATTATGCCCAGGGTGACTTGGCGATACACATTCACAAGTTCGGTAGTAGAGTGTTCAAAAAAACACTTGTAACACATATACGTTCACCTCCTTCACTTGGAATATATGTATTTTCATTGTGTCCAGGGTGACATAATGATACGTATTCACAAGTTCGATAGTATAGTGTATAAGATGTATTTGCCTAGGGTGGTTAACTTAACATCCACTATCTTATCTAGAACCTAACGATGAATACATCATTTCATTGTGTCCAGGGTGGCAAAATGATAGGAATTTACAAGTTCGGTAGTACAGTGTTTGAGAATTATTTGCTTAGGGTGATACATTTTTACATCCACTTGAAAACATCATTTCATTATGCCCAGGGTGACTTGGCGATACACATTCACAAGTTCGGTAGTAGAGTGTTCAAAAAAACACTTGTAACACATATACGTTCACCTCCTTCACTTGGAATATATGTATTTTCATTGTGTCCAGGGTGACATAATGATACGTATTCACAAGTTCGATAGTATAGTGTATAAGATGTATTTGCCTAGGGTGGTAAACTTAACATCCACTATCTTATCTAGAACCTAACGATGAATACATCATTTCATTGTGTCCAGGGTGGCAAAATGATAGGAATTTACAAGTTCGCTAGTACAGTGTTTGAGAATTATTTGCTTAGGGTGATACATTTTTACATCCACTTGAAAACATCATTTCATCATGCATAGGGTGACTTGGTGATAGATATTCACAAGTTCGGTAGTATAGTGTTCCCCCTTCACTTAGAATATATGTGTTTGTCCAGAAGGGTTGATTATCCTCCATTTAATCATGCTCGAACTTGTATACTACTGAATCCACTCAATTGTGGATTTATTTATTTTTTTATTTTTTTCAACGATTTTCTATTATTGTTAACTTGACTTGCGATTGTCGGTCACCTTGTGGTCATTCTTTCTTATTTGAGGCCTGTCGCCTTGAGTTTAACACTACTAAATTATATAGGGTGTTCTATTTCGACGACCGGGTACACTATAAAATCGTTGTACACGTATTTGCCGGACACCCTGTATAACTAGTTTCTGAGAGCGAACAGTTCGACGTGTGTTCCATGATACTCATGAACTTTTTCTCTTTATAGATAGTGCAGTACAAATTTGGATACAGTGACGGGTCTATGTTCCGGTATTCAGGGTGAGTGTTATTTTGCATTATACTTGATTTAGTGAATTTTTATAATAAACTAATTATAAACATGCGCATTAATGTAAGAACAGCTTGCTGCATAATAATGAAAGTTATGCCAGACTTACATGCAATTCTACTTCGAAATGGAAGCGACAGATTTCCGCTTGCCAAATGGTAATCATATGCCAATGGCATGAGCGTGACTTACAACACAAATTCAATGTAGATGGTATCGTAATATGATTCTAGTTTGCCAAACGGAAATCTGTCACTTCCACTTCGAAGTGAAATTGAATGTAAACGCTACATAATTCTTGACATGCGCAGTGTTTGTACATTGTTTAAAATACATGAGGATGTAATGGTAATGGTAATGGTTAAGGTGGGGGGGCAAAGCCTGGCGAGTAGGCCTAGTGGCCCTTTTCGTCATCCGCGCTTGGCCAACCCAGCAGACCATCCCAGACCAGATACCCTCACTCTTCCTTGGAGATGGTGGCTGCTTCTTCCTTCTCAAGCGGCCTCACCTGTCGCAAACTCCCAGCAGGTGGTACGAGGTTTCCTCCGCTCCTCTGCAGTAGGGGCATAGGTGTGATTCGCTTATTCCTAACTTTGTCTGTTGAGGCCTGCGATGACCTGTCAGAATGCCAACGATGGTGCTTAGTGCCTTCCTGCTCTTGTTCAGCAATTGGGCCGTCCCTGGCCTGTGAGGTTCTGATATCGTTTCTTTGGCCTGCCTGTATAATGGGTCACTGTTCCAGTTTTCTGTCCTCTCCCACGCTCATTCGTTGAGAGTACGTGAGATCAATTGTTTACTAAGACCTAGAAATGGTTCTGGTCTGTCAGCTCTCACCCAGCACCTGCAGCGCGTCCCTACACTCTTGGACTAGCGGTAAGCTTATCCTTGGTTTGATGATTGCTTTAAGTGCCGCTTGACTGTCCTCCATTCCTCTTTTTACCTCATCTCTGGAGGCAACCTCTACTATAGGAGGTCATCGCTTCCCTCTTCTCCTGGGTGGAGGGAAGCCTTGGCCATAAGGATGTGAACATGCGCATGAATGTAAAAGATACATTGTTTGGCTTATTTCAACAATATAACGTCATTTCAAACATGCGCATTGTTAAAAGTCATCAGAATATCATCATAAATATGCGCAATAATGAAAAAGACATCTTCTTCTACTTAACTTAGCAACGTTTTACATTAGACATCAGTTTATGCGCATTTAAAGCATGCGCAGGAATGTAAAGGCACAGTGTCTATTGCGCATGCGCATTATTATAAAAATACTTTAATATGTCATCGTTAACATGCGCATCAATATATTTGTATTTTTTTTTTCTGATTTAAGCAGCATAACACTTGAAAATCATTCTTAACATGCGCAAGAATGAAAAGGACATCTTTTTTTATTTATTTGGGCAAGATAAACCCTCGAACGTTATTTTGAACATACTTACGCATTGTTGGAAAAGAAATTCTGATGCGCATTCTTGTAAACGAAATTTCGTTCTACTTATTTGAGTTATAATGGGTCATTGAGAATATGCGCATTTATAAAAATGATACAAGGCTGTCAATCCGCGCATGCGCATTGTGATAAAGACCATGATTTACTTCTTCAATACGTCATTTTAGTCATGCGCATTGATAAAAGAGAACCTCAAGATGTCATGGTAAAATGCGCATTAATGTTATTGCTATATTTTCTGCTTATTTGAGCAGCATAACACTTCAAAAATCATTCTTAACATGCGCAAGAATGAAAAAGACATCTTTTTTTTTATTTATTTGGGCAAGATAAACCCTCGAACGTTATTTTGAATATACTTAAGCATTGTTAAAAAAGAAATTCTGATGCGCATTCTTGTAAACAAAATTTCGTTCTACTTATTTGAAATTTAATGGGTCATTGAGAATATGCGCATTAATGAAAATGATACAAGGCTGTCAATTTGCGCATGCGCATTGAAATAAAGACCATGATTCACTTTTTCAATACGTCATTTTAGTCATGCGCATTGATAAAAAACAACAACAAGATGTCATGGCAAACATGCGCATTAATGTTATTGCTATATTTTTTGCTTATTTGAGCAGCATAACACTTTAAAAATCATTCTTAACATGCGCAAGAATGAAAAGGACATCTTTTTTTATTTATTTGGGCAAGATAAATCCTCAAACGTTATTTTGAATATACTTACGCATTGTTAAAAAAGAAATTCTGATGCGCATTCTTGTAAACAAAATTTCGTTCTACTTATTTGAAATTTAATGGGTCATTGAGAATATGCGCATTAATGAAAATGATACAAGGCTGTCAATTTGCGCATGCGCATTGTAATAAAGACCATGATTCACTTTTTCAATACGTCATTTTAGTCATGCGCATTGATAAAAAACAACAACAAGATGTCATGGCAAACATGCGCATTAATGTTATTGCTATATTTTTTGCTTATTTGAGCAGCATAACACTTTAAAAATCATTCTTAACATGCGCAAGAATGAAAAGGACATCTTTTTTTATTTATTTGGGCAAGATAAATCCTCAAACGTTATTTTGAATATACTTACGCATTGTTAAAAAAGAAATTCTGATGCGCATTCTTGTAAACAAAATTTCGTTCTACTTATTTGAAATTTAATGGGTCATTGAGAATATGCGCATTAATGAAAATGATACAAGGCTGTCAATTTGCGCATGCGCATTGTAATAAAGACCATGATTCACTTTTTCAATACGTCATTTTAGTCATGCGCATTGATAAAAAACAACAACAAGATGTCATGGCAAGCATGCGCATTAATGTTATTGCTATATTTTTTGCTTATTTGAGCAGCATAACACTTTAAAAATCATTCTTAACATGCGCAAGAATGAAAAGGACATCTTTTTTTATTTATTTGGGCAAGATAAATCCTCAAACGTTATTTTGAATATACTTACGCATTGTTAGAAAAGAAATTCTGATGCGCATTCTTGTAAACGAAATTTCGTTCTACTTATCTGAGTTATAATGGGTCATTGAGAATATGCGCATTTATACAAATGATACAAGGCTGTCAATCCGCGCATGCGCATTGTGATAAAGACCATGATTTACTTCTTCAATACGTCATTTTAGTCATGCGCATTGATAAAAGAGAACCTCAAGATGTCATGGTAAAATGCGCATTAATGTAATTGCTATATTTTTTGCTTATTTGAGCAGCATAACACTTTAAAAATCATTCTTAACATGCGCAAGAATGAAAAGGACATCTTTTTTTATTTATTTGGGCAAGATAAACCCTCAAACGTTATTTTGAATATACTTACGCATTGTTAAAAAAGAAATTCTGATGCGCATTCTTGTAAACGAAATTTCGTTCTACTTATTTGAGTTATAATGGGTCATTGAGAATATGCGCATTTATAAAAATGATACAAGGCTGTCAATCCGCGCATGCGCATTGTGATAAAGACCATGATTTACTTCTTTAATACGTCATTTTAGTCATGCGCATTGATAAAAAACAACAACAAGATGTCATGGTAAACATGCGCATTAATGTTATTTCCACTTTAAAAATCATTTTCACCATGCGCATCGATGAAAAGGACATCTTTTCTACTCATTTGAACAATATAATGCCGCAAGACATCTTGTTGAACTCATTTGAGCTATATTGGGTCATTGAGAACATGCGAGTTGGTGGTTGATGTATAAGTCGTAAACTTCATTTGGGGGATGCGCATTCATGAAAACATATATATATATATAATGTCATTATGCGCATGCGCATTATAATGAATAGCATGATTAACTTCTTTGAGTCACATTAACATGCGGATTCATGGAAAGGACATCAAGATGTCATCGTTAACGTGCGCATGATTGATTTTTTTTGCTTACCCGTATATTCAAACAATTTTAATGTTCAGCGACATTCTGATCATGCGCAGTAGTTCAAGGAACAATTGACTCACTTATTTTATCAACGTAGGTCGTCGTTAAAAGTTGATTTGCTCATGCGCAGATGTCTTAGGATACTTTGAACACGCAACATTCAACTTTATGCTGTTCATGCGCAGTAGATGAACTGGTTTATGCTAAGAAAACCATCAATTTTCTGTTTTGATGATTCTATTACTTCAGCTATTTGGTATTTTTTCATGAAACTTTGTGACTCCATGGCTTTGATCCATCCCTATAATACCAAATAAAGTGCTAATCCTTCCCAAGTTCCCGGTGCTATAAGGGATTTTCAAAAACCATAAATTCACAGCTTTATTCTCCCAACGTAAGACGAGACCAGTAATAATGCCCTAAAATTGAGACCCCGTCGCTAAGCTAGATTTGCATATTTGAATATCAATTTTTATCACTTAGCCATGGTGCTTGATGGAGTTATAAATTGAGATTTTGTGTGAATAACGAAAACGTGGTTTGCCTGCGAAATTTCCCCGTGGCAAAAAATCTCCAGCTCAGACCAGCAAAAGCAAACAAAAGTATAAATCTTGCGGAATACAGTTTTCAGTTCATTTTCAACGGGTTTATTTGCCGTTTTGCCTCGTAAAGTGTCTGGCCTCTCCCTAGACTTACAAAAACTGATTAATGGTGGCCTAGGGGGAAGTTTTGCTCTTATTTTAATGACATGGATATGGTTATTGATGTACATAATGAGAATTGGTTTGTTTTATTTGTTATTGAGGCGCCAAACGAATGTGGTACCAGCGACACCCTTATCACTGTCACTTTTCAAAAGTCTAGCATTTCATCATAAGGTAGTCTTGGGTTGAAACATAGTGGAGTACTTAATTTTGCCGCGATCCTCGCCGTCCAGTGGTGATAAACAATACCTCTCATCAAGAAAAATCTTTCTTAGCATTCAGCTGCGACGATTTGAACTGCTCCGGTATGTTTCCATAGCGGGGAGTATCGATGCACGGCACGGCTTGTATGTGGCTGCATAGCGCGGCGATATGGAGTACTCCACTATGTTTATACTCCAAGCCAATGAAACAGTAGTGAAAGGGCTGCCCCAAGCTGCTGCAGCAGTAAAAATCCTCCTCTTTGAATTGCCGGAAGTGGGAGTGTACAAAGAGGAGATGGATGGAACAGAATATCATCAGTGGTAAGCAACGATACCACTACTCCCAAGATCTGGAACCTTGAGGATTCAAGGTATGAGGTTCGCTGAAGCTGGTGATTTTCGGAGAGGCTGCGGTGTATAGAAGAGAGCAACTATGTAGGAGGTTAAGGGATGATAGGATGAACAGTGATAGGTCTCCAATATCATCTTTAAGGAGACTATGCTGACTATGGAATGCTCTCTAGACTGGGCAAAAACAACTTTTTGAATTTGTTCATTGTACTCCATTTATTCAAACCAAATTGTACGACTGGGTCTTCCAACATCATTTTTGAAGAAAGAAGTGGTTCCGAAATTCTGGATTTTTTCAAAACTAAACTGTTAAAGCAACTCTTGTTTTATTTTTTTTAAGATATATGTTCACTTTTCTCTATTCATTCAAAGCTCATTGATCAACAGGGTTTTCAACGTTAACTTTAAAGGGAAAAGTATGTTCCAGACTCTGGAATGGTGTCTAGACTAGGGAAAAAGCAACTTTCACTTGATCTTCCTCCATGAATTTGTTCATTGTACTCTATTTATTTAAACTAAATTGTCCAACTGGGACTTCCAACATCATTTTTGAAAGAAAAAGTGGTTTCAAGAGTCGGGAATTTTCTCCAAACTAAACTGTCCAAGCAACTTTTATATAATTTTTTTCCAAGTTATGATATTCACTTTCCTCGACTCATACAAAGCAAATTGATCAACAGGGTTTTCAACGTGAAGTTAAGGAGAAAAAGTATGTTCCAGACTCTGGAATGGTGTCTAGACTAAGGAAAAAGCAACTTTCACTTGATCTTCCTCCATGAAGTTGTTCATTGTACTCTATTTATTTAAACTAAATTGTCCAACTGGGACTTCCAACATTATTTTTGAAAAAAAAAGTGATTTCAAGAGTCTGGAATTTTCTCCAAACTAAACTGTCAAAGCAACTTTCATTTCATTTTTTTCCAAAATATGATATTCACTTTCCTCGACTCATACAAAGCAAATTGATCAACAGGGTTTTCAACGTAAAGTTAAGGAGAAAAAGTATGTTCCAGACTCTGGAATGGTGTCTAGACTAAGGAAAAAGCAACTTTCACTTGATCTTCCTCCATGAAGTTGTTCATTGTACTCTATTTATTTAAACTAAATTGTCCAACTGGGACTTCCAACATTATTTTTGAAAAAAAAAGTGATTTCAAGAGTCTGGAATTTTCTCCAAACTAAACTGTCAAAGCAACTTTCATTTCATTTTTTTCCAAAATATGATATTCACTTTCCTCGACTCATACAAAGCAAATTGATCAACAGGGTTTTCAACGTAAAGTTAAGGAGAAAAAGTATGTTCCAGACTCTGGAATGGTGTCTAGACTAAGGAAAAAGCAACTTTCACTTGATCTTCCTCCATGAAGTTGTTCATTGTACTCTATTTATTTAAACTAACTTGTCCAACTGGGACTTCCAACATTATTTTTGAAAAAAAAAGTGATTTCAAGAGTCTGGAATTTTCTCCAAACTAAACTGTCAAAGCAACTTTCATTTCATTTTTTTCCAAAATATGATATTCACTTTCCTCGACTCATACAAAGCAAATTGATCAACAGGGTTTTCAACGTAAAGTTAAGGAGAAAAAGTATGTTCCAGACTCTGGAATGGTGTCTAGACTAAGGAAAAAGCAACTTTCACTTGATCTTCCTCCATGAATTTGTTCATTGTACTCTATTTATTTAAACTAAATTGTCCAACTGGGACTTTCAACATTATTTTTGAAAAAAAAAGTGGTTTTAAGAGTCTGGAATTTTCTCCAAACTAAACTGTCAAAGCAACTTTTATTTAATTTTTTTCCAAGATATGATATTCACTTTCCTCTACTCTTACAAAGCAAATTGATCAACAGGGTTTTCAACGTAAAGTTAATGAAAAAAAGTATGTTCCAGACTCTGGAATGGTGTCTAGACTAAGGAAAAAGCAACTTTCACTTGATCTTTCTCCATGAATTTGTTCGTTGTACCCTATTAATTTAAACTAAATTGTCCAACTGGGACTTTCAACATTATTTTTGAAAAAAAAAGTGATTTCAAGAGTCTGGAATTTTCTCCAAACTAAACTGTCAAAGCAACTTTTATTTAATTTTTTTCCAAGATATGATATTCACTTTCCTCTACTCATACAAAGCAAATTGAACAACAGGGTTTTCAACGTGAAGTTAAGGAAAAAAAGTATGTTCCAGACTCTTGAATGCTCTCTAGACTAAGGAAAAAGCAACTTTCACTTGATCTTCCTCCATGAATTTGTTCATTGTACTCTATTTATTTAAACTAAATTGTCCAACTGGGACTTTCAACATTATTTTTGAAAAAAAAAGTGGTTTCAAGAGTCTGGAATTTTCTCCAAACTAAACTGTCAAAGCAACTTTTATTTAATTTTTTTCCAAGATATGATATTCACTTTCCTCTACTCATACAAAGCAAATTGAACAACAGGGTTTTCAACGTGAAGTTGAGGAAAAAAAGTATGTTCCAGACTCTGGAATGCTCTCTAGACTAAGGGAAAAGCAACTTTCACTTGATCTTCCTCCATGAATTTGTTCATTGTACTCTATTTATTTAAACTAAATTGTCCAACTGGGTCTTCCACATCATTTTTGAAAAAAAGAGGTGGTTTCGAGAGTCTGGAATTTTCTCCAAACTAAACTGTCAAAGCAACTTTTATTTCATTTTTTTCCAAGATATGATATTCACTTTCCTCCACTCATACAAAGCAAATTGATCAACAGGGTTTTTAACGTAAAGTTAAGGAAAAAAAGTATGTTCCAGACTCTGGAATGGTGTCTAGACCAAGGAAAAAGCAACTTTCACTTGATCTTCCTCCATGAATTTGTTCATTGTACTCTATTTATTTAAACTAAATTGTCCAACTGGGTCTTCCAACATCATTTTTGAAAAAAGAAGTGGTTTCGAGAGTCTGGAATTTTCTCCAAACCAAACTGTCAAAGCAACTTTTATTTAATTTTTTTCCAAGATATGATATTCACTTTTCTCTACTCATACAAAGCAAATTGAACAACAGGGTTTTCAACGTAAAGTTAAGGAAAAAAAGTATGTTCCAGACTCTGGAATGCTCTCTAGACTAAGGAAAAAGCAACTTTCACTTGCTTTTTCCACACGAACATGTTCATTGTACTCTATTCATTGAAACCAAATTGTCCAACTGGGTCTTCCAATATGGTTTTTGAAAAAATAAGTGATTTCTTGGAACTAATGTCAAAGCAACTTTTGATTTATATTTTTTCAAGAAATATGTTCATTCAACTCTATTCATCCAAACCAAGTTTTTTTAACTAGATTTTCAACATCAACTTCAAAGGAAAAAGTAGGTTCCAGACTCTGGAATGGTCTCTAGATTAGAGAAGAAGCAACTTCCACTTGATCGTTTTCCATTAATTTGTTCACTGTACTCTATTTACTCAAACCAAACTGTCGATCTGGGTGTCCAACATCATTTTAAAAAAAGTTTTAGTTTCCACTCTCTGGAACGCTCTTTAAACTCTCGCAGCAACTTTTGTTTGACTTTTTTTCCGAAGTTTGATCATTTCACTCGGTTCATGTGAACCAAACCGCCCAAGAGTCGTTTTACATCATTTTTTCAAGGGAAAAGTGGTTTTCCAGTGTTTGGAATGCTCACTGGACTCAGTTCGGTAGAAGCTTTCTTATAAATTTTTTCATTGTACTCTATTTATTCAAACCAAGCTTTCCAATTGATATTCCAACATCTCAAAGACTTTTCCAGCCTCGAGAATGATGTCAAAGCAACATCTGTTTAATTTTTTCCAGAAATATATTCGTGTTACTTTTCAAAATCATCTTGAAAGCAAGAAGTGGTTTGCAGAATCTGGATTGCTCTTCTAACTAATATCAAAGCAGCTTTTGATTGATTTTATTCCAAGAATATACTATTTATCCAAACCAATTTGTCCAACCGAGTTCCCAATATAATCTTTGAAGAGAAATGTGGTTTCCAGATTCTAAAATGCTCTCTGAACTGTGGAAAAAAAACTTTTATCGGATTATTTTTTCATGATCTTTTTTATCTTAGTCTATTTATCAAAACCAAATTGTCCTATTGCTTTTCCAACGTCATTTTCCAAGAAAGAAGTTGTTTCCAGGCTCTGGAATGCTATCAAAACTGATGACAAAGCAACTTTAGTTAGATTTTTTCGCAGAAGTATATTTATTTCACCCTGTTAATTTAAACCAAGTTGTCCAACTAAGTTTCCAACATCATCTCTGAAGAAAGAACTGGTTTTCAGAATCTGGAATGCTCTCCAAACTAAAGAAAAAGAAACTTTTGGTTGATGTTTTTCCATGAATTTGTTCATTGTATGCTATTCATTAAAACCAAATTGTCCTTTATCATCATCTTCAAAAGAATTAGTGGTCTCCAGACTCTAGAATGCTCCCGAGGTTGACGAAAAAAACCCTTTTTTTCGACTTTATTCCATTTTGCTCATTTTATTCAAACCACATTGTCTAACTGGCTTTCCAGACTGTTGAATGCTGCCTAGACTTTTTTGGTTGACGCTTTCATTATCAAACCAGATTTCTTAAGGAGGATTTGAGGCTCTGGAACTAAGGCGAGGTGGATAGCTAAACCAATTCCATCCTACTCTTCCTTGACTACTTGACCACAAATGTATGAAGATTTGATCATTTTGACTCTAATGAAAAAGGATGTACAAATTGAAAAAATCTCTTTAGGCAGAAATGCTGTGACTCTCTGGAAAGAAACAACTTCAACAGGGATCTATTCAAGAAGACGTTATCCTTGAAAAGATCTAGACCATCCAATGTTGATGAATTCCAGAGTATGGAATTCTCTACAAAATTCTTGAGTCGAGTTCGTCAACAGTTCTGCAAATCTGCAGAAGCCCAAGTCAAGAGCTGAGAAGTAGCAGGATGAAGCTTATTTGACTCTGGAATCCATGGAGTCCTCATGAGAGCCCTGCAAAAATGGCAACATTGTCATTGCTGTTTATCCGCTACTATCACAGACACTAAGATATGAAGTACATCTGCTGAGGCTGCAGGGGCTGACTCTGGTAGAAGAGAATTAGAGTTTGAGGGTGACAAAATGGAGATGGTGAACATTTTGACAGATTTGTCTACCCCTATCTCTATTCCTCATCACAAACCCAAACCATCCCCACATTGTCAGTTGGGATGGGGGTTGGTTGTAACCATTCCAACAATTTTCCCTCGCAGATAGAACATCCAAATATATAAATACTGCAGTGGCGTTAACAAAATTAAACGACAGATATCCGCTCCCGCGGCTAATTTCACCATTTATCCCATAGAATAGCCAATAAATATCGATTCATCGGAATTTTATGAGGTATGAAAGCCATATCAAGCGCCATTTTCCATAGAAAATCCACTGGCAACTGTGTATAAAACACGTTTTGAATATTTTGATGGGTCGCATATCGATTGATCAGACCTCGTTATTTTTAACGATGTCAGTTGGAGGGTGCATTTATAAATTTTTGAACATTTGTAATTCTTACTTTTCACTGGATTGGCAAGAAAACGAGATAATGTATAATATACGTGGAAGCATAATTCTCGCGAAATCGCCGAGCCATTTGCTCCGACATTTATATCCGTGAGTTAGAGCATTTCTTTCGTTTTACTTTGCTGCTTATCTTGGCCAGTAAATTTCTGATTTCGATTGGTAGAGGAGTTTTGGTAGTGCCCATGGTGAATTGAACCATCAAACATGATAATATCTCAATTTCTTTGTCCGTTTTAAGACCAGTCCGAGACACATTCATCTTGCCTGTTGTTCTTCGAAACAAACACGAGAAGGGTTTAGAATTACATTGATAAAGCCGGAGACGGGACGAGATTTACATTTTTCTGATTTATTGCTTTTTCATGCAAACTGCTTTATTATGGGACTATTGAATATAAAGTAGGGAAGGGATATGGTGTTTTGAATGAGACATTTCACGGTGTTACGGACATATTGAGTTTGTTTTTAAAGCAAATGGTGACATTATGAAGGATTCCTTGCCACAAAGATTTGACTTTTTCGAAATTTTCATCACTCACCCTGTATGTTTTTTCACTTTTGTTATGGAAAAATCACTGGTAAAAAAATCTTTTGTAGTTTTTGAGTTTTGCCCTTTTTATTCCCAGCAAACAGAAGAACATAATATTGATGTAAAA